>OY728167.1:514980207-515580207 GCA_963277665.1 Viscum album | reverse complement strand
GGATATCGATTGACCAGAGACTTCCTCATAATGATTAAGAGCATGTTTTAAGACATGAATATTCCTTTGATCCCCCTTAAGAAAAAGAATGATGTCATCAACATATAAAAGGTGGGTAGGGATATTTATGTTCCTGGAAGCTTGTATGGGCTTCAGGGATCCTTGAGCAACCAGACTATTTAGAAGTCTGCTTAGGTAGTCCTCAGCAATGACAAAGAGGATGGACGATAGGGGGTCACCCTGCCTGACACCTTTAGAACAGTTGAAGAATCCCCTAGGAGAGCCATTGATTAGAATAGAAATATAGGCAGATCTGAATAGAGTTTTCAGTCTTCCAATGAAAGAGTCCTGGAATCCAAAGTTTTTTAAAACCTTGAAGATGAAATTCCAGTCAATAGTGTCAAAGGCCTTTCTGATATCCAGTTTAATAGCCACACACCCCCTCTAGTGTTTTTATTAAGACTATTGGTACCTTCCGAGGCCAGACAGATGCATTCCTGAATGGCCCTACCTTTAATGAATCCAAATTGATTCCATGAAACTATTTTGTCACAAATGGGTGCCAGCCTATTCGCAATTATTTTAGTAATGATCTTATAAAGAGTATTAATGAGAGCAATGGGTCTGAATTGATGAATCTCCGAAGCATTTTCAACCTTAGGTATTAAAACTAAAAATTGAGCATTAATACCATGAGGCAGAGAACCATGGGAAAAAAAGGTTTTAACAAGGTTACAAACATCCTTTTGGATAATTTCCCAATGCTTTTGTTAGAATCCATTATTGAACCCATCCGGACCAGGTGAACTGTCTGGATTAAGGCCAAAGACAGTATCTTTAATTTCTTGATCAAGCGGTGTACTTAAAAGAGTTTCATTGTCTCTATCATCAACCAGTAAGGGGATAATATTGGCCCTGATGTCAATATTTATGTCCGGACCGTTAAAAATTTTGTAAAAGTACGAGGTGACATGATCCGTTATGGATTCTTCAGTATCGATGAGCAAATCATCATGAATAAGTTTGGTAAGAGGACGATTTTCCTTTCTTATTCTTTGAAGAGAATTATAAAATTTAGTATTACGATCTCCATCAACAAGACAATTAGTCCTAAACATTTGTTTACGAAGGTTATCCTTAAAAGTGAGCAAAGAATTAAGTTTAAGGGAAAGGTTAGCTTCCAGTTGAGGATTCAAACTGAAATCAGATATAGTGTTTTGCGTTTGAGCACGACTAAGATCATTTTCAAGAGAGGAAATTTCAAGGTCAATTTGAGAACTTGTAGATTTGCACCAACTTTTAAGGCCCTGTTTTAGGATTTTCAACTTAAAAATATAGGCAAATAAATCCTTATGGTGGTTCATAGAGTTCCAGGTGCGGTGTATAAGAGCGACACAGTCCGGGTTCGAGGACCACACATTATTAAATTTAAAGGGGAGAATATGCCTACGGATGATCATACAGAAGCTCACTAAGATAGGATGGTGGTCAGAATTAATTCTAGGCAGGGTTATACTAGAAATATTATCCCAGGTATCAAGGGCCTTCATGTTGACAAAAGCTCTGTCAAGCTTACTGGAAACCATTTTATTATGATGTTTTCTGTACCAAGTATATTTGGCACCAGTGAGGGTAACTTCAAAAAGGCTACAGTAATCAATAGCTGATCTAAACTCATTTGAGGAAATAGTAAGATGTGAGGGGCCAATTTTTTCACAAGGTCTTAGAATGGCATTGAAATCACCCATAACAACCCAAGGCTCCTTAATTGAGCGGGACATATCGGAAAGCTCATGCCATAAAGTCCTTCTGTCCTGATATCTATTATTGGCATAAATCATAGTACAAAGAAAGAGGCAACCGTTCAACAAGAAATCACACGTAACCTGCTGATCTGTGCTTTTAATGATGTGCACATTTTGAAGGGAATTATGATAAAAGATCCACATAGAGTCAGTTTGAGTGCCATGTTTACACGAGCCAAGAAAACTATAGGTAGGAGCACCAAGTCTCATGTAGTTGGATTTGAAATTAACTTTTGGTTCAGAGATGGCAAAGAGTTGAGGTTTATGAGTGTTTATAAGCCTTCTAATTGTAGTGGAGGTGTCATTGTTTGCTAGACCTTGGCAATTCCAATAGAGAAAATTAATTTCTATTTGCGTTTTGGGTTGGAACCCTTCTTTTTTTTGGATTTTCCAGAATCATTCTTCCTTTGCGATCGAGTGACCATAGGGGAGGAAGAGGGGTTTAGATTGACTGTCTGAGTATTGTCATTAGAGGGTGCCTCATTGCTAGAAGCAGTGCCAGACATGCGCTCAGAGGCTGTGATGCCAAGACCAACAGCTTGAGCAGCAGAATGATCCACTGGAGTATGTGCAGAATTCTAGATAGCAGTGCAATCCATGGGAGAAGGACTGACTTCTGTAGTTTTGGGAGAGCTCTGAACCAAAGGATCAGAGGCTGTGAGAGATTTATCAACCTGTGAGGAATAATCCGAGATGATGGATTTAACAGAAGTAGAATGAATGGGGTTTGCAGATGCAGATTTTTCCAGATTAGAAGTCTGCAATTCAGTAAGGGGAGGAGGTCCGACATTGTTAGTAGTACAATAATTATCAGTAAGAGTTGGTTCAGGGGGAAGAATAGGATCAGGAGCAGTGCTGTAGGCAGAGCTGGCCATAACAGTGTCAAGATTGACAGCATGAGGTGCCATATTTTCAGATTCTGAAGCAGATGATGGAAGATTTATTATAGAAACAGATGTAGCAGGAGCAGGTTCAGAAGTGTGTGTAGTGTTGGATGAGTTGCTGGCCGCTAAGGTATCAGCATTTATAGCAAGAGGTGCCAGGACCCCTGTTACAGAAACAATACTAGCAGTTTGGAAAGCAGTAACAGGTTGTACAGAATCATCAGCAGAGGAGAAGGGAATGCTATGTGCATTGATAGTGGAAATATAAGAAGAGTTAACAGCATCATTTTCAGAATTGACAGCATCAATAGTCATAGTATTCATTACAGGAGCAATAGAAGGATTCGAAGAACCTGGGTCTGCAGATTTTACCAAATCGCTTGTTGTTATATTGGAGACCTCAGGGTTGACAATAAGATCCTCAGGGGCAAAGGCATCCGACCCCAAGTCCCTACTAGCATGTTCAACCAAAGCGAGAGTATGTGAGGAAGAAGCATCAGTGGCCGAAATGTGATTAATTTCACCACTTACAGCCACTGTATCATGCAAAACAATAACAGGATTATCATTTTTTTGGAGGGTCTCCTCTTCCTCAACTAACTCCCCCCAGGATTTTCCTTCCAGAGATGACAGTACATTGGATTTCTTAACCCAAATGTCCTGCTTTTCTTTATTGGGGGGCTGAGGTTTGACAGAGGTAGTAAACCCCTTTTTGGCATGTTTTATTTCTTTCCAATCTTTAATGTTTGGAGGGTCCATTTGTTTTCTAACCACCCTACAATTTGAGAGGTTGTGACCAATCAATTTGCATACTTCACAATAGGGTGGCTTCTTTTCATATTCAATTCTGAGCTCAAATTTGTAGTCAGGGGAATTGAAAATAATGCTGGAAGGCAGTTCAATAGCTAGATTAACCTCAACCATTATTCTAGCATAGAGTCTTAATTCCCCATTCAATGTTCTATGGTCAATTTTTATGGGAGTCCCTATGCAGGAGGCAATATCATTTAGGATTTTCGGATGCCAATAGAACCAATTTAGACCATGAAATCTAACCCAGATTTGAGCCAAGTGATTTTTGTGTGTGAATGGATTAAAATTAGGATCCCAATCAAGAGTTCTGAGAAAACCAGGCTTAAGTTGTAAATTACCGAATTTCCATACCTGGTCCAGTTCATCTTGAGTGCCAAAGAGAAAATGGTAGTACCCCTTACCGATGGGGATCATCCTCCATTTCGAAGAGCCCCAGCAGTGGGCTATTCTGTTCTTGAGCTCCAGGAGAGACCAAGGTCGATCACCTGTGGAGTATGTCACCCGACCCAGAATCGAGTATTTACAAAGCTGTATCCTTTGCTTCAGAGCTTCCGGATCTGCATCAACCATAAAACAACCATCTTCAAGCTTCTTAAAGAGAGGCTGCTTACATACCCTCGCATCGCTAGGATCGACCCCTTGTAAGGCATCGCGAAAGGAGATGGGTGCGGAGCGAAGAGGGATTTCTATATTGCCCACTTCAATTTTTGTAGAGTCTGCTTCGGCAGCAACCGGAGCAGGAGGAGGGAGCTCCCATGTCGGATCAAAACTAGCCATCAGCAGGAATCAGAGAGGAACAGGCCAGATGTTAGGGTTTCGAGTCGCCCGTTGAGGAGCGCTTCGCGAGCCATCCATCCCCTATCAAAAAAATGGTTTTTATTGCATTTTGTGTATGGATATTATAATTAATTACTACCACTTTTAGAAATAGTATTTTAAAAAATGGAAATTATTTTTTAAATTATCATTTTATAATAGCCTTGGGGTGATTTTTTGGAATTTTTCTGGAAAGATTAGTTTTTGAGTGAATAGTAAAAAATGTTGAATTTTTAAAAACTGTCATTGCTTTTATTTAAATAAAGTTACAATATATGTTATTTGATATCATGTGGTATAGGTAACATCGAGCTTAAAAAACTAAAATATACTATAGAAATATTAATATCTAAATAAGATCGTCATGACCTAGCCATTGGTTTGGTGGATATAAATATGAATAGCCATATTATGAATTTTATGTCAAAACTTTTTCCTTAATAGAATTAATAATCAATCATAAATTTATTATAAATTGGTAGGAAATTAAGATAAAATATTTTGATGGTAAAATAGATATTTTTCATAAAATTGTATTTATGTGCGTGATATATTTTTATCTTAATAGATACACCTAATAACTATTGATAAATATTTCCATTGAAACATGTATATTATATATACAATTAAATTAATCGACATTAATTTAATTATGGTTATTATATAAGTAATGATAATAAAATAATTTGATTCTTCATAAATACTTTTTCATTAAAAATGGGTTTCATTGCATTTTGTGCACGAATATTATAATTAATTTCAGAAAATTTTATAAATTTTATTTTAATAAAATAGACATAATATTTTAAATTATCATGTCAAAATTATCTTAGAGTGATTTTTTTGGTATTTTTTTGAAAATATATATTTTTGTGTGAATAGTGAAAAAAGCCAATTTTTGAAAAAAATTCATTCATTTTCATTAAATAAATTAATTAAAAAATTAAATTATATTTATTATTTGGTTTTATAATTTATAGAATCACTTTGATTAAACATAATCAAATTAATTTTATAATAATCAATATTATATTTGATTTTGGTATAAATTTATTTTTATGTTTAAAAATTGATTTTTTTTCTAAAATTTTTTTTGTTGTATTTTATGAACTTATGTTAAAATAAATTTCTTCCAATTATAAAAAATAAATCATGAAAAATGGATTTTATATTTGTAATCAGTGGGTTCAAATTTTTTAATGAGTTCAATTTCATTTTTGTCCATAATGAATTGTAACCAAGTTAAAAAGTTGTCACCACCGTAAAGGGAAAACAGGTTAATTAAGGTTAAAACTTTGTGATATGATCAAAAAATAACATCTTAATAATTATTGGATTAGAGTATTTCAAATATTATCACCTTATATTATAAATTGGTTTGAATTTATTCCACTTCCCCATGAGTAATACATTCATAATATTTAAAAGTTATGAAAATTACAGGTGAGCCACTCACCTCACATATAAAAGGGCATCACCTCTCTTATCTTCCTCACAATTCCTTATATTTGAAAATATTTAAAAAAATAACTTCATAAATTTCCTATCAACATCCTTTAGATTTTTTATCACCTAAAGCCCAACCTATAAGGCTTAAGGCGTAAGTGAAAGGAGGTTTTCCAAAGAAGAGGCGTAACTCTTAACTGAGTTGTTTCATTTTATTTCTTCTTCTACCTCAATAAAAAATATAATAACCATGATTATATAGTAATGTAATTATCCCATATATAATTAAATGTTATTATTTTTATGGTATATAAATTTTTTCATTTCTTTTCGATCCCATTGAAAATTAAAAGACCACTCATGTGTGTGTATGTACTATCGTCTCCACATAGTGATGTAATACAATTTTCATAACTACATCATATGGATGATTAAAATGATGGATATAATGAATATATATGATATTTATGAGATTATTATGATTATTTAATAATAATATATTACTTTCCTTCTTCCTCTTCCATCCATTAGAATATGATAATGTTGCTTGTGCACGTGTGTGGACTACCACCTCCACGAAGCGATGTGATTCATTTTTCATTACCTCCTCACATGGATGGTCATAAGGATGGAAATAATGATTAAATATGAAATTTATAATATAGTTATGATTCTATAAAAGTGATACATTAACTAACTTTTCCCACCCGGTAGAAAAATAAAAATGTCATTCATGCCCACATACAAACTACTATTTCCATGAAACAACCTGATTCATTTTTCATGAACACATTACATGGATGGTAATGAATGTAATTTAATGTATAAACATGATAATTATAACATTTTTATTATTCTATATATGACGTAACCGTGAAAACTTTTACTAGGGTTAACCTACCAAAGTTTTTATTTTGGATTATAAACTCAACAACATCAAAACACACGTCGTAAAGTTAACTAATTTAGTAAATATATAAGACCTATTAATAAATGAAATAAAAAGGATAATAATAAGTGAATGAACCTGAAAAGGTTCTTCTAAGAGTGGAAAATTAACAAAATTTTATTATACAAGAGTTAATGTACATGTAAAATAAATTTAAGCTTGATGTAAGGGATATCTCATCTCAGTTTCCTTTTTCTTGAGACTTATGGAATTTTCAATACATGTTTTATTTTTGTTGTATATAAACAATAAGATCATAAGATTATTGAAAATACTAAAAAAAGGGTGTGGGTGAGTTTTAGATAATAAAAATTTAAAATTACAATGTTCCAAAGACCTTGTTTGTAAGAAAACTTATTGGAAAAACATTTTTTCTAATAAAACAATATAAAATTTATTTAAAACGCACAAAAAAAAACATGTTGAAACAAGAATAAAAATCTATAAAAATATTTCAAAATATAATGTGAAAAATCTTCAGAAATTTTACTATAAAAGGTATTCACATTCACCCAAAGTGATAAGGAAGTTTTTAAACCCGTCTTTAGGTATCCATGACTTAAACTTGTTGTATGTTATGTCTTCCATACCATGGAATCCCTCAATACACCTGATCAGACACAAATATGTCTTCTTATCCCCAGGAGCCCTCAATCTACCTAATCTGAAAACCTATTTCTCTCTATACCTGAGATCCCTCAGTCGACATGACCAGACAAACATTAATTACAAAAACAAACCATAATGAATTTAAATGATAACCTCAAAAATATACACTTTAAGGAAAATTCTCTAAATATTACAATTGAATAGAAACAAGCAACAAGATATTTTATAAACTTAAAAAACAACATTAGATCATATGGATTTAGTCAATTATTATCCTCAAGGTTATGATCCTATTTATAGAAAAGCTTCTAATTGTCAAATTACACACTTCCCAAGATTAGTTGTTGCATCATTGGACACATCATCTTTATCTTTCAACATCTCAATGATTTGTCTAATGGTCATTTGATTTAGATTTATTAAAACTATTTAAAGAATTTTTCCAGTAGAAATAGGGAATCTTTATTTGGTATACTTTGGGCATCTCTATTTGGTGGCATTGTGAATATATAATTGGTAGAATTTGTAATTCCTCATCCAATGGACTTTTTACAACTCTGTTCGATTAAATTTATAATCATACATCTGATAGGTTTTGGATATTTTCATTCAATGTGTTTTATACTTTTCCATATGATGTACTTTTTATACAACCATCTGATGTAGTTTCTACATGTTTGTTTGATATACATTGTATGTGTCCATATGATAGTACTATATTTCTCCATTCGGTAAAACTAAATTTATTCCTGTAATACTTTATACTATAAGAGAAATAAAGATTTGTAATAGAAAAAAATTAATAGTGTTTTTTAATTTTCAAATTTAGGGGTCATGGTGTATTACTAGATATAACTCTTTATGTGTGAGTTAGACTGACTTTTATCAAGATATGAGCCTATAGGATCACACATAATGTTTATTCAGAGGTTCCACTTGTTGGAGTTAGTGCCCTAGAACCAACTTTTGTGTACTTTATGATTACTTGCGGGTCCACCACTAACATGTTCCATACCCCTATCAGGAGGGGATTGCTTGTTGCTAGTAAAAAATTCATTATTATGCGTTGTCTACCTCATCATTTTTTTCCTTTAAGGATCCTTAAGATTTCCTTTTAAAGAACAAAAGGATGAAAACATGTTTTCACGACAATAGTTTTATCAATACAATCACTAGATATTTAATTGAGAATCGAGAAGATGACTACATGATAAAATCTATATGAAAAAAATTGATACAAAGTAGTATGATTTTTTAACCCATGAGTTCCAAATATAATTTTGGTGGAAGAATTTGAGGGTCTAGAGCTTCAAGTTCCAAATAATCAGTGTGTAAATTCTAGATGTTATGGAACTAGAAGTTACTATACAAGAGAGATATTTAAAAACAACCAACCTAAGTTTCAAATGTTGATGTACTTGAAGAATTTGAGGGTATAACAATTAATAAACAAGAAGATAGTGAGTCTAACATATATGTTCCAAAGCATCTATTGAGTCGAGGAAGTTCAGTTTGTTGATTCAGAAGTTACATATTCTAAATATTCCTTAATCCGTGGAAGATGATAACTTGAAGAAACTTATATAATATGAATTTAATCATTATGAATATTTTGGGAACATGAATGATGTGCATTGTCACACCCCGACCTATCTTTTATTTTATTTTATAATTTTCTATGACTTTTAAATTTTTTTGGGGGTTCGGGTTGAGTCTCAGACGAAAAACTTTTGGGTTATGTTAAAAAAATGCGCGTTTTTGAGTTGACGTCACTGGGCGCACGGGTGGAGTGCATTTTGAAAACCCTAAGCGGCTCCGTTTAGGCCTCTGCATGGTCCTCCTACCTTTGGAAAAACTAAAATGGGTAAAGATTTTATTGTTGTTAATAATTTTATAATTTTTATTAAAAATGAAATGATAAATTATTATCATCATTATTATTATTATCATTTCGGCCAGTGTATGGGCACGACACGGTTAGCGAAGCCTGTGCGGTCAACCCGGGCACTCATGTGATTGCTTCTTGATCAAACAGAAGCTACCGCATGGTCCACGCATGAGCGCTTGAGTTGTGCGCGGGCCACGAGGTTGTGATAATTAATTAATAAGACTAAGTAAAGAAAAATGAGATAAAATTAAAATGAGGCGGATAATAATACTATTACTGAATTTTCCTATTTCTATTATTATTATTATTAAAATTATTATTATCCTTATTATTATTATTAAAATTATTATTATCCTTATTATTATTATTAAAATCATTATAAATATTATTATTATTGATATCGTTATCTTTATGTTATAGTTATTATTATTATTATTATTATTATTATCATGATTGTAAAAGTTATTAATTGTTATTACTATTAAGAAGTTTAATTATTATTAGTGTTATTATTATTATAGTTTAAATTTATTATTATTATTATTATTAACTTGTGTATTATTATTACAATTATTATTATTACTTTTATGAAAATTACTATTATGATAATAGTTTGATTTAATTTAATTAAGTTAAAAAAAGGGGAATTAGGGTTGCGTATATCCGGTGAAGGCGCCGCACGTTCCCCCCCTTGTCTACTTCTTCCGCGCAACACCAGCACACTGCCTGTAACGTCCCAGTTCCGGGTGCCACTCAACGGGTGCCCCGAACCCGGTTCGCCACGTGACCTCAAGCATATTTCCCCAAATGCCAGAGGCTGCCGACTAGCAGCGAGAGCCCAGGTCTGATAGTGGGGAAACTATGCCCTCATTTGTCAAAGTGTAGCACAACAGAATAAAATAAAAAGAATACAACATCAGCAGAAGCAAAAAACCATACACATTTAATATAACAACTGCAGTAAAAGATAACCGAACAGTTTTATAGATATGATGAAACATGTCTCAAGTTCTAAGAAAACAGCCAGAACATGTTACATAGCAGTGCAATACAATACTAAATACAACAAAACAGAACAAAGAAACTGGTAGCATCGCGAGCCTAAGCCCGGTCCCATGCTCACCTACTCCTCAGTAGAAATAAGTACCTATATAGGGACCCTTTCCCTTATCCAAACCTGCAGAAATGTAATCTGTTTGGGCTGAAAAACATGACCCAAACAGGGTGTGAGAAATAATTCCCAGTAGGCACCCACCAAAGGCCCATGCCCAACTCTGTGAAAGCATGCAACTATAATGTGCAGTAGTAAAATGCAATAAAGCAGTACTGAAAAGTAACTAACTTAACCAATTATATTGCCATTTTAATATCCGTTTAATCATTTAAATTAAAATATCACCATAGTGAATATTCTAATTAAACAGCCAATGTCCTCAGACATGTAAACCCCTACCATCAGTTAAAGAGAATCCAACCACAAGAATCTACCCACAGGCATACGGATATTGCCCACGAGCATAAGAAGTGTCTCCCACTGGCACAGAATCAACTACCCATAGGCACGGAAGAAGTTGCCCACATGCTACATAGTACAGTTCCCACAGGCTAATCACAACTCTGCCCTCAGGCTAAACAGGTAACCGGGCCAAGCCCAACATATAAACAAGTAGTAACAAGAAATTCCTCTCAAGGAAATTATACAATCATTACATTAAAGGCATACCCTCAGGTATCCTGGCCAAAGGGCTAAACAGTGGAACGCACCCTCAGGGTGGTCCTGGATCCAAGAAATGATCCCAAACAACAGTTTTATTATCATAATTAATTACATACTCAACTCTAGGTATTTAAAATAGCCATGGCCTCAGCCACAAGACACCCCAACATGGGTTCGTGGCATAACGGTACACAAAAACGCACAACAATTGGAAATTAAACACCAAGCCACCTACCTTAAACACCCATGAATGATATATACGAATGACGATCCTCGATTCATCCTAGACAACATAGATCTGAGGTGAAAGAAAACCTCTTTCAAACTTAAATAACTTCCCTATGGGAAATAATTGGTAAGAACTACTCTAGGAGAAGGGAGAAATTACCCGTGCGGTTCCAGGGAGATTGACGATGCAGAAAATGGATTCCCGACGTTCGGTTGGTGGATCTCCAAAGCTCCGGACTCCCTCTCCCGCTCCTTCCTCTGGTTCTAAGCCTTCCCTATGAACAGGGGAGGCTACTGCCCATTTTAAGCGGAAAAAACAAAGTACACGACATGTATTTCCAAGTACACGATGCGTACTTCCCATTTTTTAACTGTTCCTATGGAAGTTTCCCACCAGCGTGGCACTGTTCACCTACCGACATGACTACATGGTGTGTCTCCTTGAGTACACGGCGTGTTCTGTCGCATAGTTGGCCACCACCTTACTATTCATCTGCTAACTGACTACACGGCGTGTAAGGGACCACTACACGGCGTGTAGTCGGTCTTTACACCCTTCATTGCCGACGTGGCTACACACCCTGTGTACTCTTCCCACACAGCCAAAAGTACACGGCATGTGGAAAAGTACACGATGTGTATTTCCAAAATTTGGGATTTTTCCCAATTTTATTTATTTTCTAAAAAATACATAAGGAAAAGAGAAAAGAAGAAACCCATACATCAAAAGTAAGAACCAGGTTCTTACAAACTTCCCCCTTAAAGCAATTCGTCCCCGAATTTCCCTTCCAAGGGTGGTGAAGATAAAGCTCAAAATAGCTCTGGCCACTGAGCATATACGTCGGTCTCCTGCTCCCAGGTTTCATCCTGCACTCAGCCATGCTGCCATAACACCCGCATGAGAGGAACTGACCGGCCTCAGAGAACCTTCATGCTCCTATCAACGATACGAATCAGATGCTCCTCAAAGGACGCATCAACCTCAAGCTCAACCTCCTCTGGCTGAAAGATGTGAGACGGGTCTGAATGATAGCGGCGCAACTGAGATACATGAAAAACGTTGTGCATGGCCCGGTACCTCTGAGGTAACTGCAACCGATAAGCAACCGACCCGACTCTCTCCAGAATCTCAAATTTCCCCACATATCTTGGTGAAAGTTTACCCTATCTCCTGATCCTCCTGTGTCCCAGCCTCGGTGAAACACGCAAGAAAACCTGATCCCCGACCACGAACTCCAAGGGTCGTCTGTGGTGATCAGCATAATATTCCTGACGAGACTGTGCGGTAGCCATCTAATTATGAATCAACCGGACCTACTCAGAAGTCTCCTGCATGAGATGTGGTCCCAGTAAAGCTGCCTCACCTGCCTCAAACCAGCACAAAGTTGATTGGCATGACCTACCATATAAAGCCTCATAAGGTTCCATCTAGATAGTTGCCTGAAAACTATTATTATAGGAAAACTCGACTAGGGGTATATGCTTATCGTAAGAGCCCCCAAAGTCTAGGACGCATGCACGCAGCATGTCCTCAAGCACCTGTATCATATGCTCTGACTGGCCATATGTCTGAGGGTGGTAAGCCGTGCTCAGAAGCACCTGTGTACCCAGTGCCCTCTGAAAACTCTGCCAGAAACGAGACATAAAACGGGCGTCCCTATCTGAAACGATAGAACGAGGGACCCCATGAATACGTACGATCTCTCGGATATACAACTTCCTGAGCTCGTCAACACCGAAGGTCTCCTTGATCGGCAAAAAGTGATCTACCTTCGTGAGTATGTCCACAACAACCCACACGACATCATTGCCTCTAGGTGAACTCGACAACCCAGTCATGAAGTCCATCGCGACATCATCCCATTTCCACTCCGGGATGGGTAACTGCTGTAACAGTCCGGATGGCCTCTGATGTTCCGCCTTCACCTGCTGACAGGTGGAACACCTCGTAACAAAACCAGCTACAACTCTCTTCATTCCCGGCCACCAGTACTAACGTCTCAAGTCTCAGTACATTTTGGTAACCCCGGGATGAATTGACCAAGCTGAAGCATGAAACTCTCGCATCAGATCCTCATGTGTATCCCCTGAAACCCATACTCGTCCATGGAAATGTAGAATCTCATCATCGCCTATCGCTCAACCAGGAGGAGGGTCCTCACTTTCCACCGACTCCCGTAGAACTAGGCATTCTGAATCAGATAGCTGTCTCATCCTCACTCTATCCAAAAGGGTAGAAGTCACAGCTAAATAGGAAAGATAATTCTGCCCCTGACTGTCATGCACCTCCAAATGCATCTCAGAGAACAATTCCATAAGCTGCCACTCACCACTGGCTTCCTGCACTTCCTGTATCTGAGTCTTCCTGCTCAGTGCATCAGCTACTGCATTACCTTTACCTGGTGTATAAGCAAGCTCAAAATAAAAGGACTGAAGGTATTAGACCCACCTTCACTGCCTCATATTCAAGTCATGCTGAGTAAAGATATACTTGAGACTTTTGTGGTTGGTGAAAACCAAAAAATGTTCTCCCAAGAGATAATGTCTCCAACAGCGCAACGCATGCACAACTGCAGCCAACTCGAGATCATGCGTCGGGTAATTCCTCTCATGTGGCCTCAATTGCCGAGACCCATACACAACTACTCGATCGCCCTGCATCAACACTGCTCCCAGACCAATCCCTGATGCATCATAGTAAACTGTATAGATCTTCCCCTGCTCTGGGAGTATCAGGATCGGTGCTGATGTCAACCTTCCCTTCAGGTCCTGAAAGGCTGTCTCGCAAGCTTACGACCATACGAACTTCACCCCCTTCTTAGTCAAACCCATCAACGGTACTGCTAAGTGGGAGAAGTCATGTATGAAGCGTCTTTAGTAACCAGCCAGCCCCAAGAAACTCCGTATCTCAAACACGTTCTTGGGATGCTCCCAAGAAACTACTGCTCTCACCTTCTCTGGGTCTACTGCAACTCCTACCTCCGAGATGATATGACCCAGGAAGTGAATTTGGTCCATCCAAAAGTGGCACTTTGAGATCTTAGCATATAGCTGATGCTCTCTCAGTGTACTCAATACGATCTCAAGATGGGTGGCATGGTCGTGTTGAGTGTGAGAGTACACCAAGATATCGTCCATGAATACTACCACAAAAGAGTCCAGATAAGGATGGAACACACGATTCATCAGATCCATGAAAACTGTTGGTGCGTTCGTGAGTCCGAACGACATAACTGTATACTCATATAGACCATACCTGCTCCTGAAAGCTGTGAGAGGTATATCAGATGGTCTAACGTGCAACTGATGATATCATGATCTCAATTCAATCATTGAGAACACTCGTGCTCCACGAAGTTGATCAAAAAGATCATCAATCCTTGTCAAGGGATATCGGTTCTTAACCGTCAACTGGTTCAGCTTCCGATAATCCACACAGAGTCTGAGGGTACCGTCCGAATTCTACGCAAAGAGAACCAGCGAACCCCATGGAGAAGTACTTGGTCGGATGAAAACCTTTTCCTGTAACTCCTCTAACTGCCTCTTGAGCTCCTGCAACTCGAACGTGGCCATCCGATAAGGAGGAAGGGACACCGGTGCTGCTCTTATCACAAGCTCAATAGAGAAATCCACCTCACGCTCCGGAGGAAGACCTGAAAAGTCATCCGGGAAGACATCCCTGAAACGATCAACCACTGGAGGGAAATCCTTCTGACAATTCCCCTAGTCGTCCAGATACAAACTCACAATCTGGGCTGTGACTCCACCTCACCCATGATGCTCTGGTCCAACTCGACTCGCCTGAACATCCCATTCGCCCTTGTATAGAAACTCTCTGCCCTCTGGTGACGTGAAACTCAGCCTGCAACAGTAGCAGTCTACAAAGGCTCAAAAGGGAACCAACCAGTCCATACTGAGAATAAAGTCATAAGCTGCCATCTCTAAGACATAGAGGTCCCAAAGAAAATGACACCCACCAACCTCAAGGGGGCTCTCCTTGCACTGACGCACACCAGCTGTTCTAGTCCCCAACGGAGTGTCTAGAGTCATGATATCAAAAGAAGTAGAAACACGGAGCCTAAGGCTCTCCACAACAGGTACAGATATGAAACTATGTGTATCACCCGTATCAAAAAGTACTGAAGATAAAACAGAAGCTACTAGAATAGTACCTCTGACTGTAGAAGGTCTGGGATCCTGCTCCTACTGGGTCTGTTTCACTGCATATTCATGCCCATTGCCGTGACCCTGTGACACAAATTGGCTACCCTGAGCTGTCCCACCCTACTGCCTCTGTGATCCTGGTGTCTGGCTACCACGACCACGACCACCATCTCTGCCTGCACGCCCTGACGTATTGCAGTTCCCTGACTGGTAAGAAGCTGCTGGTCCCGCTCCCGCATGCAGAGTCTGCACAGAACCCCTCTCACTATCCACTGGTAGAAACACCCTGCAAAAGTGCTGCAGATGACCCATACTGCCGCAAGCTCAGCACTCCACTAGGTCTCGTGGACACTGCGGTCTCTTGTACCCCTCTCTACCACACTAGTAGCACATGACCTGGCCACCTGAAGCATTCTTCTGGTTGGCACTTCCACCTTGAGAGAAGTCCATTTGTCTCTTCCTCTTTCCAGTAGAAATAGTACTAGAAACTGGTGTTGAACCGCCCTGGCCCACACCACTAGCTTCCCACAGGTTCCTCTCTATAATCAGTGCCTGATTCACAATAGCATGTACTGAAGGCAACCTGAAAACATTCACCAGCACTCGGATGTCATATCGGAGACCATCCTCAAAGCATCTTGCTCTCAGCATCTCATCGCCCACCAGAATGGGTGAAAAACACTGAAGCTCAGTGAAACGAGTAGAATAATCCATCACCGACATAGCGCCCTACTGTAGATTCATGAACTCTCAAGCTCTATCTGCCCTCAGCATATCTGGGAAGAAGAAGTCATAGAATACTTCCTAAAAATCTTCCCACGCCATGTCTCTGTGATGCTCTAACTGGGTGGTAACATCCCACCACCTCTTGGCGAAATCACGCAGTATATAAGTCGCGAGCTTGACCCTCCGCCCTGGAGGCGTCTCAAGATGCTCGAAAATAGTCTGCATCGACCCCAGCCAAGACTCCGCAGCCTGCGGTCCACCATCTCCTGAGAACATCGGCGGATGTTGCTGTTGGAAAGTATGCGTCAGCTCAGCCATAGATGTGGTAGCCTGCGGTTCTCCCTGAAAGGTCTGCATGAACCGCATAAATCCTTCACGGAACTGCGCATCTATGCCTGTGTCCGGTATAACAGTTGACACCGCATCTGGCTCTACTGGAGGATCCACTGGTAGCCTATAGCCCACCATCTCTGGAGTATAATCATTTCCGCTCTCCTGGCGAACAACGCGTGAACATATAGGCGGCATGACACTATAAGGTCAAAACACACTTTAGATTCAAGATTATAAAATTTGAAAGAGAAGGAACCACAAAGGGAACAAGAGGAGGAAGGCAGTTCAAGATTTGAAAAACAAGACTACACGGTGTGTATACTACCTACACGGCGTGTACCTAACTTCTCTTCCTCTGCTCGGGTCCTTCTACACGGCCAAGCCACATGGCTCCCGTTCAACAAAACTACACGGCGTGCATATAATCTACACGGTGTGTATGATGAAAATTTTCCAAATTCCTGTGTTGTTTGTGACACGGCCGACTACTTGGCTTGATACTACACGGCGTGTGACACCCGAACATGGCGTGTACACTACCCCGTTTCCCAACCACACGACTAAGTCCACATGGTCTGGCCTCGTATAAGACTACACGGCGTGTTCTAGATGAGCTCCGCTGACCCGTGTTGTTAGTTACATGGTCGGATACACGGCTCACACTACGCGACATGTTCCATATACACACGGCGTGTACACGAAAGGATTACACCGACCCGTGTTGTTAGTTACACGGCCATATCCCAGATCAGACTACACGGCGTGTTCCACAATGGACACAGCGTGTATGTCTTAAGGTATCCTCCATCCGTGTTTGTTAGTTACATGGGCGGACTCCGGGTTAACACTACACGATGTGTATACCATCTACACGGCGTGTTCGCTCCAAGCTATTCCCTTCCCCGTGTCGCCGCCCACACGGTTTGTGACACGGGAAGCGACTACACGGCGTGTACTCAGGGTACATGGCGTGTACTCAAAAAGTTTTCTTTTCTTCCCGAACAGAAGACCATACATGACATGTTTAAGGTACAACACCGTGTGTATACTGGGTTTCCAGACAGTATGCCTCAGAAACTTCTCTGGAACCTAGAAAATACTGAAAAAAACACCTAAGTGTCAAATTCCGACCCGTGAGGGCCCATACTCCCCACGAATCAAAGTTTGACATCTTATCTATGTTTTAACAAAATAAACAGCTAATGATCCACCAAATTCCGATCAATGAGGGCCTATACTCCCCAAAAACTAAAGTTTCGCATCCATTCTTTTAACAATCTTATACAACAATACCCTATCACATAGCAGGTATTTATCAAGCAGTTATCACAACAACATGCTTTTCTAGCACAACAACTATCACAACATCATGCAATTCCTAATGCACCTATATGGCATGGAAACTATGCATGGCATGTGATTCCTAGAATGTTCCTAAATGATGCATGAGATGAAATGCCCTCATCTCATCAGGTTTCAACTAAATAGAACCCATAGATAAAATATAAACAACACAATCACAAGTGTGTCACCCAATGGGGAAATCAAATCAACTGTAAAATTGCAAAATCAGTAAAATTGCAATACGAGTTAAATTGGCTTTTCCCTATACACGGGTTAGCTATGCCCAGGAAAAGCTTATTACCAACTACCGTTTCCATCCTATCCCTGACTAAGGCTCCAAATAGTAAGTCAAAGAAAAGAACTCATCTGATAACAATTTGTAACGTCCTGGTTCTGGGTGCCACTCAATGGGTGCCCTGAACCCGGTTCACCATGTGACCTCAAGGGCATTTCCCCAAACGCCAAAGGCTGCTGACTAACAGCAAGGGCCTAGGTCTGGTAGTGGGGAAACTATGCCCTCATTTGTCAAAGTGTAGTGTAGCGGAATAAAATAAAAAGAATACAACACCAGTGGAAGCAACAAACCATACACATTTAATATAACAACTGCAGTAAAAGATAACCAAATAGTTTTATAGTTATGATGCAACATGTCTCAAGTTCTAAGAAAACATCCAGAACATGTTACATAGCAGTGAAATACAATACACAATACAACAAAATAGAACAAAGAAATCGGTAGCATCGTGAGCCTAAGCTCGGTCTCATGCTCCCCTACTCCTCAGCAGCAATCAAGTACCTATATAGGGACCCTTTCCCTTATCCAAACCTACAAAAATGTAATCTGTTTGGGCCGAAAAACATGACCCAAACAGGGTGTGAGAAATAATTCCCAGTAGGCACCCACCAAAGGCCTGTGCCCAACTGTGTGAAAGCATGCAACTATAGTGTGCAGTAGTAAAATGAAATAAAGTAATAAGTACTGAAAAGTAACTAACTTAACCAGTTATATTGCCATTTTAATATCCGTTTAATCATTTAAATTAAAATATCACCACAGTGAATATTCCAAGTAAACAGCCAATGTCCTCAGAAAATGTAAACCCCTTACCTCATGTAAAGAGAATCCAACCACAAGAATATACCCACAGGAATACAGATATTGCCCACGGGCGTAAGAAGTGTCGCCCACAGGCACAGAATGAACTGCCCACAGGCATAGAAGAAGTTTCCCACAGGCTACATAGTACAGTGCCCACAGGCTAATCACAACTCTGCCCTTAGGCTAAACAGGTAACCGAGCCAAGCTCAACATGTAAACAAGCAGTAACAAGAAATTCCTCTCAAGGAAATTATACAATCATTACATTAAAGGCATACCCTCGGGTATCCTGGACAAATGGCTAAATAGTAGAACGCACCCCCGGGGTGGTCCTGGATCCAAGCAACGATCTCAAACAGCAGTTTTATTATCATGATTAATTACCTACTCAACTCTAGGTATTTAAAATAGACATGGCCTCAGCCACACGACACCCCAACATGGGTTCGTGTCACAACAGTACACAAAAACACACAATAGTTGGAAATTAAACACCAAGCCACGTACCTTAAACACCCACGAATGATATACACGAACGACGATCCTCGATTCGTCCAAGAATGACATAGATCTGAGGTGAAAGAAAACCTTTTTCAAACTTAAATAACTTCTCTACGGGAAAGAATTGGTAAGAACTACTCTAGGATAAGGGAGAACTTACCCATGCGGTTCCAGGGAGATCAACGGTGCAGAAAACGGATTCCCGATGTGCGCTCGGTGGATCTCCAAAGCTCCGGCATCCCTCTCCCACTCTTTCCTCCGGTTGTAAGACTTACCTATGAACAGGGGAGGATACTGCCCATTTTAAGCGGAAAAAACAAAGTACACGACGTGTATTTCCAAGTACATGGTCTGTACTTCCCATTTTTTAACTGTTCCTCTGGCGGTTTCCCGCCAGCGTGGCACTGTTCACCTGCCGACATGACTACACGACGTGCCTCCTTGAGTACACGGCGTGTTCTTTCGTACAGCTGGCCACCGCCTTACTATTCGCCTACCGACTGACTACACGACGTGTAAGGGACCACTACACGGCGTGTAGTCGGTCTTTACACCCTTCGTTGCCGACGTGGCTACACACCCTGTGTACTCTTCCCACACGACCAAAAGTACACGACGTGTGGAAAAGTACACGGCGTGTATTTCCAAAATTTGGGATTTTTCCCCATTTTCCTTATTTTCTCAAAAATACATAAGGAAAAGAGAAAAGAAGAAACCCGTACCTCAAAAGTAAGAACCGGGTTCTTACACCGCCTCCCTCCTTCTCCCTTGCAGCGCACCCATCGGTCACACACCCCTCCTGCTCGCCCACCATCAGCGCCCGACTTCCATCCCACTCACCCGTACCCTACACCGTGCTGCACCCCTTACTGCACACCACCCCCATCTGCGCGCCTCCTCCTACCGGCCAGCTCCAACGGCCTGCGTCTGCTGCCTCCCCTTGGCCGAACCCAGCCCGCACTCCTCCAACTGTCACGACAGCCCACACTCCACCTCTAGCTGGCCGCGTGCTTCGCCGACACACCCAGATCCGGCCAACCTCAGCAATCCGCGACGCCTCCTCCTTCTGGCCAGCACCGGCGATCTGCAGCCCTCCTTCCCACCGGATGACTAGACCCGCAGAGAGCCCCCACTACTACGCATGACGCCTCCAGGCGACCCCCTTTCCCTTCGAACAGACCACAATGACACCCCCATCCACTCCGCCTCACGCTTACCATCGGAAGAGCTCCCCTCTGGAAGTGACCCCTCTTACCCGCGCTCCAGAAGACCAGACCGTAAGCCCCAGACTCCCGACCTCCTCCTATCAGGCCACTCCCTCCGGTGGTGGCTACCACCTGGTTTTCTTCTTGATTGAGGGTTTTGGGTTTTCCCCAAACCATAAATGTATGGTCTATCATTTTTTTGGGGTCTTTCTTTTCAATTGTGTGATCTTATTTGTTGCGCAGGCTGGTTTTGGCTTCCTGTAGGTGCAGTTGCGGTGTGAACGAGGTTTCACACCGACTTCGGGAGGTCCATCCATAATTGAGGTAGGAACCCCCCTTGGACTCTCCTCCTTTAAGTATAGAAATACATTGTTTTCTTGTTTTTTACAGTGCTTAAATTTTAATTAGTTAGTTTATTATATGCGTTTGGTGTAAATTGAGTTTTTAAAATAATTTAGTTGCATTGGATATTTTTCACCCTGTTTATGTGAATTGATTTTGTGTGTACAATTATTTTGTTTAAACTTGTGGTATGAATTTGACAGGTTTTGCATGCACAGGCCTAATTAGTCCCGCTGGCCCTTGCTCGTAGTTTAATGTTTTTAGAATTAATTAAATGATGCTTGAGTTGGTTTCATGTGTTTAAAGCTGCGGTATACTTTTCAAAATTGTTTTATAAATTTTTAAATGATTTATTAAATAATATGGGTGCTACGAACCTGGTTTTGAAAATGTGTTTAGCCACACATGTTTTTAAATGTTGATGTCATCATGTCGTGCACTTTTGTCAGGTTTTTCACTCTAATTGTTTTCTTAAAATTGTCTGTTGGCTCTTTAAAATGATTAGTGAGTTATTTTGTTACTGTGTGTTTATTGGAGCGTGTTTGCGGGGTAACCCCGCGTTACTGGGATCATCATCTTGCGCGTGCTTGTATGCCTATGTGAGGCATGTTGCGTTGTCGTGTTCGAGCTGTGAGTTGAGGTAGGTCCCCCACTGCTCTCGCCTTTAAATTTAGAATTTATTAATTTCTTGAGATTTAATTAATTTTCATTAAATTAGAAATAATATTAAATAATTATTCTTTTGTAATAATTACTTGATATAAATCGAATCTGTTTATTTTATACACGACACTTGAATTATTTTCTTGATGAACTGACACACAATAGTGAAAGAATTCTCATTTGGCCTTCGAACATAATTCATAGAATTTCAAGTGTAGTTCTGGTTTGATGATAAATGATTTCTTTTGATGTGTGAACAAGTGTTTTGGTTCTCTTGAGAAATGAGGTTTTTCTTTAAAGTTGGTTAAGGCCCGTTTGACACTTTGATAAAATAAATTATTTTGGAAAACTTTCTTTGAGGTGACTCAGGGGTGATTCTTTGTGTACGTTGGTTGCGTGAGTAGTGTGTGATGTTTGTGCAATGTGACTGGTTACTTGATCTACTTTTTTGACTCACCCCTGTTTATTATACGTGTTGACATGGGAACCTAACATAGTAAGTGAATCTTTTGAGAATGATTGTTGCACTAGTTTAGATTGTGCACTTGCTAGTGGCCCTTAGTACGGACTTTGCTCTGCTAGGGGATTGGGCCCCTCTGTTAGGCCATGTAGGGAAACACCAGGCGTTAGGGTGTTATGACGTCATTGAGTAGGGAATGCCTTCAGGATGAGTCACATGTATAGTATGTTTTGGATTTTCACAAGCTCTTAGGTTCGACCCATGTTTCTTTTAGTGCTTATTTATATGTGGAAGACCATTGGGAGGTCTAGTTCAGTTGCTGGCCCCTATGTGCCACTTTTTTTCATTGCCCTTAGTGTGTTTTGTGTGTTGTGTGTGGTTTTCCTTTTGACTAACAACAAAAATTTGGATTTCTAAATTGTTCAAAAAATGTTTTAAAATGAAATGCACATGTTTCTTTCAAACATTAAACTTATTTTTAAATTAAAAATGGAAATGAACCATTACTTGTTTTAGAAATGAAAGTGTGTGTGTGGAAACCCATATTTTATATAATTTAGTTTGAACCTGGAATTAGTAAATTATTTATTTAAAGGTAATGCATTGGGAATAGTTTTTTGGGAACGCCTACTGAGTTTTAATACTCATGCCTATAGTGTTTTCCTATTTTTAGTTTTTGTTGCAGGTTTGACTCAAGCTTGCTCTCCATGGTCGAGAGTTGGTTGTGGTTTGGTGAGCAAATCTCGGGGTTGTGAGGAGTTTTGGTTGTGGTCAGGTTAGTATGTGTTGTTGGTCGTTCTTTTTCTTTCGTGTTGTTTATTTACTTTGCGTTGTTCTATTTTTCTTTCTGCTTCTTTATTTATTTTCATTGGGAGAAATCGTTCCCTTTTTTACTCTGTTGATGCCCTGGTGCTTATCGCCAGCCCAGGAGGATCGAGAATGCCTCTCGGGCCATGTCGCAGACTGGCTTGGGTGACCGGTTCAGGGTCGACCTGGGTTGGTTCGTAAAAAAATGGTATCAGAGTCGGTGCCCATTTGATGTGCCAATGAGGA
This sequence comes from Viscum album, assembly GCA_963277665.1. NCBI lineage: Eukaryota > Viridiplantae > Streptophyta > Magnoliopsida > Santalales > Viscaceae > Viscum > Viscum album. The sequence goes on along the minus strand of OY728167.1, from coordinate 515,557,159 downwards.
TGATGGGCCCTTCTAGGGGGGTGGGTTATGGAAATCCCACATCGAAGGAGGAGGAGCATGAATCACCCCTTTATAAGGTGGTGTGGATACCTCTCCCATCATGAGGACTTTCCCAGGGGATGCATGAGGGCCATAGCCCAAGGAAAACAAAACTGTGCGGGCTAGGCCCAAAGCGGACAATATCATGATCGTAGGCTGGACTGAGCTGTTACAAATGGTATCAAAGCCAGGTTTTCTCTTGAGCGGGCCATGTTTTTCAGAGCGCCCATCGTTATTTGGGGTTGTCACGGTAGAGGGAGCATAATTTTCGGGACTTGGGGCGTACGAACGAGAAGGAAATCATGAACCCTTTCTTGTTCCGAACCTCGGGTTACCATGGGATGTTCGGGTTGTTCGATGTCCTTTGATTCTTATGGTTTGTTTGGTATTGAGAAATGAAATGGGAGACGGGTAAGTGACCTCTGTGAGATCGCATGGTCTGGAAAGCCATGTGGAGCCGGAGACTTTACCCTATAATGCTCTCAATAACGGTGGCGTGACTAGCGTATGGTCGCCAACCATATGTCTGAGTCACCCATCGACACTAGTTTCCCCTTGTGGATTTTTTGGGTCTTCTTTACTAAAAAAAATGGTTTTGTAAAGTTTTATTTTGGAAATTGTGAAAATTTGATTTTAAAATGGAAATGACCATGTTTTGATTAAGTTCTTTGTTTCCATGTTTCATAGTGTTCTCCCCCACGACGGTTTGATGAATGCCTAGGGAGCAGCTTCGGGTGGTGCGCCCTTAGAAAATCCTCCATTTGATCAACCTATAGACTATGTCATGGAATTTCAGAAGTTGAACCCTCCCCTATTTTATGGTCAAGCAGATCCACTTGAGGCGGAGGAGTGGTTGCAAAAGATTGAGAGTAACTTTAGTTTCATTGGGTTGCTTGAGTCATTGAAGGTGAATTTGGATACCTTTATGATTGAAGGACCAACTTGGAAGTGGTGGAAGTCCGTGTCTCAAAGCAAGCCTCGAGAAGATCTCACATGGGAGTTCTTTAAGTCTATGTTTATCCAACAATATTTCTTTGAGTTGATGAAGCTGAGGAAGAGGATAAAGTTGTGTTGTATTCATAAAGGCATTGAATCGGTACTAGAATTCTATCTACATTTCATAGACCTAATTCCGTATGACTAATGGTTTGTTGTAAACAATACCGGGAAGGCTCGACAATTTGAGTCTGGACTCCGACCTGAACTACGATCGAAAGTGGAAGAGCTCAACCTAACCACCTTTTTGGATGTTGTAGGGAAAACCTTTCTTACTGAAGCTGAGCTAGAAGGAGGACTTGAGGTGGTGAGTCCTCCCCCGACCTTGGGAAGCAGTGTAAAGGATGGCGATAGACAGAATGGGAAGCAACCTGATGTGAGTGGATCTAATAGAGGAATAAAGAGGCATTCAGACCTTCAGTCTTCTTCTTCACAACACAATGTTGTGATCTGTCACCAGTGTTGTAGGTGGGGTCACAAGAGGCCGATGTGTCCGAGTGCTCCGAGACCCTGCCGCACCTGTGCACGTTGGGGTCACTTGCAGTGATTCTACCGTGGTGTTTCCAAGAAGCGCACTGAAGCTAGGCCTGGCTTGTCAAAGGTCACCTCAGCCCATCAGTAGGAGTAGGGAAATGTTTGGGGACCGGTTTGAGGTTTTGTTTCTTGGATGTAGTAATCATCTCTTGTAGAGTTTGGCGGGTGTTTCTTTTCTTTCAGTTGTAAGAATGGTTTTGGTTGAACCTCTTTGAAACTTTTATTTTATTGAAAGTGTATTTGGTGAAAATTCTGATTTGTGGGTTATGTTTGGGAATTTTTGAATCCTGACTGTGAGACAGGAGATGCTTCAATCATCAGATCTCTAGCCTTAGGTCCCGGAGTGAAGCTAGCGTGTAGTCAGGAGAACCCCAGTGGTGTAAAAAGACCTTTGTATAATCTCTGTCTTTAGTGTAGTGTGGTTTGTGTTCTTCCGAGGGTGCGATGTTGTTTATATAGTAATGATGGTAGTTTTGATGCTCTACCAGTTTGACCCTTCCCTTCCCTACCCCTGTTGTGGGGTCTCTAGTCCGTGCGGGAAGTCTCCAAGTTCGATTAATCTCATCAGTCCTTATGGTGGGGAGATCCATCGCGGGTCTCGCTAAATTCCATTTGGATTGTTTCCTATGGTGGGGAGTCCGTTCGGACCTCCCGTGTCAATATCTCCGTTTCGTTCCGGGTATCAATTTGGTGGTGTGTGGTTGCATGCGGAACCACCTAATTATATGTTCTTCTTTTTAGTAAAGAGTTGGGGTGTGAGAGTTCTAGTGTCAAATTGGAGTAAGTTTTTAAGAGGTACTCATTGGACGTGGTTTAAACTCATTTTTTGGTTTCAAGAGGGTTGTTGTTTTTTTCTTGGTGTTGTTCTGGATGTTATGTTTTAAGGTTGAATTGAGGATGGAGGAAATGGTTGAGTTCCGTTTGATGGTGTTCAAGGTGTGTGTATGTTGGGCCTGGATTTACCATCATGAAAGTTCTGTGTCCTTTGAACCGATCAACTGGAGGCACTTAAACTTTTGTAGGTGGGTGACCCTTGATAAGTTTTATCTTTGGGTCTAGATATTGTTGTGGCTTTCTGAGGGTGGAAAGCGTTATGGTGAGGAGAATTGTCACACCACGACCTATCTTTTATTTTATTCTATAATTTTATTTGGCTTTTAATTTTTTTTGGGGTCCAGGTTGAGTCCCGGACAAAAAAAAGGGCTATGTTAAAAAAACGCGCGTTTTTGAGTTGACATCATTGGGCGCACGGGTGGAGCTCATTTTGAAAACCCTGCGCAGCTCCGCCCAAGCATCTACACGGTCCGCCTGCCTTCGAAAAAATTAAAATGGGTAAATATTTTATTGTTGTTAATAATTTTATAATTTTTATTAAAAATTAAATGATAAATTATTATTATTATTATTATTATTATTATTATTATTATTATTATTATTATTATTATTATTATTATTATTATTATTATTATTATTTCGGCCGGTGCGCGGGCACCGCACGGTTAGCAAAGCCCATGCGGTCAGCCCGGGCACTCGTGCAATTGCTTCTAGATCAGATAGAAGCTACCGCGCGGTCCGCACATGAGTGCTTGAGTTGTACGCGGGCTGCGAGGTTGCGATAATTAATTAATAAGACTAAGTAAACAAAATGAGGTAAAATTAAAATGAGGCGGATAATAATCCTATTACTGAATTTTTCTATTACTGTTATTATTATTATTAAAATTATTATTATCCTTATTATTATTATTAAAATCGTTATAAATATTATTATTATTGACATCGTTATCTTTATTTTGTAGTTATTATTATTATTATTATTATTATTATTATTATTATGATTGTAAAAGTTATTAATTATTATTTCCATTAAGAAGTTTAATTATTATTAGTGTTATTATTATTATAGTTTAAATTTATTATTATTATTATTATTAACTTGTGTATTATTAGTACAATTATTATTATTACTTTTATGACAATTATTATTATGATAATAGTTTGATTTAATTTAATTAAGTTAAAAAAAGGGGAATTAGGGTTGTGCATATCCACACGTTCCCACCCTTGTCTGCTTCTTCTGCGCAGCACCAACACACTGCCTCCCTCCTTCTCCCTTGCAGCGCACCCATCGGCCGCGCACCCCTCCTGCTCACCCGCCGCCAGCGCCCGGCTTTCGTCCCGCTCACCCGTGCCCTGCAGCCCTTGCTGCACACCACCCCCATAAGTGCTCCTCCTCCTACCGGCCAGCTCTGGCAGCCTGCGTCCACCACCTCCCCTTGGCCGAACCCAGCTCGCACTCTTCCCATTGTCGCGACAGCCCACGCTCCACCTCTAGGTGGCCGCGTGCTTCGCTGACGCACCCAGATCCGTCCAACCTCACCGATCCACGACGCCTCCTCCTGCTGGCCAGCACCGGTGATCCGCAGCCCTCCTTCCTGTCAGACGACCAGACCCGCGGAGAGCCCCCTACTATGCATGACTCCTACGGGCGACCCCCTTTCCCTTCGAACAGACCGCAACGACCCCCCCCTCTGCTCCGCCTCACTCCTACCATCCGGAGAGCTCCCCTCCGGCCGTGACCCCTCTTACTCGCGCTCCGGACGACCAAACCACAAGCCCGGGACTCCCAGCCTCCTCCTGTCCAGCCACTCCCTCCGACGGCAGCTACCACCTAGTTTGCTTCCTGATTGAGGGTTTTGGGTTTTCCCCAAACCCTAAATGTAAGGTCTATCGTTTTTAGGGTCTTTCTCTTCAATTGTGTGATCTTCTTTGTTGCGCAGCGTGGTTTTGGCTTTCTGTAGGTGCAGTTGCGGTGCAAACAAGGTTTCGCACCGACTTCTGGAGGTCCATCCGCAGTTGAGGTAGGAACCCCCCATGCACTCTCCTCCTTTAAGTATTGAAATACATTGTTTTCTTGTGTTTTTTAGTGATTAAATTTTAATTAGTTAGTTTAGTATATGCATTTGGTGTAAATTGAGTTTTTAAAATAATTTAGTTGCGTTGGATATTTTGCACCCTGTTTATGTGAATTGATGTTGTGTGCACAATTATTTTGTTTAAAATTGTGGTCTAAATTTGACGGTTTTTCATGCAAAGGACTAATTTGTCCCGTTGGCCCTTGCTCGTAGTTTGAAGTTTTTAGAATTAATTAAATGATGCTTGAGTTGGTTTCATGTGTTTAAAGTCGCAGTATAATTTTCAAATTTTTTTTATAAATTTTTAAATGATTTATTAAATAATATGGGCGCTGCGAACCAGGTTTTGAAAATGTGTTTAGGCACGCGTGTTTTTAAATGTTGATCCCATCAAGTCGTGCACTTTTTTCAGGTTGTGCACTCTAAGTGTTTTCTTAAAATTGTCTGTTGGCTCTTTAAAATGATTAGTGAGTTATTTTGGCATTGTGTGTTTTTTGTAAACACTTTGTGGATTTTAAAGGGGTTTAATAAATAGTGTTGATGGTGCGAGTTGTGTTTTGAAATCATGCCGAGGGGTTTATTTTACGCTGGTTGTTCGTTTGGATTGTTTTAAGTATGTGTTTATGTACCTTTTTTATTGTGCGTTTATTGCATTGTGTTGGCGGGGTAACCCCCCGTTACCGCGATCATCGGCTTGTGCATGCTTGTACGCCTGTGCGAGGCGTGTCGCGTTATCATGTTCGAGCTGCGAGTTAAGGTAGGTCCCCCACTGTACTCACCTTTAAATTTAGAATTTATTAATTTCTTGAGATTTAATTAATTTTCAATAAATTAGAAATAGTATTAAATAATTATTCTTTTGGAATAATTACTTGATGTAAATCAAATATTTTTATTTTATACACGACACTTGAATTATTTTCTTGATGAAGTGACGCACAATAGTGAAAGAATGTCCGTTTTGACTTTGAACATAATTCACGGAATTTCAAGTGTAGTTCTGGTTTGATGATAAATGATTTATTCTGATGCGTGAAAAAGTGTTTTAGTTCTCTTGAGAAATGAGGGTTTTCTTTAAAGTTGGTTAAGGCCCGTTTGACACTTTGATAAAATAAATTATTTTGGAAAACTTTCTTTGAGGTGACTCAGGGGTGATTCTTTGTGTACGTTGGTTGCGTGAGTAGTGTGTGATGTTTGTGCAACGTGACTGGTTACTTGATCGAATTTGTTGACTCACCCCTATTTATTATACATGTTGACATGGGAACCTAGCATAGTAAGTGAATCTTCTGAGAACAATTGCTTCACTAGTTTAGATTACACACTGGCTAGTGGCCCTTAGTACGAACTTTGCTCTGCTAGGGGATTGGGCCCCTCGGTTAGGCCATGTAGGGAAACACCGGGCATTAGTGAATTATGACTTCATTGAGTAGGGCATGCCTTCAAGATGATTCACATTTATAGTACGTTATAGATTGTTCACGAGATCCTAGGTTCGACCCATGTTTCTTTTACTGCTTATTTGTGTGTGGCGGACAATTGAGAGGTCTAGTTCGGCTGATGGCCCCTGTGTGCCACTTTTTTACATTGACCTTAGTGTGTGTTGTGTTTTGTGTGTGGTTTTCCATTTGACTAACAACTAAAATTTGTATTTATAAATTTTTCGCAATATATTTTAAAATGCAATGCATCCGTTTCTTTCAAACATTAAACTTGTTTTTAAATTAAAAAGGGAAATGGACCGTTACTTGTTTTAGAAATGAAAGTGTGTGTGTGGAAACCCATATTTTATATAATTTAATTCAAACCTGGAATTAGTAAATTCTTTATTTAAAGGTAGTTCATTGGGAATAGTTTTTTGGGAACGCCTACTGAGTTTTAATACTCACGCCTATAATGTTTTCCTGTTTTTAGTTTCTGTTACAGGTTTTACTCGAGCTTTCTCATCATGGGAGAGAGTTAGTTGTGGTTTGGTGAGCGACTCTCGGGGTCGTGAGGAGTTTTGGTCACGATCAGGTTAGTATGTGTTGTTGGCCATTCTTTTTCTTTCGTGTTATTTATTTACTTTACATTGTTCTATTTTTCTTTCTGATGATTTATATATTTTCATTGGGAGAAATCGTTTTCTTTTGTACTATGTTGATGCCCTGGCGCTTGTCGCCGGCCCAGGGGGATTGGGAACGCCTCTTGGGCTATGTCGCGGACTGGCTTGGGTGACCGGTTTAGGGTCGACCCGGGTTGGTTCGTGACATGCATGTAGTTGAATTTTTTCATTTAGTGGTAGATGAAGACCTACTATTGAGGAGGAAGTTCTTATAATTGGTATAGTGGCATCTGGGAGTTGAAGATTGATATTTTTTATGAGTTTGAGGATGATAGTAGAATACTAGAGAGATCTAGTATACATATTTCTATACCAATTAGAATACTAAAGTGATTCAAGGAGATAGATACTATCATGAAAAGTCATTGGCATAAGGATGATACCTTCTCATGACCAGTATAGGTGTTGCGTATAACATGATACCTAATAACCCAATTATAAACACTTTTCTACACAAGCAATACAATATTTGTCCGATACTAAATGTAGACACAATAAGGAGTCGATTTCCACATAGGGGATAAACCTTATAAAACCCATTCATGTTGTTGTCTCTTATTTATTTAACACTTCATACATGGTGGTGTTTGTTGGGAATTCATAAATATATTCGCACAACTTAACCAAGAAGGAGGTTCAAATGCTCAATGGGAGGAAAAATTTAAAGTTGAAGTGAATTTGATAAAAAAATGTCTATATGGAATTAGTCACTCCAATGTGATTACATAATCCACTAGGAACTTCACTTCATAATAAAAATCCTTAATTTTTGAAATTTTCATGATATTTACCTGACATAGAATATGCAGTGTAAGATATAACCATTTTTATGAAAAATTTTGAGACGAAAAGGAAATTCCTGGGGCAGGGTAATATATATCCATATTTCTTAAACATTATGTTAGATTAAATTCAAGGATCAACTGATTATGTCAGATTAAACACATGGTATAATTGAATACTCTAGGAGTTTCTAAAGATATGTACATGATTAAACAAAAAACAAGTCATATTAATCGATAATGTCTAATGATGTGTAAGATTAACACAAAGGTTTTAAAAAATCATGTGAATTCTACCAATCCACATTCAATGGATAATTAAATGGAGATTTAAATGGAGTCTTATGAGGAATATTTGAAAGTATGTTTTTATGGATAATTAAAATTCTAAAAATCATGGGAGATTTGGTATAATATTGAATCATTTTTATAGGGGGAATAAATGGAATAATTCTTTCCATTATTTAGAGATTCTATGTTAAGAATGAAATTCAGAGGTTCTACGTTATGAATGTGAATTTCCATTTAGTATTCACAACGCATTTCCATTTCACCACCTTTAATACCCATAAAATTTCCAAAATCAATATATATTGCATAGTCTCTCACATCTACTCATTATAAATTCCAATGTCCTCAATCCTTATTCATGGGAATTCACAATTCATTCCTAGACATTCCCAATCCATCCCTAATTATCCATATTTCCTAGGACCTCCCATGGTTCATACATAAAATCTAATATAGGAATACTATGATGGAATAAGGTGGATGGGCTATGTCCATGAGCTGAAACAAGTGTTTGGGCATCAAGGAATCCCCACTCGAGAATGATTTCACCCAAAAACAACTAATTAAAACAACTGAAAATAAATAAAATTTTGGCATAACTCATCTGTACATCGGGCGTCTTCATCGAAGGAAAAGAAAATAAACAAAAACAACACATTACAAAGGTAAAAAAAATGAAATGCACTAATTAATCCCTCCACTTCCCTAATCTCCCTTCCCTGCAAAGAAAATTGTGTAGCTGCCTCCAGTTCCCTTCTGGCCCCCTTCGTAGAATATAACTACCCTCCATCCATAGAAATCATTAAAAGTCCTAAGTGGCCGATGCGATAAAGAAAATAAAATAAAAACTAAACTAGAGAATACCTGTCTCTTGTTACTATACAAGTCACTTCCCCAATATAAGAACCACAATGCCCCATGGGTCAAAACATGTTTCTGCAAGCAAGGAGAAAACTGGTTATATTAGTTCAAGAGGATGTGGTTCCATCTATTTTTTTTGGTTTTGTTCAGCTATGCTTGATTTTTCTTGGTTATGTTATGTATAGTTTAATTTGGTTGATACTGGTTATTTCTATTTGTCCCAATTCACATCACATTAGTTTCATACACTTCAATTTTGTTTTATGTATTTCATGCCAAATCTAATTGATTATGTTCATTTCAATTATGTTTTGTTTTAGTTCTGTATTTTCAATGTATGGTTCATTTTAGGTTTTTCCATTCATTTTAGTTTGGATTGAATTATCATAAACTAGGAAATGTTGGGTCGGTTTTGTTCAATACAAGTTTGTTTGGAACATTTTCATTAGATTTAGTTTGTCTTGTTTTTGTTAATATTAGCTTGGACAATTTCATTCATTTGGGTTCTAATCAATTCAGTTTGATTGTATTTGGTTCATATCAGCTTGGTTTAGTTAAGTTTAGTTCAAGTCGGTTGTGGTCATATTGGTCTGAATTCATTATATTTGGTCCAATTTTATCCATCACTTGTCATATTAGATTAGTTCAAGTTAGATTAGTTTGACTTGGTCTAATTTAGTTTCATCCAATTTTTTTCTATTTGAATTTTATTTTCTTGATTTTGATAATTCTAGATCTATTTTGGTTGATCTGATTTACATTTATACCAGTAAGTTCCGGTTATTTTTTGAATGTTTTTTAAATGTTTGATTCTATTTTTTATTTGGTTTTATTCTATCAATTATGGGTTTTTATGGTTCCACTTTATTTAGATCAACTCGTTTTGGGTTTACACTTATTAATCTTATTTTTTTGGTTTCCTGTGGTTCAGCTTGGTTTATTATGTTTGATTAAATCCTAATTGATTCAGGTTAGGAGAGGTCTAACTGGATTATATTGATTATGTATGATTCACTTTGGTACAACATGATATGATTTCATTTAGATATAGTTAGTTTTAATTAATCTGCTTGGTATAGGGTAATTTAATTTATTCTAGACTCATTTAGAAATATTTTGTTTTACACTTTGTTAGGCATGTGGGGTTGTTGGGTCTATCTGTGCAGTGAGAGGGGCAGTTGGTACCGATTGGGTAGTAGTTGCTAGTGGTAGTGGCATCATTGTAATTTTATACTTAAAGATAGTTTGGGGTTGTTGGATATTTTGTGGGGGGGGGGGTATTAAATGATAGGGTTATATGTGAGGGGGGATATAGGTCATTTTATAATTGGAATAAAAAAACACCCTATATGATAACACAACATAGTAGTATAGTAATTAGTTTGGAAGGACTGTTTAGAAGAAAAAAAATTCACATCATACCACTACCATGAGATTATAGACATATGCCTGTGGATAATATAAATGAATAAGAAAATTTTTGAATGTAAAAAATACATGTCATAGTAGAAAAATGAGATCTTTTAGTCATAGAAATTAATATGTTTATATGGGTTTATAATTAAATAAATTATGTTTGATTTGATGATTGTTTCAAACACTCATAGCCAAATAGAATCAAAACACATGTCATAGAAATTCCAATTGATGATGATTTAAAACACTCAAAATTCATGTCATTTCATATAGAATAAATTCACACCATAACATTAATGTTCACGCTAGTGGGAGAGCTTACTAAAGAATTCCCATTTAACACCCCTGATGAAAACATAATCAAAATGCATTCCATTGTAGGAAAAAATTCACATCATATCATAAAATGAATGATGAAAAATTGATGGGTAGAGTGATTACCTTGATCTCAGGAAAATGCGAGGAGAATGAAGATCGAAAATTCCATTATCTCGATCTTAAGAAAATTATACAAATTAAGAAATCCAAAAACATAAATGAGCATTGGATCGTACATGCAAAGAGAAATCAAAAGGGATGGTAACTGAATTTTTTTTACCAAAAATATTATCCAACACTAAAGAAAATCAAATGAAAAAATCAGCACTCAAACAACATAATAATGTTTGAAAATTTCAATACCTAGAACTGATTGATATATTATTTGTTTTAAAAGGTGATACCCAAAGAACTATTATTTTATATAAAGTGATATTCACAAGAAGTAGTAATATTACATTCAAGAGTACTGGAATAAATGTGGTTTTGTAAAAATCTAGATGAGTAAAGTGAAAATTCATAACAGATATGATATAATTCATTGGAAAATACATTGGTAACAATTTCAGAATTCATTGAAATAATTATGAAATTCTTATATGTAATCATGAAATTTCAAAATTCATTGAAATCACAATTCCAAATAACAAAATACGTTGGTAACAGTTATGATAGAAGTCATTAGACAATGCATATGTAACAGAATGTGTATGCAACGACTATTTTTATCAACCAAATTTGGTATATATTAAACTATTATCAATACAGATAAATGCATGGTAATTAAAGGCATACCATATTTAGTAACGTAGTTGAATTGAAGAATAAATTATTTTGAAAATCGGTTCCAACATTATACATACATGAAAGATTATTATGTACACATGAGTTCAGAAGAAGACATTAATATTGGAACATAACTAACCTAAATCTATATGAATGTAATGGTCGGTCTCATAATGTTAACATGGAATGAAAAGTATCATATGGTTGTGGTGTGGTTGTGTTAGAGGGGCGTTAACTCAATTAATGAATCTTAAAAAATAGAAAAAGAAGTGTCAAATTATTAGAGTAAACAAATAATTAATTAGAAAGTTGCATGATTTTAACATAGACAATTACCTTTTGGTGGATTATTTTTTGGCAGTAGTTTAAAGCATTATTACATTCTATTGGGTGGGGTAATAGAATTCCTTTTGGTTCTACATCTCAGACAATTACCTATGAAAACAAATAATCAATAAGTAGTGAATTAGAGTGGAACATAAAAATTACATTGTAAAATCATCATATGAGCAAATACTGGGGGGAATACTGATTTCATAACTTATTGAAGAAACCTCCCAATTCACACATAGATTGTAATTGTTATGAAACAAATATCCCATATTTTATAAAGATTCATACAGATACAGGTAAATGATTACAAAAAATTGAAATAAATAATAAACGAATAATATAATATATAACATGCATAGAGAGAAAAAAATCAAGAAACTAAATACAGTCATCAATAAATTAATTGACATGAAAACTTAAAATGTATGTGGTATAATGAAAAAAATGAATTAGTCAATAATATTTTCAGAAAAATGACTCATTCATATAAAGAAATGAATGGTCACAGTGTAGTAGATAATGAAAATTTGAAGATATGAGACTGTTGTGGATCGAACCTTATAGTATATACAAGCAACGATTGAGTTTGTGATGCAAAATTGTAATCAGAACAGTTATGTGTTATAGATGCTAGCACATTAGATGTTGGAATTCTACTCTCAATAGTCATTTTAGTTGAACCTGAAATATAATACAATTAAATCTGAAAATAATAATTAAAGTAGTCTTATTCATACAATTCATACCTAATATAGATTTTCTACAGGCACATAAATCACCAAAAGCCCCATATTAAATTAAACCAAAGACAGAGAGAAGAATAAACCAACCTCAAATGGTGGAATGTAACGCCCCGACCCCAGAAGTCCAGAGCCGATGCATTATTTTAATACATTGGCATGATTACAAGGAATCAAGTCCTGAAGGACCAATCAGTTTAGCAATCTTGGAAAATAGATTACATACATGAACATTACATTACACTTTCTAACATAAAACACAACATAAATAATCCTTTGAGAATGCCATTATTCCCTTAGCTTAAACTTGCATATAAATCATAATATACTTATTGGAATCCTGGGAAAATAAAACATAAAAAAGGGGTGAGCTCAGATGCTCAATAAGGATAACAATATAGCAGAAACTATCATAAATAAGAAAAAACATTTAAGAAAATGTATAAGACTAAAACAAAATCCTTTTAAACATAAAATTCAGCATAACATGGAAAATATAAATCAAATAATGCAATTTACTTATTCACATGGATATTCTACAGGTCGAATAATCACATGTAATATCAATAGCTAATTTCATAATGATGGAATGCATAATGTCAGACATCATAACCAAATAGTCAAGGCCTCGTGCCAAGACTACAAATAAAAATTTTGTCAAGGCCTTATGCCAAGACACTAATTTGTCTCATGAGACCTACCGATTCACCGAGGAGCTATAGCGAGCTCCACCCGTCACTTACTAATTCCAATGCATTCCTCATTTGAAAATGTTAAAACATAACATAAACATTCGTATTAAAACTAGCATATGAAATGTCAATAATTTAACCATAAACCATGAATGGTATAAAAATAACACATCAAAATTCAAACATATCATAACTCATTCAATAAAATATGGAAGATTGTATTATAATAAATCAACCTCAATCAAGAATAATATCCAGTAAAGGATGTTGACATAGTTGAAAATGATCAGTAAAACTCTTTGAGAGAAATATCCCTTTTCATGAAATCATTTAAAAGTCACACAATTTAGAAAGGAAGACATTTAAAATAAATTTTTTAATCAAAGTGTCCCATACCACTTTGAAACTTTTTAAATTAATTAACATTTTAAAACATTCATGTCCATATAGATAAATTCTTAAAACCATTTTGAAAACATGGACATTAATGAGAATGATTTAGAAGAATAAATATTTAAACCATTTAAAATGATGTTTTAGTTAAATAGTCCCTTAAAAAGAATCCTTTTGAAAACTATTTTATAAAACATGGACATGGATAATAAATATGTCCCAGTAAAATCTTACACATAAGCAATCTTGGATAATAATGAGATTGAGGAATTAACCCTTACCTTGTACTTTACTTTGGTCGAGGGTACGTTTAACCTCCTGTATAATGACCATAGTATGTTATTAAATTATAAAAGAACCACATTCATATTTATGATTTCATACTTGATTCATTTATGGCTTTATACTAACCATTTAATAATAATTTCTATGTTAAAATAACATTTCGGGTTATAATCGTTCTCTTTATCATACATGTTTTAACTTGTTATTCTTGAAAGTATAAATTATATCCTGATTTAATTGATTTCAGCATATAAAAAATTATTTATGTATCATATATATTCAGAATATAAGTATTTATAATAGATAGATTTATGAAATGGAAAACACCATTTATGGAGATGGTAGGTTGTACATACGCATAAACGTTGTTTCCGTTTTCATATCGTATTGAACGGAAGTAAGTGAATGAGATATATGTAAATACACACACACACACACACATATATATTTACAGTAGAATTATTATGTCATATATTAAATACTTATTAATAATATATATATTTATAATCATCGTTGAATGATGAACGAGGAAATGAATCTCCCCACGTCGTGGAGACGGTAAGTCGTACGTACGCATGAGCGATGATATCATTATGTTGATGGTGAAATAGTATGTAATTGGATGATATATTATAAATATATAATCATTAACATGTTATATTTATTATTTACATCAATTATACTCATTATTATATCCATCCAAATAATTAAGTGTTGAATAACAAACTACACCACCGTGGAAACGGTAAGCCGTACGTACGCACGTATGGTGACTTTGTTATTCATAGGATGTATAGAATAATGAATATAGTTGTAAAATATTTATAATAACATCACAGTATGTATAAGGTACTGAAGTTATTATTTTGGTATGGAAACAACAAAGAAAGAGGAAGTGGAAGAAGAAAAGAACTTTGAAAGAGGTGATGAAATAATTACCTCTTCTTCGGGTTCTTCCTTTTGATTTGAACAAAAGGGATCCTTAGGTTGGATTTATGATCAAAGTAAGGCCTCTAGGTTTAATTTAGGGTAGTTGGGAGGATATTTGAGTAGGTTTTGGCCGATCCAAATGGATTTGGAGGTGTGAATTTGAGTGAAGGGGAAGTACCCTTTTATAAGAGAGGTGAGGAGCACTTAGGGAGAGCTTGAAATATTAATTTATTATAAAGTAATTTTCGGTTTCGAATGGCTCCAAAAGGATTTATTTCGAGGATAAAGTGGTTATGAGTCTAAATATTCTCAACCAATAGGTTTTATACAAGTTTAGGTCACCATATTAACCTTATCTTTTAGATTTAACTCTTAGTTAAATAGTTTAACTTTTACCATGTCTTCTTGTATTTTTATATTTCATGGTTAATAAACTTACTCTAAAATGACAATTGAAACTCAAGTGGTTCATTACTGAAATATATATCATTATATAAGTCCTTTGGCTGAATCTTAGATTTTTAGTAATATTATATCATTTAATAATATAGTATTTGTTTTAAAAACGCATTTATGTCAATTTTAACACTATTTAGTATTTGGTTTTTGTGAGTCATAAAAACTTGATTACTTCGAAAAAATACATTAAATCAACCCTAACATGTCATATTAACCTAAAAAATTCGTGTATGACATCAAAAGTCTCAATTTAAATTTATTTGGATATTTATAATATCAATTATTTTAATATTTCATTAATAATGTAATTACTGCATCCTCATTGTGTCATAAATAAATTTAATTATTTAATATCTAAAAATTATAAATAAAATACCATGATGTAGAAATATTTTTATCTTTCTAATTAATATTTATAGTTGAATTTATCTTATGTATAACCCTATATTAAAAATGGTTTAGTTATTAAAATTTGAATTTAACACTTTTAACTCTTCTTTAAATAAAATATAATAAATGTAATAATCTAATACAAGTGGATAAAAAAGAATCATATTTTATTCCTAAGGTTTATTTTGGTATAAATACACTTATCCAATAGAATTAGGACATGTGTTAGGGTAATTATAATATCATTTTTACCTTTAATTACCTTATTTACTTTTAACTGTGGTAAATAAAATTCAAAAGTTACTATTCACCAAAAATTATTTTCATCCTATTGAACAAAATTTTACTTACTTATGTCAACCGTTTCTCTCGTATTTTTGAAATTTAATTCACAGAAGTGGTAAAATTACATTTTATGCAAATTTGCAAATATGCCTAGAAGGTGGGTAAAAGTCATTAAAAAGTTCAATAAAATTTTATATATCTAATCTTATTATAAAATGACTCAAATGACTTATATTGTACTAATATATGTATTATTTATCTATTTTTACTTTAAGATAAATTTTAATTAAAAATAATTATTTAAATGAAAAAGTCGGTTTTTATCTACAACACAATGTTTTTCACTATTCATCAAAAAATTGAATGTTTTTAGAAAAATACCAAAAATTTACCCAAATATAATTTTGATATTACAAATTCAAAAAATATTTCTATCCATTAATTAATTTAAAATTAATTCCCATTGTCAAAACCAGAAATCAGGTTTTTGAGAAGTAAAAAATATTAGAAGATGATATGTGTTTATGTCCAATTTAAATGTGAAATTACTTTCAATGACCAACATTGGATTAAATGATAAAAATATAATCTAATTATAATTTAAAACCATTCAAATGTATAATTTAACACTATAAATTATTTTGATTAAAAAAGTTATTTTCAATTAAAATTTAGTATCTTTCACTATTCATCAAAATATGAAAGTTATCAGAAAAAACACCAAAAATTTATCCAAACTAAATTTTTATATCCCTCTTCTAAAGAAGAAGTTTATTTTTTCAAATTTAATATATAAAAGTGTCAAATATTAGATTTAAAAAGTGTTCTCCATTAAAAGGCGGTAACATTGCATTTTTTGAAAAATACTTCTTTTATCTGAAAAATTGAATTTGTTCTTATATTATGTCTAATAAACACATAATATGGATGTTAAAATTATATGGAATATTCAAAATGCAGTTAATACTATTCGTAACTACGTTTTGAATGGCTAGTTTGGTAAGCCGTGGTACACTCAAACTTGGTGTTGCGTGTAGCGCAAGCTATTGAATTACTCTAAAGAGATAATGTACTATGAAATCTTGGGGTGTTACATTCTCCCCTCCTTCAATAAATTGCGTCCTCACAATTTAAAATTGTTCTTTGAAAATAAAAGGTTAAAAATATAAAATACCTTTGTGGAAAACCCATATCGGAAATTGGGTTAATTAAATTTAGTCTTAATAAGAGGGAAATGGAAATGAAAAAGTCACCACCAAATTATGATCTCGAATAGAAGAATGTTGGTGGAAATTTGAGACACATAATTAGAGGAAAACTGTAAATATTTATAGGGAGTGATTGAAGTCATCAATCACAAACAAGTGAACAATAAATGAAATATTGAGGGCCTTAAAGCCATAAATCTATGATGATTTAAAATATAATTGATTCAAAAAAACATAAGTTATTAGGATAACACATTTTTTGTTTTAATTTTCTTCCCCTAATGTTTAAGAATTATTTTATTCATAGAATAAGAAAGAAAAAAGAATACTTGATAAGTAGAGTTATATCCTTTGAATAATTTCTACCACAAACTCATTTTTCACTCTAAAAGATAATAGAACTCAAAAATATTCTATTTAACCTAATCATATAGGGTTTCAAACAAAAATGAATTTATAATTCATGTTTCATACCATTTTAAAAAAACTACATTATACAAACCAGGACATCACGTAGGCCAGTGGTAGGTGATGAACCCTTGTCACCCTTCAGTTGCGGGTTCAAGTCTTATGGCCTTGTCAGACGCGACGGGTTATCACTCGAGCTATGGGTTTTACTTTTTATAACAATACAAAAATAATCTTAAGAAATGTTTTAACCTTAAACAATAGTATCCAATGTCCAACTTAATCCATTCCAACATTTAGACTTATCCAAAATACTTCTGTCCAAACTCACAGTCCAAAATTTATAAGGAAGGTAAACATAATGTAGATCTCTTTTTTCCACATAATAACATGCGAATACCTTCATCGTGTATTCTCTTAAAACATGGTAACACCTTGAATTACCATAAAACCTTATTAAATACATTCATTCTCCCTTGTTCCTTATAGAATACTTGATATACTCCTTAAATCCAAAAATTTTGAATACTCCAACAATGATGGAATAAACAAACCATTAATTAGTTCCAAGGATGTTAATAATACCCAATATAATTTATCCAACTCAATTATCTCTTATTCCAAAATCCCTACCTCAGTATCAGGACCATATTAAAGTTTATCTTTCTCTTAACCATATATTTTCCAAAATGTTTAACTTGAAACTATGTCACTTTACTTGGTACCATACAATCTCAAATCCTTAATGAAATAGTACTACTGTACAATCCTTATATACTCTATAAATATTATAACTTTTATATCATTAATACAATACTCAAATGACACAATTCTTTAATAACAACTTAAGAACACTAATCATTCCTCTCCATCTATGGTAGTATCATAACTTGATTATTATCCAATAGCATCATTTGGGGTATACTCTAATGTTTGGGACATTGATCCGCATAGTTTCTCAACTCCTTACAGATGAAGCATTGTACATTTAAAACTTTTTTCTTACCCTTGCAATCACAAACTTGGTGTCCTTTTTCTCCACACTTATAACAAACTCTCATTCCTTTCAAGCACTTCCCAGGGTGATTCTTTCCATAGTTATCACATATGGGAAAAACCTTCTTTCCCTTATTCCCTTTATCAGTCTCTCTCTCTACCATTCTCTTCTTCTCTGGATTCCCTTCAAAGCCATACGACTTAGAGAATTCTTTACTTATCTTATCAACACATTATATTATTTCTTCATATGATGAGAATACGTGGGAGACTATTTACCTTCTAAATGTTGTATTAATACCATAAAAGATATGATCCTTCTTACTCTTTAGATCATGCGTATTTTTGGAGTTCTCATTCCTTATACTGGACTCCATTTCTAAATGAAGACATACAATAGGTTAGATCATATCATAATTTATAATCCAAAAACTAGAAAAATTCTAAACATTAATTGAAGATTTTCACACATCTAGTATCATAATCATAAAAATGGTTTCTTTGCTGACATATTTACTCATAAATCCTTCATAATGGTTTGTAAAGATAATGTGAATAATCCTAAACATATCCCCCAGGATTTTCAAACCAGGTGCGCATTAAGGCCCGTTGTCGTGTACTAGGATACGCCGGTTCAAGCCCGAAACTCCTTGTCAGAGTTTTCACTCCTAGGTACATTTGTTCCAGAACCACATCCATTCAATGGACCGAAGGCCTTCATTTTTTATTGATTTTTGATAATACACCTTTCAAGGGGTGAGGTGAAACCCTTACAAGGCCAGTAGGAGAAAGTATTACATGGGTCGTAGGCCTTAGAGGAACTAATTTCCCATAGGCTTCAAACATTACATACAACCCATACTAACTACTTGGAACTGCTCCTCCCCAACATTTTCATCATGAAATCAGCTCTCCACCTTAACATGGCTATCCGTATAGGCATTCTTGTGTATGAACATGCTTTTCCTGATGGCAGGTGCCATACCCTGTCATTATTGCAATCCATTTAGCTTCTGTTGTGGTGAAAACTCCTTTGATCATCCTCCCTATAGATCTTGTTCCTTGTAGATTTTCTGGTTTTTATCTTCACTTAAGGTGGCCTGAAGGCCTTGAGGTGGCCCAAAGTCCTTGAGGTGGCCCAAAGGCCTTACTGACCTGAAGGCCTGGGTGGCCCGAAGGCCTTAAAGGACTCGGGGACCAAATCGGTGGCTCGAAGGCCCAAACGGGGGCATATTCCCAACTACTACAGTGCCAAACAGTACCTACTACAGTTCCTGCTACAATACCTGCTATAGTATTGCATAGTTCCCACTACAATACCTACTACAGTACTGCTATAGTATTGTTACAATACCAGAAATTATGCCTCTGCCTGGATTTGATCCCGGGTTGTCTGGATGCACTTACGGAGTCCTTACCAACCGGGATAAGGCTCATGTATACCACACTCAGTTGTAGTATCCATACATGGATGTATTTCTTGGAAAACCCACATAATATCTACATTAACAAAATTTCTAGATGTTCTTCTATACTAATACTCAAAGTCTGTCTTAGGGTAATGTTTTCTAATCAGAGTTTATCTAAATCTATTTCCAAGGTTGTTGTTAAACTTCATATGATACCAACTGTAACGCTCTGACCCCAGAAGCCCAGAGCTAGTGCATTATTTTAATACATTGGAATGATTACAAGAAATCAAGTCCTGAAGGACCGATCAGTTTAGCAATCTTGGAAAATAGATTACATACATGAACATTACTTTATGCTTTCTAACATAAAACACAACATAAATAATCTTTTAAGAATGCCATTATTTCCTTATATTAAACCTGCATATAAATCATAATATACTTCTTGGAATCCTTGGAAAATAAAACATAATAAAGGGGTGAGCTCAGATGCTCAGTAAGGATAAAAATATAGCAGAAACTATCATAATTCAGCAAAAATATTTAAGGCAATGTATAAGACTAAAACAAAAGCCTTTTAAACATAAAATTCAGCATAATATGGCAAAGATAAATCAAATAATTTCATTTACTTATTCACATGGATATTATATTGGTCGAATAATCACATGTAATATCAATAGCTAATTTCATAATAATGGAATGCATAATGTCAGACATCATAACTATATAGTCAAGGCCTCGTGCCAAGACTAGAAATAAAAATTTTGTCAATCCCTTATGCCAAGACACTAATTTGTCTCATGAGACCTACCAATGCACCGAGGAGCTATAGCGGTCTCTACCCGTCACTTACTAAGTCCAATGCATTCCTCCTATGAAAATGTTGAAACATAACATAAACATTTGTATTAAAACTAGAATATGAAATGTCAATACTTTAACCATAAACCATGAATGGTAAAAAAATAGCACATACATAGTCAAACATATCATAACTCATTAAATACAATTGGGAACAAAGGCAACAACAGATAGTGTCAAGCCAGGCGTAATCGTGCAACTCCCATAACCAGCAATTTGCACTGTCTGACCATCGACCACAGTAATATTACCTCCAGTCAAGGTCAATCTATAGGACCGAAGAATACCTGCATCCCCAGTGATGTTCTTTGAGGCATCAGAGTCGAGAACCCTTGAGGTGGATCATTGGAATAGACAGGCCGTTGGAGTATCGTCATAGGCAACTCAATGACGCTTGATGATGCCATAGATTGTGTGCTTAAAATGCACATTGACAAGGTGGTGAAGGTGCACAGTTGGTAGAGAATAAGTGCCAAAATTACATGGATAGAACATACAAGTATCTATTAGGTCATAGAAGATCAACATGGATGGTGTTAGGGCGCGACTCTACATTTTGGGGTGCCACATATGGAGATGCTATGGGGAGGAGCAACACGTTAGGGGTGCGTCACACAAGAGGATCGAAGCCTTAACCTATCCCTATGATACCATGTTATAATGGAAACCTCGACCTCACAATGAGGAAGGGTGCTCAATATATAGATGAGAATGAATACAACAGGTAACCCACACCAATGTGGGATATGAATATTAAAAATATCCAATACTCTAATACTTTTAACAGCTGTAATACCATTGAAGGGTAGATTTGTCGAAAATAATAATAATAAAATAACACAGATCATTGGTGGTGATTGCATGAGAAAAAAAATGCAACTGACTCGAACAATTTTATTTTGGCTCTTGGATGAATTGTTGGAAGGATACAAGTTACAACATATGAGAAAAAATCTTAATTTATTGGAGAAAAATCATAGCCGGGGAAGGGTTCGTTCTTGAATCTATCCACCATTATTATTAGTTGCGTCCAAATTTTCAAATTTGTTGCTGAAAAAATTAATTTCTCCTGTAAATAAATTAATCTCTCCTGTAATAAACTCCCTAAATTTGGGAGTGTCCCTCACAATATCACAACATTAAAGTTGTCCAATTTAAAAAACAAATTCATTTTTCTTTAACAAGAAAGACGTTGAGCTAGAGAAGAAAATTGTGTGCAGAACACATGTATGGAGAAAGCCATGTCCTAGGCATAGTTCTTGGAACAATAGCAGATATAAGATGTGTGCTCCTAGTGGCACCACCTAGAACAATAAACGATTGAGACTAATATGGAGCCTCAATAAATTTTGAGGGAGGTGTGGACTGACTTTCCAGGATGGTGTTAGAGAACTGTAGGCCCCTAACTCCCAAATAAGGAACTGCTATGGATTAAACTATTCAAATCAGGAGAGAATTACATGATGAAATAGGAAAGAACAGAAAATAGAGTGAAAATCAGGAAGCCCCTACTTTCCCGCCCCATCTACCTAGCCGAACAATAGGTAAATCCCATGAAAACTAGTCTGCCTTCACTCCCACTAACTCCCCCTTTTAACTGAAAAGATCACGTGCCTCTCTTCTCCCCAGGTGGAGATTCCCTTCCTACTACACTAACTCAAATATAAATGCCAGGTGAAATTCTTTGGTGGGGACCATGTTGAACCGCCTCAGTAGGACCCCCTCCCATATTTGTTGTTGAGGTATAATTACCCTTTCCCCTGCGGGTGTAAACCTGCCAAACCGTCGGCTGGCTACATGCTCTAATATTTGCCCCTTCCTAAGAAACAGCCTTGTCCTCAAGGCTGAAAAATGGAAACTGGTTTTGGATGAAAAAATTTTCCTCCGAAGTGTCGTCCTCCTCAGATGGATCAGTATCTATGCCATCTAACAAGTTGGGGTCCTATTTCCAAACCGGGAAGGATCAGAAATCACACAAATGGGAATTATCATGGGAGCGAGAGAGGGCATAAACGGCTAAATTTAGGCGACCTGGATTGAATTGGACATAAAATTGAAAACCTAATAATTTAGAAATCCAACATTGTTGGTTATCCATTGTAATTTGCTGCTGGAGGAGATATTTGACTCTGATGATCTGAAAAAACAGTAAAGGGGTGACCAAGTAAATAGGCCCGCCAATGCTGGATAGCCAAAGCCAAATCCATAATATTCTTGTCATAGGTGGTTTTTTCAAGGTGGTTGGCGGATAAAGCTTTACTAAAAAATGAAATTGGTTGTCGGTCTTGCATGAGAAAAGCCCCCACGCCTCGCCCAGAAGCATCACATTCAATCTGAAATGGACCAGAAAAATCTAGTAAAGCAAGAATAGGGGCCGAGGTAATGTGGGTTTTGAGGTTGTTATAGGCTTGGGCAGCATCAACAGTCCAAGTAAAGTTATCTCGTTTGGTGAGAGCAGTGAGAGGTTGGTCAATTTTTCCATAGTTTCAGATGAATTTTCTGTAATAGCCGGTGAGACTGAGAAATCCACGAACCCCTTTAACAGTTGTAGGACGCGACCAATCCATCACTGCCTGAATCTTGGTAGGATCCATGGAAACACCATATTTGGAAATAATGTGCCCCAAATAATCAATCTCCTGCTGAGCCCAAGAACACTTTCCACTATTGGAAAAAAAAGAATGCTGAAACAGAACCCGTAAGATAGCTGCCACATGACCCATGTGGGCAGCCCAATCACTATTGTAAATAATAATGTCATCAAAGAAAATAAGGACAAACTTATGAAGAAATGGTCGAAATAGGTCGTTCATGGTGGCTTGGAAGGTAGTTGGGGCATTCATAAGGCGAAAGGGAATGACGAGAAATTCATAATGACCACTGTGAGTGTGAAACGTGCTTTTATCAATATCTTCAGCCTACATCCGAATTTGGTGGTACCCTAATTTGAGATCCAGTTTAGAAAAATAACATGTGCCATGAAGCTCATCAAGGAGTTTGTCAACTACCAGAATAGGGAATTTATTGGGAATTGTGACTTTGTTGAGAGCACGGTAATCAACACAAAGACGCCAAGAGGCATCCTTCTTCTTAACAAGAACAAGGATGGAATAGAGACTGAAGGTGTTACGAATAATACCATAATTCAAAATGTCCTATATTTTCCTTTAGATCTCAGATTTTTGAAAATGGGGATATCTGTATGGCCGAACTGTAATGGGACCCTGGCCGGGTAATAAGTGGATGCTATAGACATGTTGCCGGATAGGAGGAAGCCAAGTAGGTAAAGAAAATATAGCATTAAATTGGGCAAGCAGGGATTGTAAGTTCCTATGTTGAGTGGAAGTAAGGGAAGGAGAAGGGTGAACTGTTGGGAAATTGGGGTCCGAAACTGGTTGGGAGGTGGAAAAAGAAGCATCTAAGGAGAAAACGACATGATTCGATGGAGCAACGCCGCGAAGAGTGTAATCATGATCTGCTGTCCAAAATTTCATGGTCATAGTTTTCCAGTCTGTTTGGACATCACCCAGGGTCCGCAGCCAAGCTATGCCGATTATGAGGTCCAACTGACCAATTTCCAGAACCTGAGTATCAATAAAACAGGTATAGGATCCCAGTGTAAGGCGGATATTAGGACACAGACCATGGGTGCACAATTTATGGCCATCCCCCAGGCAAAAAGCCAGCGATTGTGTGGTCTGTATGGATAAACCTAAGGACGAGGATTAATTTGGGAGAGATGAAATTGTGTGTGGCACCACTATCAATCAAAATTAAAATAGGTACATTCTCCACGTGGCCCTCAATATTCATGGAATGTAAATCATGTAGCAGCTTTTGGGATGACGAGTAAGGAGGGGTGAGGTCTTGATAAGCAATAACTTTACATTCAACCTCTGTAACATGTGGGAGTGCAGCCTTCTCAGGAGAGGCAAGGAGAGAATCATCCACCTCAAGGAGGTCATCATCTTCACCAAGTAATAATACCCGTAACTTAGGGTTAACACATTTATGGAGTGGAGAATAAGGGAGACCAAAATGAAAACATAATCCCTGACAATGTCTATCTTCCCATTCCTGATTTGTCAAATAGCGGACTCCTCTATCTGGAGGTTGGGGATTGAGTGGTTCACAAGGTACGCCACCTCGACGGAAAATAGACGGCTGGGGAGGGGGAGGAAATAAATGGGGACCACCAGTAGGAACAGCTGTGTTGTAGCCACCACCAAAATGACGGGCTACTGTGTTGTAAAATTGAGGACCAACCCCCCGGTGGATAGCAAGTTCAACATGAAGAGAAAGGTGCATAGACTGTAAGAGAGTAGTAGGGTCATGGATGTGGACCCAACTACGAATATCTTCATGAAGACCATGCAAAAAATATCCAATATACTGTGGTTCAGGCTGGCGTGGAATAAGAGAAGCTAAATATTCAAATTCCTTAATATAAGTCTGAACAGAATCGGTTTGGTGGAGGGAAGTGAGTTCTTCATAGGGATTATGAATCTCAAAACCATTAAAACGTTCCATTAATTCTTCCTTAAAGATGGTCCATGAGAGACCCAAATTGACCTCGAGAACTATAGTAAACCAATGGATGGCTGGACCATCCATGCTAAATTGGGAGAGGGAGACCTTGGAGTCATCAGGTGTGTGATGTAGCCGAAAATAGAGTTCCTCACATGTGAGCCACCCTCTTGGATCGTGGCCATCAAAAATTGAAAGCTCCAATGGTCTCGAAAAAACAAGGAGTTCCTGTGGTAGGGCAGGTAGAGGACGGTGCTCCGGCGGATCCCATGCAGTAGCATTAGAATGATCTGTAGTAGTATCCAGGGATGGGGAGGGGTTGTTGGTGGGATCATGTGGCCGTTTATCCTGGCGATGTAGGATTCCCAAAGAATACTTATGGAATTTTTCATTTTCTTGATTCTCACGATCCAAACGTTGAAATTTGATATGAAATAAATACAGAGTGAAAGAAATTTTGTTTACTGATGAGTGAAGATCAACCAAAGAAGTATCAATCTGATCTATGCAGTGATCCATTGAGTCAAGGCGGGACTGATGGTGAGTCTCCATTGATGAATTGGGTGGCTGCGAGGAGAGCGGGGAGGCGTGCGTAATGAAGGATGAAGTAGACCGCACGAAGGAGGCAGTTCATACCATTTGTTAGAGAACTATATGCCCCCAAATCCCAAATAGTGAACTAATATGGATTAAACTACTCAAATAAGGAGAAAATTATAGGATGAAACATGAAAAACAGAAAACTAAAGCTCCCTAGACAAACAATAGGTAAATCCCAGGAAAACTAGTCTGCCTTCACTCCCACTAAGTCCCCCATTTTAACTGAAAAGATCATGCGCCCCTCTCCTCCCCATGTGGATATTCCCTTCCTGCTATCAGGAGAACTACTTTGGTGGGGACCATGCTGAACCGCCTCAGTGGGACCCCTCCCATATTTTCTGTTGAGGCAGAATTACCCTTTCCCTTGCGGGTGTAAACCTGCCAAACCGCTGGCTTGCTACATGCTCTATTAGAAGGTGCGTAAAAGGTGTAGATAGAGTGTGCAAGGAGGCGCCAGCCACACATTGGGCGTGCGCACAACAAGATGTTGGAGCATGAGTTGGACGCCTAGGCACAACGACGATTGGGCATGTTATGGAAATGTCGGGAGTTGCAACAACAGAAATGAGATACGAAAGAAAAATGCAGAAGAGAAGAAAGCACACAGAACACACAAATTTAGGTGGTTCGGGAATAATCTCCACACCCACAGAGGTAGAATTCTCACTATAATTGGGAGTGCAATTACAGAGTTTTTCCAGGAAGAAACCCTAGCTCGAAATGGGCTACAAATAGAGAGGAAGACGATCAATGTTCCACCAACCACACAGGAAGTCTGCATCGCTACAGTGAAAGACAGCCACCCAAGTCAAAAGTACTACAGTGGCTGCCAGTTGGAAGTCCAAAAGGCTATAGTAGAGTTGACTTTGAAGTCCGCACTGTTACAGTGGCAGCCAGCTGGAAGACGATCACATTTGGGGGCCACAAGCATTCGATCCAACCGGATCGGGCTACACCAATCCAACAGGGCATCGGGGAGAGAGACGAGATAGATGGACTCTGGTTTTACCTAGGCCTTGATACCATATAGAAGGGGAAACTCGAAATCTGTTCCTTGTAAGTGAGGTCAGGTTGTCTTATTTGTAGATGAAGATAAAGATACAAGGTGGAACATAAATACAAGTCAACCCATTGACCCTGTCAAATCTTTAACCATTGATTCATATCTTAAACATCTAAATACTAACGGTTCCCCTCAAGTTATATTTACCTATCTTGAAAACTTAGTAACAAAAAAATCAAAGGAAATATCCTAATATTTCTCAATCCCTGTTGGTCAAAATAAATCTTTTAGGGTAATCAAATGGGTGCTGAAATTAGGGGGGAGCATTTTGGAGTAAACTGTTTCAAATTGAGTTGACACAGTAATTGTAAGCTTGAATTGACATATGTTTAGAATCTTGAACTCTTGTTTTATTTTTATTTTTCCCTTTTCTTTCCCAATTAATAAAATTTCTCTATCTTTTTTGTTTTTTTTGGATCTGGACATTTTTTGTAAGATTTTGATTGGATGTAAAGTTGCGACCTCGAAATGCGGAGGAAATGGTTGTGGATAGTGATTGTGTGGAATTACAGCCTGAGGTATTTTCAAAGTTATTTTCCCCCATTATTATTGTTTTTATTCCCTATAGATAGGCATAAATACAATTTTATTTGTAGGTTTTTTGTAATTGTGGCTCAATATTCCCTTTTGTAATTTTCTTTCATGCAACTTGAGAGGTTGACACTTAGAAGAGATGATGGGAATGGTGATACCTATGAATTTGATGAAGTGATCACTGATTCAACATCACAAAAGCAAGTTTATGAAGTTGTTGCAAAGCCAGTTGTGGAGGTTTGTCTATTCTTTCTTGTCTCAGTCATACCCTTAAATTTAGTTACGTTAAATTATTTTTTTCCCTGGCATTAACTAATTTTTTTCTCCCTCTTTTCGCAATTTTTTTTGTTTTCTTGTCTGTGATCAGTTTCAGCATTTTCTTGGCTTCAATTTTATAGCCTCTATGAAATCATCCTAGAGGAAGCCTTTTTTTCATTTTCAACACCATTATTTTTTGTTTTTTAACTATGCGTTACTATTATTAGAAATTAAATGGTGTTTTCTTTTGAATGTTTTGGAGACTGTGATTGGAGTCATGTTCTTATATGCTTATTTGTATTGTTTCACAGAATGTGTGTTCCTGGTAAATCCATTCTGTATTTGAGAAGAATCAATCCATTTAACATTTTTTTTAATTGAAACTTGTATTTGAATATTCATAGAAAAGCCCTATCCATATTGCATTCATGTGCTTGAGAAAATGATTGTAACAGTAAAATAACTAGTTTCAAGCTAATGAATATATCTATTATGGAAATAACTATTGAACCTATCATATGCTTCTCATATGATACATGAATTCTGCTTATTAACTTTATGTTCGATGGAATGGAATTCTGTAGAGTGTTCTGGGGGGTTATAACGGAATTGTAATCGCCTATGGCTAGGCAGGAACAGGGAAGACTTTTACCCTTGGAAAGTTGGGAGATGAAGACTCTTCTGCCTGTGGAATCATGGTTTGTTCAATGGAGGACATTCTAGAAGATATCTCTTTGGGGACTGACTTTGTCTCAATCTCATAATTTCAGGTTCCTCTTCCCATTATAGTATAACTGAATGATTAGACCATGTATAATTATCAACATCTTCTTCCTCATTGTTTTCAATTATAATTTTATTTGTTGATGCCCTTAGAATATTTCCTTCAAAAGTTATTTAATATTAATGTGTGTAACTACCCTCTGCAGATTTATTTGGATACAATCCAGGACCATCTCAATCCAAAGAATGATAATCTTCCAATTGTGGAAGATCCAAACACTGGTGATATTTCTTTACCAGGGGAAAAAGTTGTTGATATTAGGGACCTGAGAAGTTTTGTGGATCTACTTAGAGTTGGGGAATCTCATAGATTTGATGCCAACACAAAGTTAAATATCGAATTGTCTCGTATCCATGCTATATTAATGGTAAATCTATAACTATAGTTTTTTGAATTTGTATGGATTTATTTTAGTAGTTCATGATGTATTGTTGGTAGGTGAACTGCCATAATACATAGATGTGATATCAATAAGGGTGAACTTTATGCAGGTTAATGTCAGATGTTCGTAGTTACAAGGGCAAATGATCTTGCAAGCGAAATTGAAAACTACATATACTCAGTAAATCTGCAGAGGGTAGTTACTGTTGTGGAATCGTCAAGAGTCGCAATGACAGAAAAAGGAGATACAAAAGGAAAATTTAGAAGAAAAGAAATCACACATAACACAAAAATTTACGTGGTTCGGGAATAATCCCTACGTCCAAGGAGAGGCATAATTCTCACTATAATCGAGAGTAAAAATTACAGAGTTTTTCAGGTTAGAAACCCTAGCTCAAAATGGGCTACATATGGAGAAGACGATCCGCTGTTCCGAATAGAAAGTCTGCGTCGCTACAGTGAAAGGCGGACACCTTTTTTAAAAGTGCTACAGTGGCTGCCAGTTGGAAGTCAAAAGTGCTACAATATAGTTGATTTCGAAGTCCGCACTGCTACAGTGCCTATCGGTGTCGGTTGGTCAACTTTTCTACTATGGTCAGAGATGCTACAACACCGAAAAACAAATCCTTATCCATGATCTTCAAGAGTGAAAGACTGTTAATTAAATGGGTGATTATTTGAACATGTGGAAAATTTAGGGAATCATGTGTTCAACTTTTTAGTGACCGTGTTAAGCAAAATGGTGATTAAATTCGGGGATATTAGAGAGTAAATCAATGGATGCGGGGAAAATTCTGGTGTTACGCTTACGCTTGCAATTGTTACTGAATCTTCAATATTTTATATGCATTGTTGGATGTTCAATTTTGAATTAAATTTTTCCATACTTAGGCATCTTTCCAAGTCACAGTTTTGACGCCATGCCATTTCATTCTAGGTTCTTGTGGTGTTTAAAGTTAGTGTTTGAATATTTAAATGATAGTTTATTTCTTATTTGGTGGATGCATTACTTAACTAAGGCCTGCTTATTATCCTTTTGATTGTACAATCTTTATTTTGGTTTGTGATTGTACTGGTAGATATGCTGTAATGGGTTGAGGAATACCACCTTATGGATATGGTTAATTTTGTTTTAATTTTAGTGTTGCGACATTTTCTTTCACCTTATTCAGCAATGATAGGCCGCAAGGGGTTGTGACATATTGTTTTCATTTTGATTTTTTTACACTTTGGCCTGAAGAAACTATGGACACGGCTTTCATTTTGGCGGGGTGTGAGGGCCATGTACTAGAGGAAGCTAAGTTCATCAATCTTTCTTTGTGTGCATTAGGGAAGTACATCAACACACTAGTAGAAAATAGTAGTCATGTTCTTGTGCATGATTCAAAACTTACAAGGTTGCTTAAAGATTATTTTGGAGGTCTGTTTGGTTATCAACATTTCCAGCTCTCATTTTTATTTTATTATTATTATTTCCTTCCAATTAGTTTATTGATATGATGTTTTAGTTTCCCAACATATCTTTAGAACTATGTTTCTGTTCTTTTGATAGTTTTTTTTAACATTTAGTATTTAAAAATCTCATGGCTGATGGTTTTTTTGGGTTTTTCATTCACCTGCTTTTATATGGTATTTGGTGTTTATCACAGGCACAATGAGAACTTCACTAATTGTAACAATTGGACCATCTCTTCACGACAGAGGAGTGACATCATGAAGTACAATATTGTTTGGGCAGTGGGTGGGTTCCATCATTAATGAATGGTGTTTTAACAAAAAATTCCAAATTTGGGTAGATTGCATTGACTTCCTTTTGAGGGCCCCTTGGATGTTTGCCTCTCCATTCCTGTGTCTCCATACTCAAAACTTTAGTAGACGATCGGAAAGCTAGATTGAAATTTTTCTGATTTTATTATTGAACTGCCATTTTCTCAAGCTATGAAAGTGAAAAATATGTTAAAAATGAAAAATTATAACTGTTAAATTATTCTATGTTCATCTAAATTTCTTCACATTTTCTCTATCCATGATTTTCTATAAGTTTCTACTTGCTAAGAAATGGTGGTGGTGGTGAATCAAAATATAGTGGTGTTATCTAATTGTAATAATTTTAATAATAATCATAACTGTTGTAATAAAGAGGAAAAATTAAAGTGTTTGTACCTATAATTTTATTGAATTTTAACATGGATTCCTGGATGAATCACTATACTATTTTATAAATTTTTAGGTGGATACATTCATTTATAGATGGGGGAAAATAATTACAAGTAGGAGGAAATCTATGCGGGACTTAGAAATGCACTTAACCTTGAAATACAATTAATCGGGTCTAACCCCCCCTCAAGTTAGGACATGTATAGTTTGGAAGAAGATTCCTGAAAGAAAGAAAGAAAGAAGAAACCAAAATACAAGACCACACCCTCCCCCTCAAGTTGGGTCTTTGTTGGTGTAGATGCCCAAATTGGTGCATAGAGACTCTAATCGAGCTCTCGAAAAGTCATTGGTGAAGATGTTAGTAAGGTGATGAACTGTTGGAATGTAGCTGAAATTGATATGGCGTTGCTCGAGATGATGGTGAAGAAATTGACAGTCAACTTCGATATGATTTGAGTGTTTGGGAAGGCCGTGACATTGTAATCTATTTGTTTGGAATGTCTGCACATTTTCTCCATCCATGCTTTTCTGTAAGTTGTTGCTTGCTAAGCAATGGTGGTGGTGGTGAATCAAAATATGGTGGTGGTGTATAACCATAATAATTTTAATAATAACCATAGCTGTTGTAATAACGAGGAAAAATTAAAGTGTTTGTATGTGTAAGTTTAGTGAATTTTAACATGTATTCTTGTCTGAATCACTTCCTGTTCTATAAATCGTTAGGTGGAGACATTCATTTATAGATAGGGGAAAATAATTACAAGTAGAAGGAAATCGATGTGGGACTCAGAAATGCACTTAACCTGGAAATACAATTAATCGGGTCTGACACCCCCCTCAAGTTAGGACATGTATAGTTTGGAAGAAGAGTACCGAAAAAAAGAAAGAAAGAAATAATAAGCCGAAATACAATAACACACACAATCCTCCTCAAGATGTGTCGCTGATGGTGTGGATGACCAACTTGGTGCATAGAGACTCCAGTCGCGCTCTCAATAAGCCTTTGGTGAAGATGGAAGTAAGGTGATGAACTATTGGAATGTAGTTGAAACTAATATGGCGTTGCTCGAGATGATGGTGAAAAAATTGACAGCCAACTTCAATATAATTTGTGCATTCATGAAAGACTGTATTAGAAGTAATATTTGTGGTTGTTTGATTATCACACTTAATATGATCAGAAGTTTGTGGTGAGAAACCAATTTCATGAAGAAGATGATGAAGCCAAAGAATCTCAGTAGTGACCATGACTATACATGATATTCAGATTCAGCACTGGATCTGGAGATGACAGTTTTTTTCTTGTTTCTCCATGAGATTAAGTTTCCAGCTAGGTAAATGGAAAACCTAAATATAGAATTCTGGGTAGCTAAGCAACCAGCATAGTCTGCATCACAAAAGGCTTCAATATTCAAATGATCGTGATGTGAATACCAAATTTTTCTAGACCATGCACACGCGCTTTAATAAACTCTAGAAGCACCAATCGTCAAAATCTGTCTGGTCACGCAAAGTTTTGACGACGCCTTCAACACTCTGACGATCATCATATCACCTTTCTTGTGATGCACTAGAGGGAGCTTGATTCCAACTCTTGGATCCATAGCCCCTCTCTCTAGAATGCGGGAGATATAAGAATAAAGAGAGAGGTTGTACCTTCAATTGGTATCAGAGCAGCATGTAAAGTTTTTTAAGCGAATAAAAAAAATTAAATTTGCATTAAATTTAATAAAAAGCGTTGTTCTAGTCTAAACACCGCTGATAGTGATTCAATCTGAGATTGGATGGTCAAGTTACGGGCATCCAAAGTTTTTTAACACAGATTGAATATTTGTTAATAGGTTTTTATTTTCAAATAACATGCATATATTATATGTTAATCATATAACCGAAAACTGCGGCATGAATTTTCACTGCCAAACCTCATAACTGACGATATTATGATCACTAGAATAGTTAATTCTGTCTTTCTGATTTTGTCAAAGGTGAGTTTTATTTTATTACTAAATTTTTATAAATCATATTTTATAGGGTGAGACATTTTTATAGACCGTGCACACGCACTTTAAGAAACTCTAGAAGCACCGATCGTCGAAATCCGGCTTCTCGTGTGGAGTTTCGATGATGTCTTCAACACTCCGACTATCATCATATTGCCTTTCTTACAATGCACTAGAGGGAGCTTGATTCCAACTCCGGGATCCCTAGCCTCTCTCTCTAGAATGTGGGAGAGAGAAGAAGAAAAAGAGAGGTTGTACCTTAAATTGGTATCAGAGCAGCATGTGAAGATTTTTAAGCAAATAAAAAAAATTAAATTTGCATTAAATTTAATAAAAAGCACCGTTCTGGTCTAAACACCGCAAGCGGTGATTCAATCTAAGATTGGATGGTCAAGTTATGGGCATCCAAAGTTTTTTAATGCATATTGAATATTTGTTAATGGGTTTTTATTTTCAAATAACATGCATATATTATATGTTAATCATATAAATGAAAACTACGGCGTGAATTTTCACTGCCAAACCTCATAATCGGCGATATTCTGATCACTAGAATAGTTAAATCTGTCCATCTGATTTTTTCAAAGGTGAGTTTTATTTTATTAATAAATTTTTCTAAATCCTATTTTACAGGGTGAGACATTTTTACAGACTGTGCACACATGCTTTAAGAAACTCCAGAAGCGCTGATCGTTGAAATCTGGCTACTCGCGTGGAGTTTTGACGATGCCTTCGACACTCCGACGATCATCGTATCACCTTTCTTGTGATGCACTAGAGGGAGCTCGATTCCAACTCTTGGATCCATAGCCTCTCTCTCTAGAATACGAGAGAGAGAAGAAGAAAGAGAGAGGTTGTACCTTTAATTGGTATCAGAGCAGCGTGTGAGGTTTTTTAAGCAAAGAAAAAAAAATTAAATTTACATTAAATTTAATAAAAAGCGTCGTTCTTGTCTAAACACCACAGGCGGTGATTCAATCTGATATCGGATGGTCAAGTTACGGTCATCCAAAGTTTTTTAATGTGAATTGAATATTTGTTAATGAGTTTTTATTTTCAAATAACATGCATATATTATATGTTAATCATATAACCAAAAACTTCGACATGAATTTTCACTGCCAAACCTCATAACCAGCAATATTCTGATCACTAGAATAGTTAAATCTGTCCATATGATTTTGTCAAAGGTGAGTTTTATTTTATTAATAATTTTTTCTAAATCCTATTTTATAGGGTGAGAAATTTTTACAGACTGAACATGCGCTTTAAGAAACTCCAGAAGCGCCGATCGTCGAAATCCGGCTACTCGTGTGGAGTTTCGATGACGCCTTCGACACTCCGACGATCATCGTATCGCCTTTCTTGCAATGCACTAGAGGGAGCTAGATTCCAAATCCTAGATACATAGCCTCTCTCTCTAGAATGCGGGATAGAGAAGAAGAAAGAGAGAG
The DNA here is from genome assembly GCA_963277665.1 of Viscum album. Taxonomy (NCBI): domain Eukaryota; kingdom Viridiplantae; phylum Streptophyta; class Magnoliopsida; order Santalales; family Viscaceae; genus Viscum; species Viscum album. Next base: position 515,522,964 of record OY728167.1, on the reverse strand, counting down.
GTTGTACCTTCAATTGGTATCAGAGCAGCGTGTGAAGTTTTTTTAAGCAAAGAAAAAAAAATAAATTTGCATTAAATTTAATAAAAAGCATCGTTCTGGTCTAAACACCACAGGCGGTGATTCAATATGAGATCAGATGGTCAAGTTATGGGCATCCAAAGTTTTTTAATGTGGATTGAATATTTGTTAATGGGTTTTTATTTTCAAATAACATGCATATATTATATGTTAATCATATAAACGAAAACTACGGCGTGAATTTTCACTACCAAACCTCATAGCCGGCGATATTTTGATCACAACAATAGTTAAATATGTCCATCTGATTTTTTCGTAGGTGAGTTTTATTTTATTAATAAATTTTTCTAAATCCTATTTTATAGGGTGAGACATTTTTACACCCCCCCAAAAGGATCATGTTTGTTTTTGGGGAGAGTGTTTTGTCAAAAAGATTTAATAATAAAGAAAAAAGTCCCTTGTCGGCCTACCCTTTCGCCGAGCCCACCTTCGGGTTTTCCACTCCGGCCACCGCCCGAGCCAACTGGGTTCCCCTGTCGGCCTCCGCTTTCTGTCCCAGATCCGCACTCCTGGTAGACGAAACCGGCCAGATCCGGATCTGGCTGGACCTCCATGGCCGCGCACATCCGCGTTCGGTGGCCTCTTCTCATTCGACCACCGCTAAGCCCGAACCCACCTCCACCGGGCAGATTTGACGACGACATCCCCGTGGGTCGACCGACCTCCCTGCCACATGCCGCCTCCGACCAAGAGATCGCCACCTCCTCAGGTGTACCAGGCCGCCGAGAAGCAGTCCGCCGGGCATCAGCGGGTCTGCCCGCCTGAGGATACCCCCACACAGGGTTTGTACGGCTCGAAAGGGCCTGCTCGGGTTAAACTAGACCCACATAGTCTCTGCTCGGAGTTTTCAGGGTCCGGATAAATTTTAAATAATCAATTTTTTTTAATTGATTAATTTAATTTTGGTTCTAAATTAAATTAATTAAATATTATTTTTTGGTTTAAATAGTTTGGTTAAAATTAATTTAATTTTGGTGATAAATTAATTTAATTAATTAATTTAATTTTTGGTTTTAAAAATTAAATTAATTAATAGGTCCGGATGACGAAAAATTGTTGAATTAAAATAAGAGTGAATTTTAATTCAATAGTACGCCCTTGAGAATAAATTTGATGCAAGTTTAATTTTTAATTCTGTATTTTTTTAAATAAGTGAGTTTAATGCGTATAAGACTGATCATGAGTCATAGACTGTCCAATATATATCTGGTGTTTGTTTTATTTACTTATTTATCGCAATGGTTATTTGTAGTAAGTAGTTTAAATAAAAGACGATCCGCAAGTCGTGTAAAGCGTCATTATATGTATAAGGGTCTGCATGTTCAATTCTGAGTTGTATTTTATACTCCCGAGACCCCCTCATCGGCGTGAAATTAATGTTTTATAATGACGAGACGAGCAGAGACGTACTTCATGCCAAGTTATGGCGACGCACCAGGAGTCTGACGCATTGGATGGGTTGGTGCTGCTACTTGAGACGCAAGCGACGCACCTCAAAGTATTGCCCCTAGGGTCTAGGTTGATCCATTATTCACTGAATGGATCAATCATTAGTATCGGCCCCTGATCACGACGTCATTTTATTTTTTCATGGTTTATTATTTTGTGTATATGTAGTTTATACGCGACCACATAGAATAATAAACAAGTATTTAAGATAAAATGAACACGTGACACAATAAATATTTTCTATTGCATGGTCAGTTATGAATGCGATCACATGGTATTTGCTTATGAAATATAAAATGATTTCTATCGTCACTTAAAAATAATAAAACCCTCAAAAAAAATATTAGGTCGTAACGCATTTCATCATTCGAATTTGGAAAAAACCAGGTGTTTGGGGTGCTCGTCATGCTATAGTTGAAGGTGCCTCTTACTATCAGAGAGTTTTATGAGAGTGATAGGTTGAATTAACTAAAGTGGTGGTAAGGATTAACCATATCTAACTTGTTATCATTTTAGAGTCAAACATTGAGTAAATCAAGTTATGATTTTAGAATTTGGGACTTCACTCAATAGATCAAGGAACCGTGAGTTAATGTGCTTGACCAGTCAAACTTCTACCATGAACCCTCCAAGTAGTGGCATAGCCCTATATTGTAGACTACATGAGGAGGCTCAAGGATCTTTTCCACTAGAATACTTAAGTGACAGAGTATTCCGATTCTATCATAGAGAGTTCCTAGAATTTGATAAAATAGTGTGATACAGTCAAATGATTAAAATAATCAATAATGTCTAATATTGGTAATCAAGATAAAAATTACTAATCTGCTAGAATTTTATTTTTGTATAAAATGACAAGTTTTACCTCAAGAAATACTACGATATGTAATGGAAAAAGTATATGTCCAAACTGACACATGTTTCCAATAGTAGTACACACACTTATGCAAAATACTATAGTTTTGGAAATTCAAGGTGCAAGTGTCCCCAATATCTGTTATACTACCTCAGGAAGCGAGGGTGTTCGAAAAATTGATTACAGGAGACTAATTTATAGTGCATATGATGGTTATGTAATTATGTTATCGTCAAACGTCTGATGCTAGTTGTGGTCACTACATCTTAACATCGATGATATAACATGAAGTCTCATCTCCGAGTGGTTAGCAAGGAGAAAGTGAAACAAGATATGATTAAAGTGATGATTACATCGCCGTGTATAAATTGAATTATGGATCACAGTTTTTTAGTGGATCCATTTCTCATATCATTTTCACCCATTTACTCAACTCTCGTTTTAGGTTACAAAATGAATAGTATTGAGTAAATGCTTCATTACCTCTTCATGTAAGGTTTTCCAAGTAAATAAGAATATAAAAGATAGATTAATTTTTAATTTTCATGATGAACAAATTGAAAGACAAGGCGAAAAGGTCAATGAAAAGTAATGCCAAAAGCATATTCACAACGTCCTTCAATTCAATGAGGTTGGATATACATGAGGTTATTTTCATTGCATATCATGAAATAATTTCATGGAAGTTTAATTGCAATAAATTGAATTAAAAAGGAAAGTTATCACTTCTTCTTCAGGTATATTAGTCAATGTAATGTTTCAGTTTTACTTCTTGGGTATTCAATACAATATGCTTATCACATATGTGTATTGATATACATTAACCAAGTATAAAAACATTACTAGAAATCATGTGTAATCTCTAAGCATTTTGGAAAGAGTGATTCCCAAGTCAGCAGTGAGAAGCACATAACTTTTAATTGTCAAGTTAATGATTCAAGTCCAACTATTATTGAGTATAACAAAAGCATTTATCCCACGAGTCCTTTGGACAAAAGCATTTATCCCACGAGTCCTTTGGAATAAGGAGTCATTATTCTAGGTTGAGGAATGTATGTTGTTTGTGGTGTTTAACACTCAAACAATAGTTCAGTAATACATGAATCATAGGCAATACCTGATTAATATAAATATAAGACTTTTATACCCAGTTGTGGCAAGATAATTGTTTGTCATGTAAGTCTAAAAGTGGACGTCAAGTATATATCCAGTTTGGTATTTAGGGTTCGGTAAAGGTAAAAGCCATTGGTATTATCGAAGTCTTTAGTTTGGATAAAGAAACCTTTAGAAATAAAGGTAAGTCACAAGGATTTTGGAATTAGTTCCACAAGTGAGAATGAACTATTCCACGTGAAAACTAGTGGTAAACATACTTCTTTAGAGTCTTTTAAGTCACTAAGGAATCGTAAAGTGAAGTATGATATATGCATGGTTAGAAGATATGAGTTTCTTCGGGCTGGCATGCCAAAGAATATCTTGACCAAGCATTCATCGATCAATATAATGTAGCATGGTGCAATTCATAAATGCACATTATCTTATCTGCATCACAACATTGATGATAATGAGGAGGATTGATGATGTAGTCTTACATGTTAACATTGTTTAACAAAATGTAGTGTGGATTAATTCCTAAACGCATATTTTATACATCAGAGTCATGATGTGAGGAGTATCAATGTGGCAACTTGCAGAAACTTTCATTATATTTCGTGACGTGTTTCGTAAATAACGACGATATCCCATAACCATATGCCAACTATAATGATAAATGAATATCATGATTTATAGTATGATGGAAATCCATTATGTCATAAGACATGTGTTTAGATGCTAAGAGTTTGTTAGGACATAAACAAATTTGCATCGAGAACAAACACAAAGTGCATCTAAAGTATTTATCCTAACAGTTGCTTAGGATATTACACAAATCTCTAAGATAGAAAAGTAGTAGTCCAGTGATGAACTATATTTCTATATAAGGGTGTACATATCTACTTGAGATAATGAGAGCAATATTGACTTGGGTTTAGTCAATGTAAGAGATGTATAAGTAGTTATAGGAACTAGTTTCACAAGTGCATGTGGAATAAGAATGTTCCAGAGACACATACTACGTAGGAAGGATATAACCATGGTGATGTTTTTATATTCACCGTGATCGCTGATACATTATTCATTGAGAATAATAATTCCTATAAGCAGTATATGGCAATTAGCTGAGACTGACAAAACCAATTAAGATTCAATAATGGATTTCATCTATCAAAGTACAAAGGGGCTTATAATTTTGAATACTACGGTGGGTATTCAAGTGATATGATACATGGATGGTACAAATGCAGTATCTATAAGGCTCGATTGGTTATACCAACTTGTTATGCCTAAATCCATTAGAATTTTACTTGTCATATATAATATCTATGATCATTTTTTTGAGCATTGGATGTCATGACCACTCAATGGAGGGTCGGCCAAGGTGAAGCTTAAGCGAGAGGGCTCACTTGATTGGGGTTCGCCGTACAAGATGGAGCCTGGCGTGCCCAGGCCGGTGTGACCAGATGGGGACGGGAGAGTTGAGGTGGTAGTCTGCCACGACAGAGAGGTGTGGGGAAATGGAGCCGACGATTCACTCGGGCAGAGACGGTTGTGCCGCACAACTGGGGAGAGAGGGAGCGGGGTGGCTCGGCCGACGTCGGCTCAGCTGGTCGGCACATAGGGCAGCGGTCCGGTGCTGCAACTCGCCGGATCTGAGGGCAGCTGGATTTGTAGATCCAAATGCGGAAGAGCCCACGACGGTGGCGGCACCGTACTGCCCTGTGCGGTGACCGGAGGAGGTGCTCAGCTGGATGAAGCAGGCCAGTGCGTCATTCCGTCGGCTAGGAGAAGGCAACCTTGTGGTTCGCCGGAAGCTGGTGGGGATTGCTCTACCAGGGAGGCCGACGACCTGGAGGGGTGGAAGCCGGCTGCCGACTTGCATGCTATGCCTAGGAGGGGGCGGTCCGATGATCTTGTGTGGAGGGTGGGTCTGCCCAACTTGGAATGAGTCTGAGCGGGCCTGCCCAGCCCAAAAACCCCCTACACGCGGTCTACACCGGCCCAACCCGCACAGGCTCTGCTAAGAGTTTTCGTGGTCAAAATAAATTTTATAATAAAAAATTAATCAAATTAATTAATTTGATTTTGGTTTTAAATCAAATTGATTAAATATTAATTTTTGGTTTAAAAAATAATAATTTTAATTCGGGTTAAATTAATTTAATTAATTGTTAAGTTTAATTAATTTATTAATTTAATTCTCGGTTTTAAAATTAAATTAAATAATGGGACCGAACAACTTAATTATTGAATTAAAAATAAGACCAATTTTTTAATTCAATAAATTTGCTCTCGGAAAAGATGATTTAATGCAAGTTTAATTTTAATTTCTCTATTTTTAAAATGTAAGTTTAAAGCGTATTAGACTGATCATGAGCCTATTGATTAACCAATATATGTCTGGTTCATGTTTTATTTATTTAATTTATTTATTTTAATGATTATTTGTAATGAGTAGTTTCATAAATGGCGACATGTGTGGCGTCTAAGTGTCATTATACGTATAAGGGACTAAGTGTCCGATTCAGAATTGTATTTTATACTCCTCAGTTCCTTGTGCCTGGGAGCGAATATTGTTTTATAATGACAAGGAGAGCAAGTGATGCATTTCCCGCCGAGTTGGGGCGATGCGTCAAATAGGAGTTTGACTCATTGGATGAGTTAGCGCTGCAACACGAGTCGCAAGGGACATGACTCAAGGTATTATCCCTAGGGTTCAGGTTGATCCATTATTCACTCAATGGATCTACCCCACTACCACCAGCCACTTCCCTATTTATGACATCACCAGTCCAGCCAACAACCCCACCTACACACTAACAACTTTAATAGCCGCAACTACTTCCTCACAAACCCCTACCATCCACTACTTACACAAAAACTAATAAAATGATAAAGACAACACCGCCCTCCCCGTAATGAGCACCCCCTTCCCACACAGGAAAACCACAACAACTCCCAACCAGCCCACACCTGACAGCACAGGCAAGGACAACACCCACATTCCTAACAATTCCCCCAACACTGAAAAATCACCTTGTCCCCAAGGTGGATCTTCAAGAGAGATTGGCGTCTTAAACACTGGAATAACAACCCTTGGTGGTGGCTTCGGTAGTGGCCTCAATATTGTTGTGCTCCCAGCACCCATATTTGGAGGCTCAATCCGAGCATCCTTCACTGCCTCTTGTGCAAAAGAATTTGGAACATGATGAAACTCCGTTGGATGTGGTGTTTCACATGCCTCTATGCTTTTTTTTTTCGATCCCCAACAACCCATGCGTCACCAACCTGGACCAGCCTTTGAATCTGACAAATAATTTTAATTGCACTCGGCTAAAACTTGGGTTCATGCAGCCTGGAACAAAACAGTAACAGTGCATCCCTCTCTTCCGGAAGACAATTTTCAATGTAGCGCCAGTATTCCGGCTACATCAGCACCCTTCCTGTAGCCTCCATATGATTCAACAACCCAGTGTAGCTCATCCAAAGGCAATTTGACCCGTTGAAGAAACCCTTTTAGTACTCGGACATGCTTCTGCTGCACTGCAACTTCACTAAGCCCCAATGAGAAAACAACAGCACCGCAAAGCTTAACTACCGAATTTCCTTCACTAGTGCTGCGAAAATCGCTCCCCGCTTCCTCCATTTCTGCTACCGCCTGTGGTAAAAACTAGGCATGGACAACAGCTTGGCAAGGTCGGAACCCCTCACCTGCCTCGCTATGTTCTCCTGGAAAACTAGAACCCTGGACTAAATCCTCGTTATCCATGCTAAAACCTTGTCAATCTTGTGCTACTAGCAACACGATCGAAGTCGCTTATTCCGTGGTCAGTGATCCCGAAAACAATTCTGGAACTAGATGCTGCTTACTACCTCCAAACCTTTCCAGAAGCGGTGGCTTCAACCTCTTAGATGGCGTAACCAGATTTTCATATTTCCACATCCAAAACCAACACTTAATTGTGTACTCACTACTCAACTGTGCCCAGGGAAGCTTCATATCTTCCTACGTCTGGCTGTATTCGAAATAATTTTCCATTTTAGTGATCCTATCCAAAGGATCTTCTCCTGAGAAAGGTAGTTGAACTCACGAGGCAACTCGTACAATCGTACGAGTTTGTGGATCGACTCATCCCCTTCGAATCAACTCGGCTGAAGAATCGATTTTCTGCAGAATCGGCTTCAAACGCGCGGACTCGGAGCGAAATCGCTCATCCTGGCATACTCGCCGCTTCCATCGGGTGAGATCCAATTTTTTTTTTTCAAATTTAAAGTTTTTTAATCAGCTTCAACCCGACGCACCTCGCATCGATAGGGTTCAATTTCTTCCCCTCTGCTCCGAATTGCCTCGCTCGCAACCGTATCTCTGCTCCTCCTGTGGTGCCTCGCACGACACAATTTTTTGTCTCAACTACAGTTCTTGAAAACTGTAGGTCACGACTATTTTCTAATGATGTTAGTTCTGTTTTCCACATGAATTTCTGCTTTTGCAAAATCATATGCAAGAAAATACCCCCGAAATCTGATGTTGGTTTTGCCTGTGCAAAAATTTAACAGGGAACAATTTATCAGGTCCCATTTCGGATGAACTCATTCAGAAATAAAACAATGGATTGTTTTCATTAAGGTCTACACTTTTTCATAACCACAAAAGGATAATGAATAATATTTATGTCTTTATCTTCCCTAAGACGAAGGTTGCCAATACAGGCAGGTTTCACATCACTGATTTCAATTTTAATATTTGTTAACTGCATTTGATGGTAACGTGGATGGAAATCTCTGCCCAACAACCAACTGCAAGAGCAACAACATCGGTAATGGCAATAGTGACAACATAAAAGACATGAAGAAGCTTTTGTTCTGGTAGCAGGAGCATCATTTTCAACAGTGTTCATCATTTTGGGTGCATTGGGCATCCACTGGTTCCTCAAAAAGAGAGACCCAGGTACAAAATCTTCTTTTGGGCAGCTTTGGATCATTTTTAGATTCAGCAGATACTCTAGTTATTTTTATACCAGCATTATTTTTTGAATTCTCAGCTACGGATTTTGCACCCTCTATCAAAATTTCTTTGGCTCCAATAAGAGATGAATGATTATGACACTTGGGCATTAAGAATTTATTTAGGACTTTGTCGGTAAGAACTATTTTCTTTATTGACCCCTTTGGCCAGCTTTGCTTACGTTTCTAAGCTGCGGTGCCGTCTCCCTTAATGATTTTGCCTCACCGTCTAGGATTTGGAGAATTATTCTTATACTCCTTAATGTCACGACCCAATCATGGGGGTCTTGTCCCACACCAGCAAGAACATCAAAGCTGCGGTTCATCTGGTTAGTCCCTATCTAAGAGACGGGAGTCGCCCCGACAAAGAGGAGGATGGTGCGTGTCAACCTTGACACCACTGGTTGGGAGTTGGGACCACTCTCCTGATGAGTCCATGGCAGGATGAAACCAGTGAACCTCACATATGAAGAGCTGGACGGCTGAACCCCGCTCGCCTTGGAGGGGGGCTGGGGTGCCGCACGGGCGAACTACTGTGCTGAGACGCTCAGCCCGTGACAAGTGGTATCAGAGGGAATGTGCCTCATGGTGTTGCGGAATGCTGCCGGACGGACCTTGGTGGTGGGAGCGGAGTCCCGGGGTGTCATGTGGAGGTGACATGACACAGAAGGTCGCACTTGCGAGATGTCCGAGGCAGAGACGCCACTATGAAGGGTGGGTCTCATGGAGGTGGTTTTCGACCCTGAGAGAGAGGGTGGACCACGGTGGTTTGCGACCCAGAGAGTGGGTGGGCCATTGATGCCAACGACAAGGAAGGAGCGTCCCCTGAGGCCATGCTTGGTAGCCGGTTAGTTGGAAGCAATCGCAGACACACAGAAGGCCACGATCTTGCATGCACGAGGGCGTGCATGGAATGGTGGTGGGAGAATGTCATGACCCAATCATGGGGGTCCTGTCCCATACCAGCAAGAACATCAAAGCTGCGGTTCATCTGGTTAGTCCCTATCTAAGAGACGGGAGTCGCCCCGACAAAGAGGAGGATGGTGCGTGTCAACCTTGACACCACTGGTTGGGAGTTGGGGCCACTCTCCTGATGAGTCCATGGCAGGACGAAACCAGTGAACCTCATATATGAAGAGCTGGACGGCTGAACCCCGTCCGCCTTGGAGGGGGGCTGGGGTGCCGCACGGGCGAACTGCTGTGCTGAGACGTTCAGCCCGTGACATTAAGCTCTCCAGTGTCCCCTATTTATGTTTATAATATGAATTTTCATTCCCCTTAATATTTCTACTGCCATCATCATCTGCTGGGCTCTTGTAATCCTCATTGTCAAAATCAAACTTCTCATTCTTCTGATCTTCTTTCTGATCCTCTTCAAAATTTGATAGAACAATCCCATTTCCAGTCCTATGGTTAATGCTAACATGATGAGATATCATTCCAGGTGTAATCCCATTGACACCAGCATCCACGAAAGATGAGTCCTTGATTTCGTTTTCCACATGATTGCTTTCCTTATTTTTTGAATCCTCAAATAATTCATGCTCATTTATTTTATCAGTTGCCCCATCACCACCCCTTTCATCACTAACAGATGCAACAATCATCAATCCATGTTTTTTTAAGCTATCAACCACCCTATTTTTATTCTTTGAACCCTTTGGATGACCCTGCTTCCTCTTAAGTTAGACCGCCCCATCTCCATTTCCACACCATTCATCACCAACAGCCGCAACAATCATCAATCCATGATTTTTGAACCGTCACCCACCTTCTTTATATTATTTGAACCCTTTGGTTGCCTCGACTTCCTTTTAAGCTGGACTGCCACATCTCCATTTCTACACCATTCATCCCCAACAACAACAATGATCATCAATCCATTATTTCTAGAACTTTTGGCTGCCTTCTTTCTAAGCAGTATTGTTTAATATCAATTACAAGACCAAGTTAAAATAAAAAGCATTTGCTCATGAGATTGAACCTTCATGCTGTAAGGGTGTTTCCGATGGTGGTGTTGGATCGGGTTGAAGTAGACTCTTACGTGTCTACGAGTCGAGTCTGCGAGTCGAGTTTACTAGGCTCAAATGAGTCTAGGTGGACTCTCGAGTTTAACTACCTTGCTCCTGAGAATGACGAAAACTCCAACATATCCATCGCACTACTCATCCCTTCACCAAAATCTTCACGGGCGTCAGTCTAGGGTAGGTAAACTCAAACCAAGACTGTCAGTGCACAGTACCGTGCATGTAGGTAGAGAGATTTTTTTCCCGGCGCGATCGTGTATTCTGCAGCAGAAATCGCGTCACCCCAACGATCCAACTCTCAACTGCGTCTACTTCTATTTACCGCGATCAAGAATCTCTTCTTGAATCCGTTATGTTTCTTGTTTACCTCTCTCTTGGAATGACCAGTAGCATTCGTCTGAGGGAACTCCTAGTTTGTGTGCCGTCGTCCGAACGAAAAGAAGAAGCGGAAAGGCGAAATAGTGGTGCGCGACTCCTAGGAAAGAGGTGGTGAAGACAATGCGAACCACCTCGCCTCAAATGCAATGCGACCCAACATCATGTTGGAATCTGGCACAACACGCACATCACAATTTAGATAAAAAAATCTCCAGTGAAAAAAAATCAAGAACAACAGTCGTCCACGATGTTTTTTCCCTACTACTGCAATTTCCTCTATACCACATGTACCAGGTTCTACAGGACATGAGTCCTCCAAAACTTCAGTACAAGAATTCATCTCAATGAAAGCACCGAATTATTAGATGTTCAGCCTAACAATGGGTTGCTCAGCAGGTAAAACAAGGAAAATGAACCAAAAAAACTGTAAAAGAAACCGGCAGAATCACTGAACCGAACACAGGAATACAGGAGAGCAAAGTAGAAGGAATAAAATAGAAGTAGAAGAAGAAGGTGATGTCGTAGAAGACCACTCCTCGTAGCACCTAGCTGACCTCCCAAGATAGGCCCCCTTTCACAACAACCAGTTGGAAAACCTAGAATGATTCTCTACCCCACTCCCACCAACCCCTCCCCCTATTTATTACATCACCAGTCCATCCAACTACCCCACCTGCACACTAACAACTTTAAGAGCCAAAACTACTTCCTAACAAACCCCTACCATCCACTACTAACACAATAACTAATAAAATGCAAAAGACAACACCTCCCTCCCAGTAGTGAGCACCCCCCTGCCCACACACGACACCCACAACCACTCCCTACCAGCCCACACCTGACAGCACACGCTAGGACAACCCCCACATTCCTAACAAAATAGAAAATGATTTCTTTCATCACATAAAAATATAAAACCCTCAAAAAAATATCAAGTCGTAACCACCTTTCATCTTTCCACTTTGAACAAAATCGGGTGTTTGAGGTGCACATCATGCCAAAACTGAGGGTGCCTCTTACTATCGGGGAGTTCTTACGAGAGTGGTGGGTTGAATTAACTAAAGTAGTAGTAAGGATTAGTCATAGTTAACTTGTTATCATTTTAGAGGCAAACGTTGAATAAATCAAGTTATGATTTTAGAAGTTGAGAGTTCACTCAACAGATCAAGGAACCGCAATTTAATGCGGTTAGCCAGTCAAACGCCTACCTTGAACCCTTCGAGTAATAGTGTGTAGCCATAGATTGTAGACTATGAGGGGAGGTTCAGATATCTTTGCCACTAGAATACTCAAACGATAGAGTATTCCGATTCTAGCATAGGAATTTGATAAAATAGTGGAAGTCATTTAATGATTTAATTAATTAAACAAAAATATTTAAATCGGTAATCAAGATAAAAAATACCAATCTCTTAGAATTTTATTTTTATAAAAAAATGGAAAGTTATAAATACTGCGATAAAAGAATGGGTGTAAAACCAATTACTAGAGACTCATGTATGTAAAACTTGTTTTTGTCAATGCCCGTAAGGAAATAAAACAGGTTTGGGGACTTGACCCTGCAACCGCAACCGCAACCGCTGCCCCAAACCCCAAACCCCAAACCCCAAACCCCCTGCCACCACAGCCGCCTGCGTGGGGCAAGAGACTCATGTATGTAGCACATGATGAGGAAATCATTATGACATATCCATCATGTGCTACATACATGAGTCTCTTGCCCCACGCTGGCGGCTGTGGTGGCAGGGGGTTTGGGGTTTGGGGTTTGGGGCAGCGGTTGCGGTTGCGGGGTCGAGTCCCCAAACCTGTTTTATTTCCTTACGGGCATTGACAAAAACAAGTTTTACATACACGAGTCTCTAGTAATTGAAAGGCACATGATCTTGGAATTACTCAAGTCTCGTTTTAGGTTACAAAACAAATAGTATTGAGTAAACACTTCATTGCTTATTCCGTTAAGGTTCGCCAAGCAAATAAGAATATAAAAGACAGATTAATCTTTAATTCTTATGACAAACAAATTGAAAGTCAAGGAGAAAAATCCAATAACAAGTAATTCCAAGATCACATTCGCAAAGTCCTTCAATGTAACAAGGTTGGATATAAACAGGAGGTTATTTTCATTGCATATCGTGAAATACTTTTATGGAAGTTTAATTACAATAAACTGAATTAAAGAAGCAAGTTATCGCTTTTTCTTCAGGTATATTCATCAATGTAATGTTTTAGTTTTACTTATTGGGTATTCAATACAATATGCCTATCACATATGTGTATTTAAATATTTAAATACAGTAAACAAGTATGTATAGAAATGTTATTAGAAGTAAGGTGTATTCTCCAAGTGGGTGAGAAAGGGTGATTCCTAGTCAGCGGTGAGAAGTACACGACTTCTATATTGACAAGTAAATGATTCTTGTAAAAATATTATTGAGTATAACCGAAACATTTATCTCACGTGTCCTTTGTACACAATGAGACATTATTCCAGGTTTAGGAATGTATGCTGCTTGTGGTGTTTAATACTTAACCAATAGTTCAACTTTACATGAATCATAGGAATTACCTCATGAATATAAATGTAATACTTTTATACACAGTTGTGGAAAGATAATTCTTTGTCAAGTATATACCCAGTTTGGTATTTAGGCTCGGTAAAGCTAAAAACCTTTGGTATTATCGACGTCTTTAGTTTGAAAAAAAAACCCCTTAGAAATAAAGGTAAGCCACAAGGCTTTTGGAATTAGTTCAACAAGTTATCATGAACTATTCCAAGGGAAAGCTAGTGGTAAACATAATTTTTTAGAGTCCTTTAAGTCATTAAGGAATCGTAAAGTGAAGTATGATATATGCATGGTTATAAGATATGAGTTGCTTTGGGATGGTATGTCGAAGAATATCTTGACCAAGCATTCATTGATCAATATAATGCATCGTGAAGCAATTCCTAAACGCGCATTAACTTATCTACATCGCGACATTGATGTTAATGAGAAAGATCGATGATGAAGTCTTACATGTTAATATTTATTAACAAAATGTACCATGGAGTAATTCCTAAACACACATTTTATACATTAGAGATGTGATGTAAGGAGTATCAATGTTGCAACTTGCAGAAACTTCCATTATATTTCGTGACGTGCTTTGTAAATAATGGCGATATCCCATAACCATATGCCAACTATAATGACAAATGGATATCATATGAGTCAAAGTATGATAAAAATCCATAATGTCATAAGATGTGTTTAGATGCAAAGAGTTTTTTAGAACATAAACAAACTTGCATTAAGTACAAACACATTGTGCATCTATTGTAATCATCCTAAAAGTTTCTTAGGATATTACATAAATATCTTTGATAGATAAGATATAGTCAAGTCATAGACTATATTTCTATATAAGGGTGCAAATCTCTACTTGAGATAGTAGGAGCCATATTGACTTGGGTTTACTCAATGCTAAAGATGCACATGCAGTTGGCAAAGGAACAAATTCCCCAAGTACATGTAGAACAATAATTTTTCAAAGACACCATGTAGGAAGGTTCAAACCATAGTGATGGTTTTGTATTCACCACGAACGGTGATCCTTTATTCATTGAAAATAATAATTCCTACAAGTAACCGGTATATGACAATCAGCTAAGATTGACAAGGTTAACTAAAATTCAACAATGGATTCCATGTATCAAAGTGAAAAGGGGATTATCATTTTGAATACTGCTGTGGGTATTCAAATAAGATGATACATGGATGGTACAATTGCGGTACCAATAAGGTTCATTTGGTTATACCAAGTCAAGATGCCCAAAATCCATTAGAATTTTACTTGTCATTGCTAATATCTATGATCATTTTATTGAGCATTAGATTTCATGACCACCTATCATGGAAGATGTCTATACGATGAAACTATACAAGGATGGTTATGAAATAGAATGACAATAATGTTTTTAAGTTGCTGAAATCCATTATAGGATTAAAGCAACTAGATCATATAATATTCATTTGAAATTAATGTTTTTCATGTGTACCAGAAGTTAGTGGGAGGGTCTTTGTTTTCCAAGTGAAATATGTTCGACAACATATGGAAAACTGATATTGGTCTTACAGTTAGCTAAGACCCAGATGAAAGTTATTATCCAGTGATTGACTTAAAGTAGCAATCTATGTTCTAGGGAACAAGATCTATTGAGGTGGATCTAACGGTTGTTTGGACCTAGTCAATTGTACATAAAGTGACATGGTATTAAAAAATAGAAGTCGAAGAATTGTTGTTAGTGTCACATGGTATAATCTCTCCAGGTTGACATGTTTGGGACATGGTTGGAGATTAACATGGTGAGTTGAAATTCATTCGCTTAAGCGATGGATCAATCACGTATTCCATGATATATACAAGAATTTATATTGCCATGATATACTTTATAGTAGAAAAATATCATGTATATCCAGGAGAACTGCTTTATGGGATATTAAAGACAAAGAGATTATATTACATAATGCATGTTCGTAGGTTGACTATTGTTGCTATGACTTTCCTTATTTAGGGGCCTTGATGGGTTGCTAGATCTTGCTCTTGGTATGTGAATAGTATTCACTTCTATCGAGATAAGGGACTAGGGGTCACACACAATTGTGTATTCAAGAATCTGTCATATCCAATTGAATAGAAGTTTTGGACATGGTGGGTCCCACCATTGGGGTCTGAGTTTTGTCCAAGATTATGCGATCACAAAAGTAATAAATAAATTTATATTATTCTAAGTTAAGAATAATTGGCATTGAATTTATTTTTTAAATATATTTATAAGTTTTAAAGTAAATACATGAAAAATATTATTTAAATGAATATTAGTTTAAAATATTCAAGATTCATTTAATATTTTTGGGAATGAAGAGCCGAGTTAATGACTCAGTTATTATCATGTAATATATTTTTTATATTACAAGAAAGTGATAATAATATTCATGACTCAGTTCAACAGTCATAATATGTCATTTATTTAGTGAGAAATAAATATTCGGGTATCAGGAGTATATTTAGGATATTTATTAATTCACTATAAATAGAAGAGAGAGTGCACATGACACAAATTATTCATTGTTCTAAGGTGTGAGATTCTCTCTCTTCCTCTCTCTCCTGCATTCTAGAGAGAGAAGCTCTGGATCCAAGTCATCAGATCAAGATCTCTCTCGTGCGTCGCAAGCACGATGATGTGGTGATCCTCAGAGTGTTAAAGGCGTTGTCAGAACAAAATGTGATCATTGTAATGACCATACATGTTATATATGTTTTTTTCTATAATGATAGTGACTTCCAATATGTGACCATGTATGACTACAATAATTGTATTTAATTTTTCTTGAGTGACTTCTTATATGGACACTTTAGCGGTGACACTTGCATCACCAGACTCTCACCATGGTATTGCTATTTTCACCTTCACTGCCCCCAATTGAATCCAATTATATCTATTTATTTTTTTAGATTATAATGAAGAAAATTTTGATTTGGGTTTGGATATACCCTTAGCTCACTTGAACTTCAGCCAAATTTGGGCCTAAATGTGAGTGAACCTACAAGGTTGCAGTTAGGACAAAAGTGATTATTGTTACAATATATATATATATATATATATTTAACATCATTAAAATAGTCATGTTTTTTCCAAGATTAAAAGTTTTCACTATCAAAGCGTCAGACCCGGTTCAAATTCAAATTGGCCCTAACTCAAATAAACCCTTATGTTGAAAGAGTTCAATTCTATTATACCGTATGATCTTGATACAAAAAACGAGTAAATATTGATCTAAAAAATATGTTCGGGGACCAATATAAAAATTTGTTGAAACAATGATGATTGAAAACATTATTTTATTTTATTTATTTTTAAAGTTGATGCCATTGAAGTTTTTTATGTTATTTTTTAATGTATAGGAACCAATTGTTTTAATTGTTAAAAGAATGATTTTAAAAAAAGTTCAAGTATCGGGGCCTATGTTGAAATTCACTTATAGGGACTCATAGTCAACTTTTAACAATAATATGATTACTTTACTCTTTTGTGCGGTCTCATGTTTTATTTTAGTTGTTGGGAATAACCTCACTTAGTGCAAGTGGATGGTTGACAAGTTGTCTAGCGTGTTTTATGCATTTTGTAGTTAAGATTCTATGCTGTAATTTTTCTAATGGGATTTTCCAGATCATGTCTCTAATGCCATGTTAGGTTATCTATCCTAACAATAGCAGCAAAAAAATTATAGAATAAGAATGAGACCAAACTACTGTATTAATTGCTTGATTCAGTCACTTTACAACTCTTAAAAAAGAAAAATAATACAAATCAGGAAGTCTGCACATATCTATTAGAAGTTAGGTTGGATTTCTTCTTGCCAAGATGAACTAAAAGTCTTCTTCACGAGTGAGTCCACCACTCCACAGCTCCCACACAAGTAGGATTCCCCTTCCCGTGATTCTCCAAAATTCCCCCTCATAATCGCGCCTCCTATTTATTAAGGATGATGTGGCCCTGAAAGTTAGGGAATTAACTAACTTCCCTTGCCATGTCATCACCTAAACGAGCCCTCCTCCTTTGATAAGTTTGATGAATAGGTGGCCTTTTATCCAAAATAGTAAGTCTGGACCCCACATTATTGCTAACAATTCGCCCCTACTCAAAGTTCACCTTGTCCTCTAGGCGGAAAGCATGAAACTGTTAAAGGAAGAAAGCCACATCTGCCCAATTAGACTCATCAGAAGGAAGTCCCTGCCATCTTATTAAACAAAGCCCTTTTGAAGTACCTGGTTAATCCTTATAATCCAACACTTCAGTAGGAATTATGTGACAGATCAAAACCTCTTTGGTAAGGAGTCCTGAACTGGATGGTTCCCAACAGATCTTTTTAACTGTGATACATGAAAAATTGGGTGTATTCGTGTTCCCTACGGCAAAGATAGACGATATGAAGCAACACCAAGACGGGACAAAACTGGGTAAGAGCCAAAATATTGAGCAGAGAGCTTGGGAAGAAGTTTTTTAGCCACAAGAGTTTGAACATTAGGGAAAAATTTAACATAAATGAGGCCACCTTCGTTGAAATGTTCTTCCCACCGGTGCTTATTTGAATATTGTACCATTAACTTTTGTGCCTGACATAGATTTTGGCGAAGGTGGACCAAAAAATCATCCCGATCAATCAAAACTTGCACCAATGACTCAACAAGAGTCTCTCCAGGAATGAAATGAGGTATTATGGGTGGTTTTCGTCCATATACAACCTCAAAAGGCGTCATATGTGTAGTTGAATGAGAGGCAATATCACAGCAATACTCAACCCATTGTATCCATCAGACCCAAGTGAGATGACACTCCGAAGAAAACACCTCAAATAGGTTTCAAGACATCTATTGACTACCTCTGTTTTCCCATCCATTTGTGGATGGTAAGAACTTATTTTCAAAGTTGTTCCCTCCAAACGAAATAGTTCCTTCCAAAAATTATTAACAAATAATGGGTCGTGATCACTAATAATTGATCTTGGAAAACCATGTAAGCGGACAATTTCCTTCACAAATTTCATGGCTACTACCTTAGCGGTATAAGGATGGTGGAGTAAAAACAAAATATTCATACTTGGAGAGTATCCACAACCACTAATATCACATCAAATCTTTGAGATCGTGGCTATCCTGAAATAAAATCCATAGATATCTCCTCCCACACTTGTTTTGGAAGAGGTAATGGTTGGAGTAAACCAGCTGGAAATTGGGCCAAATAATTTTTTCGCTGACAAGTGTCACATTCACATACATATTTCAAAACACTTTGCGTCATTCCTAGCCAAAAAAGACCCCCATCCAACCTTTTATATGTCGTATAATATCCTACATGACCACCACCAACAGATAAGTGGAAATAATGAATTTTTTTTGGAATAAGTGATGATTTCCTGGAGAGGACCAGGCTCCCTTTGTAATACAATATCCCTACATGAATATTATATCCAAGTTTAGCTTCATGATGAAGCTCAATTGCCTTAATAATCTACTGCAGTGTTGGATCCAACTGCTGTTCAGATTTTATCTGATCCAGTTCTAGCCGCAATGGTTCTGAAATAGCAGAGAAAAACAAAATTTTGGTAATTCTTTGGTATTTTTTTCTCAGTTTTTAGAGATAAAGAATCAACAGTAGAGTTAACCCTCCCAGGTTTGTATTTCACTTCAAAATCCAACCTAAGTAGCTTAAATAACCAACACTGTAGATTCATGGAATGTATCCGCTGTGTTAATAAATGTTTGAGCGCCTTATGATCAGTATAAACAACAAAATGTTGTCCCTATAAGTACTGTCGTCGATGAGAGACATCCATGACTAGTGCCAGAATCCCTTTTTCATATACTGACTTTGACAAATTTATTTCTCCAACTGACTTGATGAAGAAAGCTATCGGTCGTCCCTCCTGCATTAAAACCACTCCTATACTAGACCCGGAATCATCACACTCTATTACGAAGGGTTTGGAAAAATTAGGTAAGGCCAACAAAGGTGAGGATACCATACAACGTTTCGATTCTTCAAAGGCCCGTTCTGCTCTATCATTGTAGAAAAATCTGTCCTTCCATGTTAATTCTGTCAAAGGTTTGGTTATTTTTCCATATCCAGCAATGAACTTCCTGTAGTATCCCGTAAGACCTAAAAAACCACGCACTGCCTTTACATATTGCGGGTGAGTCCAATCCACTATACAATCTATTTTCTTGGGGTCCATTGAAACTCCCTCATAAGAAATTATATTTCCAAGATACTCCACTGAAGGCTGAGCGAAAGAACATTTTTTCCGGTTTGTTTATAATTGGTTTGATAATAACAATTGAAACACAATTTCCTGGTGATGAAGACGTTCCTTCCAAGAGCATCTGTAAACCATTATGTCATCAAAAAATACAATCACAAATTTCCTCAAAAGTTACCTGAAAATTTGTTTCCTAGTTGATTGGAAAGTAGGCGGAGCATTCAATGGCATTACGAGGTATTCACAATGCCCATCATGTGTCTTAAAGGATGTTTTTTTGATATCTTCCCAGACTCTAACTTGATGAAAACCAGAGGTAAGATCGAATTTGAAAAAATATCTTACTCCATAAAGGAGTATATAGTTGTCCATATCTAAAACATTACCCCTTAAATTTCTTCCTCCCCTATACTTGTGAACTCAAAATTTTCTTCCTATGCTGCTATTTCTGAAGCCCGTTTACCTTTATCTATATTCAATTTGTCAACTGTTTCTAGACCTGATTCTGGATCTTCTATCTCCCAAACCCGAAGTCTCAAAATTTCTTCTAGACACCTATGTAAAGGAGTATATAGTTGTCCATATCTAAAACATTACCCCTTAAATTTCTGTTCTTCCCTCTCTTGCCGAATGATAGGTTTAACACCGTTTAATCTGTCCCCACTTCCGCCACACCTCAATTCCTCTTCCTTCCTGTTGCAGTCTGCAATGAATCCAGGAGTAAGTGATGTATGTACTGGTGGCAGATTCCTCTGTGGAATTGTAGCAATCAACGGTTTCCCACGAATTAGTCCACCAATCAGTTCCCGCTCACTTTTTATAGTGAGAGAAATCATTCTTTTCTTATTTGCTGGATCATGTGTTGAAAATGTTTTCAATTTCTGATTGTAGCCCTCCCATAAACAAGCTCATGTACCACATTTCTAGAAAATATGGAATCCTTAACTCTACATGTTCAAATTATTCAATATATTCTTCAACTGTTTCAGTTTTCCTCAAAGATTTAAGGTATCGAGCTAGATCCCCCTTGGTCGACTTCCCGTATCGTTCCATCAAGGCCGACTTTGACTGTTCCCAAATAAGATTTGGACCAGAAAATTACCAAGACAAAAACCAATAAAGTGTCGCTTCCTCCATGCTGAGTTACATCAGTAACAACTTCAAGTGTTTAGGAGTTTGATTTATTTTGAAGTAGGTTTCTGCCTTAGTTATCCATCCAAATGGATCATCTCCAGTAAAAGTAGGCATTTATACACATTTAGAAATGTTCCTCAGATCCTCTCGTGGAGTCGCGACTGTAGGCAACGAGCAATCTATCAAATTTCAGTAGCTCTCGTCGCCACATCCTCCACAATCAAAATAATTCGTTAGCCTAAAATCCTGGTTACCTGATGCAGAGTTCCTATTAGTCTGTGTTTTCACTTCCTTAATTCTTTCCACAGTTTGTTCCTCCAAATTGCGGATATGACGTGCTGTTTTTTCCTCATTCTTCTGCATCGGCTCTAGCATCAACCTCTGATTTTCAGTCTATCCAATTCTCAAATCATAGAAAAAATCAATCCTCATACATAACATGACATGCACGATAGATCCTATCACAGAAGCATATGATATCTTACTCATTATCTCTCTCTCATGTTGCGTCTGAGGACATATCTTCTTGGAAAGATTTATACCATGTGACACTGGAACCAATACCCTCTTGGATTGTCCCATACTAAACCTCTTCAGTATCTAGTTAATGTATGTACTTTGACGTAGTCCAAGCAGCCTCTTTGATCTATCACACATGATCTTGATCCCTAGAATGTAGGCTGCTTTACCTAAGGCCTTCAAGGAGAATCACTTTCTCAACCATGCCTTAACATCTTATAAGGATTTTATCTTGTTTCTAATTAGTAATATTTCATCAACATATAATACTATGAAAATGACCATACTCCCACTAAACTTCTTGTAAACACATGAACCACCTTCATTCTTAACGAAACCAAATTATTTTATAGCTTCATCAAACCGAATGTTCCATAATTTTCTTGCTTTTTTCATTCCATGAATGTATCTTTGCAACTTGAAAACCTTTTTGGCATTGGATAGAGACAAAAAACCTTCTAGTTGTGTCATATAAACATCTTCATAAAGGTTATCATTAAATAAAGTAGTTATGACATCCATCAACCAAATATCATAGTCATAGAAAGATTTTATAAAAAGTAGAATTCTGATGGATTTAAACATAAAAACTAGAGAAAAAGTTTCATTGTAGTCAATGAATTGACTTTGTTTATACCCTTTAGCCAATATTCATGCTTTATAGGTACTAAACTAACTTTACATGACCAAATTTATATTGAATACCCATTTTTTCACAATGAGATTTACATTCATTGACATATCGACCAAAACCCACACATGGTTTTGGTATATGGAATCCATCTCTGAATTCATGACCTATTTCCATTTTTTAGCTTTTGATCTCTCTATTTCCTCTTTGTAGGATTGAGGGCCATTATTTTAAACCAACAATGAGTCACCATCTTTTGTGACTAGAGAATCAAATCCCTTCGGTTCTCTAACCTCTCTAGTTATCCTATATAGTACTTTTTTTGAGGAATAGCTTCTTCCACATGGCCTCGTGGAATCTATTTCTATACCACTCTTGTGTATCCTGAGAATCAACTTCCCAGAAGTGGATCTTTATCCCACCATCGTCCTTGATGATGTTTTCCCTCTCAAGGAATACATCTTTCCTGAAAACTATAACCTTTTTATTCGAGGTATTATATAGGTAGCATCCCTTCATTTCCTTAGTGTAAACTATAAAGGCACACTTTGTTGCTTGAGCTAGCTTTTACAAATACCTCACACCCCCATGCATGAGTATGTAAAAAAAGTCTCTTTCCACTCCATAACCTAAATGGAATACCATTTACCACTTTAGTTAGTACTTGGTTTAGTATGTATGCTATTGTGTGTAATGCATATCCCCAAAAGGATAATTTAAGGCTTGTGTGTCTCATTATCGACTTTACCATGCCCAGCAAGGAATGATTCCTCATTTCATTAGCACCATTCCATTATGGTGTATAATGAGGAGCGAGTTGATATAAAATCTCATAATCCCATAGAAATTTGATAAAATATTGATTAATATATTCACCGATTTTATCTGATTGAAGTTTATTTATCTTCTTACCAAGTTAATTCTCAATTTCATTCTTGAAATATTTGAAATTCTCAAAGGATTCATACTTATAATTCATCAAGTAGATGTAATATTACCTACTCAAGTTATTGATAAAAGTCATTAAGTATAAAAATTCACATCTAGATTCTACTTGAAAAGGTTTGCACACATTAGTGTGTACCAATTCTAAAATCTCTATGGCCCTTTCACCTTGATCACCAAATGGTGGTTCAGTCATATTTCCTTCTAAATAAGCATGAAATATTTCAAGTGGTTTAAGCTCAAAAAAATCTAAGTAACCATCTTTATAGAACTTCTTCAAACACTTATCATTTACATGACCAGGGTGATGATGCCACAATTGGGTGTGAAATGAGTCATGTGAATTTGATTTGTTATCAATTTCCAATATTTGGTTTTGGTAATTTAATACATAAATATCTTTATTCAGTTGTTCCATACCATAACATATGATATCTTTATAAAAGTAACAACTCTTGTTTCCAAATCTGAAAAAAATAAATCCATGTATTAATAGGAAATATAAAAGATGTTATTGGTAACACTAGTCACATAATAACAGTTCTTTAAAACCAAAACCATTCATGTTGGAAATGTGAGGTGGTTTCCAATGTCTAGAGCAGCCAACCTCACTCCTTTGGAAACCTATAGATCCACCACCCCTTTAGAAACCTTCCAAAATCTACATGGTTCCTATATTTGGATATAAATATGAGTGTCACATGAATTATGTAATACACAACTTGTAGATATGGAATGTTTACACTTGATAATGACCACCCCTGAAAATTTCTCTTGCTTATTTGGCTGGGTGCATTTTTTCTTCCAGTTTCCTTGCTTGTCACATGAAAAACACACTGCATTTTTCTCATTTTCTTACTACTGGATATTTTTCTTCTTAGAACGGTGGTGCTATAGAGACTTATAATTATAATGAGTCTTTAAACCCTTCTCTTTTTCCTTCCTTTTATTTTTCATGATAAGGACCATGGTGTTTTCACGCCCTATGTCTTGATCAACTTGGTGAATTTGAGTAAGAAGTTATGAAAGAGTCTTCTCATTATTGATCATATTATAATTCACATTGAAACTAGAGAAATTTTTAGGTAGTGAGAAAAAAATGAGAATGATGTGAAACTAATTAGGGATATCAAACCCAAAGATGTATAAGTATTCTCTGTATCCAATTATCTTGACCACATGAGGACCATCTTGTGCCAAATCTCCATGTTTTTTACATGAACAGTGCATTGGATATCTCATATATCTATTGTCTCGCCTTCTCCTGATAAAGACCATGAAGGTGAGAAATGATGTTATATGCATCCATATCCTCATATTACTTTATAGGCACATTGAACATGGAGGATAACATGAAACACTGGACATCCATAGCACTTTCCACATGTTTCAGGTAGAGAGGGACTTCTTCCTCACTATCCTCTTTCGCAAGTGACTCAAGAAGTGGGATTTCCAATGCGTATAATTTTCATTCATGGAATAGTATAAAAAGTAAGTGCCTATAAAATTCCTAGAAATCCACATTGGTGATAATGTAATCCTTCTTTATTATGGATCACAGTGATATTATCAAATTCGTATGGTTCTCCATTTCTATAAAAATTAAGAGCATATAATTAGTACTTTCTTGATTACTAAATCAAATTAATAATTTTATTAAATTTTATTAATCTCCCACTATTTTTTTAAAACCTAATATCCCTCACTAATAGTTTTAGAATATCCTGTTCCATGGATATTCTAGTGATACATATTCCCTTTCTCATAATCCAGGATTGGGCATGGCGAGTTGTTTGAAGGGTTTTAGGTAGACATAACTTTCCAATTACATTAAGTCAAAGTTACTTGATATGTTGAGTGGAATCCTCAATATAGAAATCCTAGATCAATATTTCCTCAACCCTTGCCTCTTAGTTAAAAGTTCTTCTTGGGCAGTCAACCCTTGATGTGATCCAAGTTAAGTCAACCCAAAACATCAAGCTAAAAGTTCCTCGATAATTGAAAGTACCCTAAATTGAGCCAATCAAGATCTTAGAACACTGGGTTTGATTATAAATTAAGTAATGGAGGGCTATACCAACTTAATATTTTAGTTGAGGTATTTTTACCCTTATTCGTAAAAAGCCCAGTTTTATTTTGCCACATGCCTTGTTAATATTAAGTGGATTTTACATAAGTGATTAACCATATTTGATAAATATTACGCATAATATTGTTTTATTTTATTACATATTTTATTCTTGTTAATTCATTTATTATGTGACCATGTAGCATCCATAACATAAATAATCAACCATGCAACTCACAAAAATAAAATATAAGTGGCATGATCATGAGATTCTCTAATGGTTAGTTTATCTAGAAGATGATAAACCAACCATCAACCCTAGAGGAAAACACCTTGAATTGTGACTTAGTTCATGTTACAACATTCCACCCCAACTCCTATATATAGCCTTGATTACTTTCACATTGGCTTTGAGATTCAGACAACCTCCTCTATCACACCCAGGTTTGACTTCCGCCTTAGTTCCATCTTGGGTCAGGGTTTGGGGGGACTCCCTATTTAAAGTTTTGAATTTTTATTAAAAGACAAGTGTTTTGGGCTTGACAGCATCGAGTTCATGAGCAGTGCACAGTCTGGAGACCATGCGGTCAACCCAAGGACCCATGCGCGTGCCGCGCAATTACAGTATTCAAATAAATAGAATAGATTGAAGCAAATGAGAAGAAAAAATTAAGACAAAGTCTATTAATAATTATAATATTCACAGTATAATTAATGTGAGTAATTATTATTATAATTATTATGGGTGCTATGAATGTCAATAAATGTTATTATTAAGAATTTAACAATTGTTGTTATATTATGATTATTATTGTCATTATAGATATTATAATTAAAATCAACATTATTATTGAATTTGGTCTCTGTTATTATTACTAAAATTTGGATCATCATTATTTTTATTAAAGTTTCTTTTATTATTATTATCATTGTTAAAATTATTTATATTATTAGTATTACTAAAGTTTTTATGAATATTATTAATATTAAAATGAAATGAACTTTATTATTATTTTCACCTTTAATTTTATTAAAATTATTTTTGGCGCTCTCACCATAAATTTTTTTATTAATATTATCATAATTGGAAATAAAATGATAATCATTTTTATCATTAAGAGTGTTATTATTATTATTATTATTATTATTAAGAATGAAATAATTGTCATTGTCTTCATTATTAAAATTTTTATGAGTCACGTGGGGTAACCGCGGAGTTGCCCGACACTTAAAATAAACAAATAAAATGAAACGAAGTGTGGATAGAACATTAAAATAAGATGATGCAAACGTCTTAACTACAATAATACTATTATTATTATTGCGACTAATAATATTATTATTAATCTTGTTCTTGTTTTTGTATTATTAAAATTATTATTATCACTATTATAAAAAATTCTTATTGATATTAATATCACTAATAAATAAATTGAATATTAATATTATTATTATTATTATTAAGATTAAAAATTGTTATAATAATAATAATTATTGTTATTATTATTATTATGTGTATTAAAAACAATTATTTTTATTACTATTAGGTATTTTTTTTCTTGTTCTTTTAGCTTTTTAGGGTTTTTTTTTGTTGGTGTGAACCCCATCGCTTGGTCCGAGCAGCCCCTTCTTCCCCAAAATCAGCGCACGACTCCTCCCCTGCTCAACCTGGTCTGCGCATGCCCCTCATCTCCAACCGCCCCACTCTTCCTACCTCTCCTCAGCACGGTGCGACCCCCCTTGGGTCGCGACTCCCTCTTCCACCCCTCCCTTGGTCCGTGCGGCACAACACCCTCGCCCCTGCACTGTTCCAGTGCACAACCTTTGGTGCGCCGCAGTCCTCCGGCACTGACCTCACCTCCAGTTTCCCTGCTCGTCAGCGCCTCCTCCTTCCAGCAACAACCTTCCCTCTTCCCTTCAGTAAGGGTTTGGTCTGAGTTTTCTTTGAGGGGTTTGATTTTTCTTAAACCCTAGTTGTTGGGGTTCAATTTATTAAGTTAATCCCTCAATTTTTGGGTTTTTTTGGTTGCATTAGGTTAGGTTTAGCTTCCCACGGGTGTGATTGAGGTGCACTCGGTGTTTTGCACTGATTTCCGAGTTTTCTTCATCGGTCAAGGTAGGATCCCTTTGCACATTGCCTTCAAATTTAATATTTCATTGAATTATTATTTTCACACTACCCTTAGTTGTTAATTAGTGATATAGAATATTTATCATAGTCATTATTTGTGATACGAGGTGTTTTGGTTCAGTTGATTTGATTATGCGACATGAATTGTTAAATAGTGCACACCCTTTTTATTTGAGAATTCGCTAGTTGGTTTTGCAAGTGATTGGTATTTTTTTGAAGCATGTTTTGGTATTAAAAATATAATTATGATGCTGAAATTGGTGATTGAATTTTCTCAAGTGGATTTCCAAAGTACTCTGTTGCACTTTTGTGTGAAAATAGTTGATTTGAGGAAAATTGTGTAAGGCCCGTTTGAAACTTTTCAAGTCGTTTAATTATGCTATGCATACTAAGTGTTTATTAAATGCCCAGTTGGATCTTATGAATTTATTTTGAATTTAAAATGGTGGTTATTTTTCCTTAAATGAGTTTCCAAGTGGAAATTTGGATTACAGTTTTTAAAGTGGTGTGTGTATGGTTTCAAAATGGTTTTTTGACGTGTGGTGTGTTTTTATTAAGTTGTGCATACCATGTATAAGTTAAATCGTCCGATTGGATTTACTAAATTGTTTTTGATTCCTAAATACATTGATTGGTTTTGAAAATGACAGTGTGACATTTAAAGAGGATGGTTGGTATTTCCCAAATGGGCGTCTAAATTGTATGGTTTGAAAAAGAGTTTGTGCATGGTTAATTATAGAAAGTTTTGTTTTGTAAAAATGTTCTAAATCCTGTTTGTCATTTTGAAACGGTATTTGGAAAACCCCTCTTGGGTTGGGGTTCCTTGCCTGGTTGTTGATCCATTCTATTAGGAGGAGCCTCGGTACATGACCTCCATCGTGTAATGAATGTTATGGAAATGGGCTACCCTTGAGGTGGCTGGGGTGGTGCTAGATTGTGTGGTGTGTTTGGTTATATATATGTGGCTTGTTGTTTTAATTACATGGCACACCCTTTTGTGAAATATACATGGTAACCTAGCATATCAAGGAGGTTTACTAAGAACGATTGCTGCACTAGTTAGGTTACGCACTGCTAGTGACCCATAACAGGTGGATACTTGGGTTTATTTCTATGGGATTGGGCCCCTCGGTCTGTCCTGGGTTAGGGTGGCTGGGAGTTTGGGTGTTATAACGTCATCGGGTAGGGAATGCCTTTGGGATGAGTCACATGTATTAGTATGTTCTAGTCTTCCTTTGAGTTCCTAGGTATTCTCGTGTTTCCCCATTACTAGTACCATTAGTGTTGTTTCCCTCATTAAGTGGAGTGGTGTCCCTTGTACTTAGCTTTGAGGTTTTCTTGTAAAATTGTAAATGCGTGGTTTGCTAAAAAGGTTTTCAAAAGAAATGTTTGAAATGAACAAGCACACTTTCTTTTGGAACTTTTATGAAAAATTTACAACTCCATTTTGGTTTCCCTTTTTCCCACCTCTTCTTGAGACTTATATTAAACTTGGGGGAAATGGTTTATGATTGTGATTTGTTTAATTAAAAATGAAAGTGTAGAAAATTCTATATTTATAGATTGTATTTCAAACCTAAAATGTTTTCTTTATTTTAAGTATGTGCATTGGGAATAGAATTAGTCGGGCCTACCTACTGAGTTTTAATATCATACGTATAATGTTTTCTTGTTTTTAGGTCCTGCTGTAGGTTACAGCTTGGTTCACATCAGCTTGGGTGATGTTTAGTATTAGTAATAGAGAGTAACCCATGGGTTTATGTAGATTCTTAGTCGGGGATAAGTTAGTCATGTTTTTGATCATTATTTATTTTCCCTAAAGTTTATTTAATTTGAATTTTTCTAATTACTTATACTGCTGATTTTATTTTCATTGGAAAAAATCATTCCCATTTGTACTCTATTGATGCCCCGGCACTTGTCTCCAGCCCGGGAGGGTCAGGAACGCCTCTCGGGCCTTACCACGGATCGACTCGGGTGATCGATTTAGGGTTGACCCAGGTTGGGTCATGACATCCTCCCACCTAAGATCTCCATACTTTCATAAGATTTTACTCACACATAGGTGAGAGGATCCAATGGATTGGATAAAGGGGGGGTTTACATAAAAGAAACCTCGGGCACGCAGACTCTTTCATAATAAGGAGGAAATGATGACAAACAAAACATCATTTTAATTTAAATACAATAATAAATTAAAAGGAAACCAATCACATACATAGAATTGGTTTAATATCATGATCATCCACTCAACATGCAATAGACCTGCATTTGCAATATAGTTATCAATTTCTTTGATTCATTCTTTAATTAAGATAAAAATCCATTTATTAATCCAATTAATTCAATTTTTCTCTATTCTATCCAAGCATCTTCGAATTACCATCATCCATAATTTTAAACAAATTAAATTAATTTTTTTTAAAGTTAGTAAAGTAAACAAGTGTACTTAGAGGGAATGACATGCACTTGACCAAACTACCTGAAATGATTCGTATGCTTGTGAATTCCCTTGGAATAAAACATACATATGTGGTAGGTAATTATATGGCATGTACTGGAAGACAAATGTCACATAGAACACATGTGAATTACAGTTCATGTGATGCTCTTTATGTGTGCGATGTACACTATAAGCAAGGACCATACACAATGAGTAGATTTATAATTTAACTTGGAAATTAATTTAATATATAATTTACAATCCTATGAAATAAAATGTATTGTCAAGTAAATGAAACACAAAACATATGTGAATAGATTTAATTATATAATTAATTTTTCTCTCTACATAAAACTAAGTGCACTATTTTCAACAGACTGCACGACATGTATTGGGTTAAATAACAGGTAATCTCTTATTTCTGTGTCCACGATGTGTATGAGGTACATGAAGTGTATCCATATTACAAAACATACGACCTTGAA
Source organism: Viscum album (assembly GCA_963277665.1). Classification (NCBI taxonomy): domain Eukaryota; kingdom Viridiplantae; phylum Streptophyta; class Magnoliopsida; order Santalales; family Viscaceae; genus Viscum; species Viscum album. The sequence continues at coordinate 515,492,917 of OY728167.1, read as the reverse complement.
ATTACACAGTTTGTTAGTACTTGTGTCATGCAGAAAATTCATGACACACTTGAACCCCTCATGTTCTACACCATGAAGACACAAGGACTATATGTTGTATACACATGTTACATGAAATGTGGTTCTTAAAACCATATTCCAGGCTATCCAAATCTACATGTTGAACCTATTTTATCAAATAACTGATTTAATTTTATTATACTGATTTGATATCAATGTGAGATACAAAAGAGATACATGAATACATGGTGTGTAGATTGAGGCACACACCGTGTACTCTTGTGTTATCTGGATAAAACCTTTGGCATTTTCAGATGGAGATTTCAGATGGTTATTCCTTTTAACTTAACTCGTTTATTAGTTATGTGAGTGAGAATGAAGAGAGGTAAGAGAAAATGATGTTTGGATTTCAAGAAATAATAGATTTGAAGTAAAATAAGTTCAAAACACATGCCATTCAATCAATGATTAATAAATAATTATTGGCATGGGGAATAAGTTAGATTTAATAATTGATTAAGTGCCTATATGAAATTATCAATATTAAACCTTAACACCGTATATTATTATCTTATATCATTTGGGATTCTTTTAATACATACCATTGTGCACAATAACTTTACGCTAGAGAATTATCTTAAGAACATCTCTAGAGTTATCTCAAGACTAATAGGATTCTACACTTTCCTCCTCCCTATCAAGACTGATATGACCTAGAAGTTGATTTGGAGGTTATCAATAGGAGTAAAAATATTATGAAATATATGTATAATGTTTTTAATTAACAATTTAATAATCAATCAAACATTTATTATCAATTGGTTGGAAATGAAGATAAAATCTTTTGAAGGTAAAAATGATATTTTGTATAAAACTGTTTTTATGTGTCCAATGTATTTTTATATTAATAGATAAAATTAATCACCATTGATAAATGATGAATTAATTAGGATATATATCTAATTTACTGAATTTACATTCTTTTAATTATGGTTATTAGTAAAGGAATGAGAATAAAGTCATTTTATGCCTCAAAAATACATTTTCTTCAAAAATGGTTTTTATTGCATTTTGTGTATGGATATTATAATTAATTACAGCCACTTTTAGAAATAGTATTTTAAACAATGGAAATCATTTTTTAAATCATCATTTTATAATATTCTTGGGGTGAATTTTTGGAATTTTTCTGAATATATTGATTTTTGAGTAAATAGTGAATAATGATGATTTTTGAAGAACTATCATTACTTTTCTTTAAATAAAGTCCCATTGTATTTTATTTGATATCATGTGGTATAGGTAACATCGAGCTTAAAAAAACTATGATATACTATAGAAATATTAATATCTAAATAAGATCGTTATGACCTCGTCATTGGTTTGGTGGATATAAATATGAATAGCCATATTATGAATTATATGTCAGAACTTTTTCCTTAATAAAATGAATAATCAATCATAAATTGGTTGGAAATGAAGAAAAAATATTTTGATGGTAAAATAGATATTTTTCATAAAACTGTATTTATGTGCGCAATATATTTTTATCTTAATAAATACACCTAATAACTATTGATAAATAATTCCATTGAAACATGTATATTATATATACAATTAAATTAATAAACATTCATTTAATTATGGTTATTATATAAGGAATTATAATAAAATAATTTGATTCTTCATAAATACGTTTTCATTAAAAATGGGTTTCATTGCATTTTGTGCACAAATATTATAATTAATTTCATAAAATTTTATAAATTTTATTTTAAGAAAATAGAAATCATATTTGAAATTATCATTCCAAAATTAGAATAGATTGATTTTTTTGGGATTTTTCTGAAAATATATATTTTTATGTGAATAGTGAAAAAGCCATTTTTTTATAAAATTTCATTCATTTTCATTAAATAGAGTAATTAAAAATACCATTATATATATATATATTTTATAATTTATAGAACCACTTTGATTAAACATAATCAAATTAATTCCATAAGAATCAATATTATACTTGATTTTGGTGTAAAATTATTTTTATGCTTAAAACTTGATTTTTTTTCTAAAAACATTTTTTGTTGTATTTTATGAACTTATATTAAAATAAATTTCTTCCTCTTATAAAAAATGAATCATGAAAAATGGAATTTATATTTGAAATCAGTGGGTTCAAATTTTGCAATGAGATTAATTTCATTTTTGGCCATAATGAATTATAACCATGTTAAAAAGTTGTCACCACTGTAAAGGGTAAACAAGTTAATTAAGGGTAAAAATTTGTGATATGATAAAAAAATAACATCTTAATACTTATTGTATTAGAGTATTTCAAATATTATCACATTTTATTCTAAATTGGTTTCAATTTGTGCCACTTTTCCATGAGTAAGACATTCATAATATTTAAAAGTTATGAAAATTACAGGTGAGCCACTCACCTCACATATAAAAGGGAAGAACCTCTTCCATGAAGCAATGAGATTCATTTTTCATTACCTCCTCAAATGAATGGTCATAAGGATATAAATAATGATTAAATATGAAATTTATAATGTAAAGACCCTAATTTTCCATGTAATTTTTTTTAATTATATGGGAATTTTACGAGTCCTCGAAAATTGACGATGCATGATTCTGAGGCCTGGTGTGCCCGAAATGAATTCCTGAACTTTTTTAGGGTACATTCAGTAAACATGTGAGTGTGTTTTTATAACTTTTGAACCAATGCTCGGAATTTAAATCTGAGGACACCGTTGAACCCGCAGCGCCGATATTCGCTTAAGGAGACCTTCACCTTGACCGTAGTAGGTCGAGGGTGGAAGTTAGATTTTCACTTTTTCGTGGAAGAATAAAAATAAAATATTTAACATTTTTATTTTTCTTGAAACCTCTTTTTTTTGAGTTATGGAGGTGGGGACCACCTGAGCTAGAAAACCCACCAATTTGAATTCTTGGTGGTGGGGACCACCTGAACCCCTCTTAATGGGGGAAAACCTTTCAACTATCAAATTAATTAATTGTGCCATTTAATTGTGCCAATGTGAATTAATTTGATAAACCTATTTTAATTTTTTGGATCCTCATTTCCTTGGGGAAATCATTGGAAAAGGGAGGCTTGGGGAGAAATTTTGAGAAACTCTTCCTCCAATGAAGAACGCCCTCTCCAACGAAGAACATACTTCGGAATCAAGAACGAGGACGACGGTCAAGCCCGAATTCAGAAGCGTGTTGCAGAAGCGACAATCGTTGTCACCCTCACCTCCTTCACCGACTTAATCTCGTGACTCCTCCAACGAGAAATCGAGGTAGGGTTAGTTATTTTGAATACCCCATACCTGTTCTTGATGTTCTACATGATTCGAGAACAAATAAGTCGCTTGTTACCGTTCTAACGTGGAGGGTTCATGGAAAACGAACATGGACTGACATCTCTGCAAACTTTGAGAATTGTAGTGGTTTTAAAACAATGGCGACGTCCTAAGATGAGTGCGGAAGTTTACGGAATGAAGAACGGGCCACCGGGGCGCGCCAGGTGACCCGAGGAACATCGTCGGCGACCCGTGCTGGCGACTAGAATCGGTGGGGCTTGGGAGTGGTGGCCGATACACTGGTCGATGTATCCATACACCAGGACCCTGACTTATGATTTTTGACTCAGTGCACGAAAACACTGATTGCGTGTGTGATTAGAAAAGTTTTCTTTGTGATCTCTTTGAGTCAGCTCACCAGGTATAACTTATTGACCGTGGCACACCTATTTTTTTTTTCAGGATGCCTCCACATAGATAGCCAGCTAGGGTTCCGGGTATAGTACGGGATGATATCCCACCGAGCGACGAGGCCTCGGCGTAGGGCCCTCTTTCAGTATAGGCACCATCGGAGGCACCAGCAGTACCATTACCTGTTGGGCCACCGATACCACCACCCCCAGCAGCAGAGGGTGCACGCCGCTTGAGTGCGTTGCATGAGTTCCAGTGCCAGAGGCCACTGAGGTTCCAGGGCGAGATGGACTTACATGCGACTGAGGATTGGTTGGAGGCCGTGGTGAGATTCTTCTGACTAGTAGAGACACCAGCTGATCTCATGGTGATCCTTGCCGCCAGTCTTCTACGAGAAGCAGCAGGCAGATGGTGGGACTTGATGCTCTAGGTTCACGACAAGGTGACACTTCTCTGGGAAGACTTTGAGAGTCTATTTAGGGTAGAGTTTGTCCCAAAAACCCTTCAAATAGTGCGCATTCAGGAGATTCTTCATCTGCAGGAGGGCAGCATGAATGTGGCTCAGTACTCAGTAAGGTTCACCAACCTCTCACGCTACTCCACTGATATGGTGCGGGACCCATTATTCAGGGCCCAGAACATTGAATAGGGACTTAGGAGGGAGATCCAGGCTTCAATGATTTCTCTCAGCATCCCGTCGTAGGTGGGGGTGTTAGAGAGAGCCCTCTTAGTGGAGAGTTTTCTTGCTGAGCAGACGCCAGCAACAAGACCCACCACCGGGCATCACATAGCGAAGTCTTCTGCAGATGTCAGCAGACAGATGTCACATAGGTCCAAGAGGACTAGATCTGCAGGTGGACGACTGCATGATTCAGGTTCGGTTGTGTGGGACACCTAAGACAAAGCCAGTCATGCAAGGAGCAGGCAGTGTTACGCATGCGGTGGGCAGGGTCACATGGCTCGTGACTACCCGACCCGTCGTACTGATGATCAGTAGAGGGTCAAAGGACCACCCAGTCAGAGACATAGGTTCGACCGAGGAGGTCCGCATAGAGCAGGCAGACGTGGCAGATGATTTGACCGTGCAACTGATGGTGGGATACGATTCGAGGTGTTACCGCCACCACCACCAAGTGGTCCACCCCGACCACAGGGAGCAGGTGGATAGGGGCGAGCTTAGTTCCAGGCAGCTGAGGCCTACGACCATGGCGATCCAGATATGATACGAGGTATGATATGTGTCTACTCCACCTTAGCTGTAGTACCTATAGACACAGGTTCCAACCATTATTTTTATTTCCATGACCCGCATTCGGAGCTCGGATAATCCGATGGAGCCGTTGGCTCGATCCTTACGGCTAGAGACTCCTACGGGAGCAGATTCGATGATTACACATTGGTGCTGACAGTGTGAGCTTACTCTAGGAGGCAAGAGCTTCGAATGAGATCTCCTAGTAGCAGCATCGAGGCCTTACAACATTATCTTGGGTAGGGACTGGTTATCTACAATCCATGCTCAGATTGACTGTATTAGGTGCAAAGTGCGGTGTGTCCAAACTGATGGGACTAGGTTTAACTTCACCGGCGAGAAGGGAGCCTTTACAGCACATGATGGACTTACCCAGAGGAGAGTGCAGCCGATCACTCATCTGTTGGCTAGCCTTACCCTCGGAACGGATGATGTGAAGAGTCCGAGCTATCCTGTAGTAGTGGACCAGTATGTGGATGTCTTTCCTGATGATGTTCTTGGTCTACCTCCACACAGAGAGGTGGAATTTTACATTGATTTGTACCCCGGGATGGCACTGATATCTACACTAGCATATCGGATGGCTCCTGCGGAGCTTCGTGAACTGTGGGTACATCTAGAGGACTTACAGGGGAAGGGGTTCATCCGGCCCAGTGTTTCTCCTTGGGCAGCCCTGATTTTGTTCACCAAGAAGGTGGATAGGATCTTGAGACTTTGTGTTGACTATCAGTGCCTAAACCAGGTGACCATGAAGAACAAGTACCCACTCCCAAGGATTAACGACCTCTTTGATCAGCTAAAGGGAGCATGGTGGTTCTCTAAGATAAACCTCAGATTAGGCTATCACCAGCTCAGGGTACGGGACATGGATGTGCAGAAGATGGATTTCAGATGTCAGTGTGACCATTATGAGTTTTTGTTCATGTTTTTTGGCATGACCAACACTCCAACAGTGTTCATGGGAATCATGAACATGATCTTCCATTTATACCTTGATCACTTTGTAGTAGTCTTCATCGATGACATTTTGATCTACTCGGCTACTGAGGAGGAGCATGCCTATCATTTGCAGATAGTTCGGGACACACTTTGAGAGCACTGGATTTATGGTAAGCTCTTGAAGTACTAGTTCTGGATCTGAGAGGTTCATTTTATGGGACGTTTCATCTCGGAGGCTGGAGTTGCGGTGGATCCAGCGAAGATTGAGGTGGTACTTTCTTGGGAGCCACCCATGAGTGTGATAGAGGTATAGAGTTTCCTGGGTTTGGCCGGATACTACCAGAGATTTGTGCTATATTTCTCTAGAGTTGCAGCACCTTTATCAACGTTGACGAAGGGGAAACCATTCATGTGGTCGAAGAGATGCTAGTGGAGTTTTCAGGAGCTCAGGAAGTGACTGACTAGTGCCCCCATCTTGAGGCTTCTAGAGGAGGGCGTTGGGTATGTAGTCTGCTGAGATGTATCAGGGACCGGGCTCAGATGTGTCTTGATGTAGGAGCAAGAAGTTATCACATATGGTTCTCGATAGCTGAGATAACATGAGCAGAACTACACTACCAATGGCTTGGATTTAGCAACAACGGTCTTCGCCTTGAATATGTGGCGACATTACTTGATGGGAAAACGTTTTACAGTCTACTCTGATCACAAGAGTCTCATGTATATTTTCTCTCAAAAGGACTTGAACCTGAGACAACGGAATTGGCTTGAGTTCCTCTAGGACTATGACTTCGAGATAGTCTATACTCCTGGGAAGGGGAACGTTGTAGCAGATGCACTCAACAGGAGATTTGGTATACAATTTCTTGGTGAGGCGACGAAGTAGCTGGCCGCTTTGCAGATATCCTTTGTTGATTAAGATGAAGCATCTTTTCTTCAACCTCTTACAGTCACTCCCCCACTTCTTCAACGAGTCAGAGAGGTGCAATGTGGGGACAATGACTGCGAGGCTCGACGTGCTCAGATATCCACATGATATGCACCCGATGGATTTTCTAAAGGCGGGGAGCACGTCATCCTCTTTAGAGGATGTACCATGGTACCCATGTCGCTTCAGGAGGAAGTGTTGATGGATTTCCACACTTCCCCTCTAGAGGTACATCCAAGAGTGGCGAAGATGTACCAGGACCTCTGATGACAACACTAGTGGCCGAGAATGAAGAAAACTGTAGCAGAGTTCGTCTCTCGGTGCCTCACTTGTCAGCAAGTGAAGGCGGAGAATCAGGTATCAGCAGGCTTAGTTCAACCTTTATAGGTCTTAGAGTGGAATTGGGATGAAATATACATGGAATTAATGACAAGGATTCCACGTACATCCATGGGTCATGAATCTATCTGAGTGATCGTTGACCGACTCATCAAGTCGGTCCACTTCCTACCAATCAGAGAGCATGGTTCAGTAGAGAGCTTGGGACACCTCTATGTGCAGGAGATTGTGCGGCTACATGGAGTACCCTCGATGATTGTCTCCGATCGTGATGCATGTTTCACTTCCCGGCTATGGAAGGGGTTGCAGGAGGCTTTCGGGATGCAACTTTGTTTGAGCACTACCTTCCATCCTCAGACAGATGGCTAGACTAAGCGGACCATTCAGACCCTCGAGGACATGCTGCGTGCTTGCATCCTCGACTTCAGTCACAGCTAGGAGGATCACTTACCCTTTTTGGAGTTTTCATATAACAACAGCTATCACTCCACAATTGGGATGGTACCTTTCGAGACTTTGTACGACCAACCTTGCAGATCGCCTTTGTGCTGGAATGACCCAGGGGAGTCAGCACTCATGGGACCAGGGATGGTATGAGCTACCATGAGGAAGGTGCACATCATCCATGAGCGGATGAAGACTCCACAGAGTAGGCATAATTCTTATGCCGACAGGAGACAGATACCTCTAGAGTTCGAGGATGGTGACCATGTCTTTATATGGGTCTCACCCCGATGAGGTTTGCAGAGATTTGGTCGGGGCGACAAGTTATATCCGAGGTTCATCGGACCTTTTTAGGTCCTCAATAGAGTTGGAGAGGTGGCTTACCACCTAGAACTTCCCCCTCAGTTGCACTAGGTTCATGACGTCTTCCACATATCCTAGCTGAGGAGATACGTGCATGGTCCTTCACACATCATTGACTGGGGTGAGCTAGACATCGACAATGGGGCGAAATTTATGGAGGTTCCAGTGGAGATTGAGGATCGATAGGAGAGAGTTCTTTGTGGGTGATCGATACCTTTTGTGTGTGTACGTTGGCAGCATGGGAACCTCCAGGAGAGCACATGGGAGCGGGAGTCTCAGATTCGTGCTCAGTACCCCCACTTATTTTCCTAGTTTTTGTGATGTGGATTTTGGGGACACAAATCCCTGAGGTGGGGAGAATGTAAAGATCTAGATTTTATAATTAATTTTTTTTAATTATATTGGAATATTAAGAGTCCGTGAAAATTGACGGCACGTGATTCCAAGCCCTGGTGTGCCCAGAATGAATTTCTAAACTTTTTTATGGTACGTTCAATAAACGTGTTAGTGGGTTTTTATAACTTTTAAACCGGTGCTCAGAATTGAAATCCGAGGACACCGTTGAACTCGCAACACCGGTATTCTCTTAAGGAGACCTTCACCTTGACCATAGTAGGTCGAGGGTGGAAGTTAGTTTTTCACTATTTCGTGGAAGAATAAAAATAAAATATTTAACATTTTTATTTTTCTTGAAACCTCTTTTTTTTTAGTTATGGAGGTGGGGACCACCCGAGCTAGAAAACCCCCCAATTTGAATTCTTGGTGGTGGGGACCACCTGAACCCCTCTTAATGGGGGAAAACCTTTCAACTCTCCAATTAATTAATTGTGACATTTAATTGTGCTAACTTTAATTGTGCCAACGTGAATTAATTTGATAAACCTATTTTAATTTTTTGGCTCATCATTTCCTTGGGGAAATCGTTGGAAAAGGGAGGATTGGGGAGAACTTTGGAGAAACTCTTCCTCTAATGAATAACTCTCTCTCCAAAGAAGAACATACTTCAGAATCAAGAATGAGGACGACGCTCGATCACGGCTTCAGAAGTGTGTTGCGGAAGTGATGATCGTTGGCACCCCCACCGCCTTCACCGACTTCGTCTCGTGACTCCTCCAATGAGAAATCAAGGTAGGGTTTGTTATTTTGAATACCCCTTACCCATTCTTGACATTATACATGATTCAAGAACAAATAATCCTCTTGTTACCATTCTAACACGGAGGGTTCGGGCCAAACAAACACGGCCCGACCTCTCCGCAACCTTTGAGGATTGTGGTGGTTTTAAAACAATGGAGACATCCCAAGACGAGTTCGTAAGTTTAAGGAATGAATAACGGGCCACCGAGGTGTGCCAGTTGACCTGTGTAATGTCGTCGACGACCCGTGCCAGTGACTGGCGCCGGTGGGGCTCGGGAGCGGCGGCCGACACACCGGCCAACTGCGAAGACGATGGCGGTTCAACCACACCATCGGAGAAGGGCCAAAACCCATCAAACGCAATGGAGTGAGGGTGGCAGCCGACGCACGACTGGACATGTGATGGTGGTGGAGGTGTGTGTCTGCGCTGCCCGACGTGTAGGGGTCGCGGCGTGAGGCCGCAGTGGTGATGGAGGGGCGGCCGACTCGATGTCGGCCACCGGTGGCGGCGCGGAGCGCGACCACGCCACGGAGGAGGGCTGGTCATCTTTCCAGTCATGGGCCACCCAGTGTGGGCCGCACCGGCAGGCCAGACCCGGTTCGGGTCGGCCCAGGCTGGGTCGGGTCGGGTCGGTTCGATCGGGTCGAACCGGACCCGGACCAACTTCGACCCCTTTCCAATCTTTCGGCCATATCTTGATCTATGGGCCTCCATTTGATGAACCATATATGGTTTCGGAAACCTTGGATCAAGATAGTCCTTTTGGTATACTCCAATTGAGTTTTGGATAAGGTTGGAGTACGGCTGAGTTGGATCGACCCCGAATCCATCCGGGCCCTCGGAGCGGAAACACTAATAACTTACAGACCATACGTCCGATCGACACACTGTCTATTGCGTTGAGACCCCTATTATATGGTGGTCCTTTGGGATACTTCTTCTTGGGACTTCGTGGTAGTTGGAGTATCTACCTGTGGCTTGAGGAGCAGACCCTCCCGGAATCAAGAGAGCTTAGTGCGGGAACCCTGTAGCTGGCTGTAACATGAGAAATGGATCCTATGTGGGTCTATGTTTTGGGATCCTACATGGGTATGTGTTCCAGTATCCCTCTTGGATCCGCTCTAGGAATCCATGCGGGACTACTCTAGGATCCTACATGGGTCTGTTGTACTAGGATCCTATATGGGTCTGATGATCTATGATCCTACGTGGGTCTGATGATTTAGGATCCTACGTGGGTCTGCCTCTCAACAGAGCAAGATGATTCATTAGTTACATCTAATCATCTTTACTACTGTACCTAAGTTATACCTGGTGTGATCCAAGTCTTTACCTTTGTGGTAATCTTCTGTGTGGTGTACCTTTGTGGTACTTACCTTCGTGGTGATACCTTTGTGGTATTCTTTCGTGTGGTGTTACCTATGTGGTACTTACCTTTGTGGTGTTACCTTCATGGTACTTACCTTCATGGTGATACCTTTGTGGTATTCTTATATGTGGAATTACCTTTGTGGTACTTACCTTTATGGTGTTACCTTCGTGGTATTCTTTTCTTTGTGGAACAATTGTACTTTGGCTAAGTTTCGGGCCTTGAGTTTCCTCATGAATGAGATGGGTATACTTGATAACTTAGGTATATGTATTAGAATATACCTAAGTAGGGTTGTCGGTTGTTTTCATGATTTGTGGTATATCCTTTGTGGGTTTTGTGAGACCTTTGAGGGTCTTGAGGTTCTTACTAAGTATCATTATACTCACCCCTACACGGGCTATGCCCGCACCTTATTGTGTTTGGTGCAGAAGACGGACATCACTAACTGAGGACGAGGGTACCAGGAATAGAGGTATCTCGGAGGTGGACATTAGATGAGGTGTACCACAGAGATGCCTGTTCTAGAGTTATACCTATCCTTCAGATAGAATCCATGGTGGGTGATCATAGGAGCTGTTTCCAGTTTTACTTGTACTTTCCAGTTTTCCCTGTACTTTCTAGTTGGACTTGTATTCTGGCCCCTTTTTACTTACTGTACACACTCTTTTTTACTTTAAAGTTTACTTTGTGCTCATATCCATCTTTGTGCTTGGTTGTGTGAGTTTACAGGTTATAAATGCAATGCCTTCCTGGTTTTAGGGAATACGCCTTTCGGTGCTAGTCGCCAGCCCTGGCCTATGGAAGGCGGGCTTGGGGTAGTCACGAAATGGGCCCCGGTGGATGGGTCTTGACATATAACATAGTTATTATTCTATATAAGTGATATATTAAATACTTTTTTTACCACCCATTAGAAAAATAAAAATGTCGTTCATGCCCACATACAGACTTCCATTTCCATGAAACAACATGATTCATTTTCCATGACCACATTACATGGATGGTAATGAATATAATTTAATATATAAACATGATAATCATAACATTTTTATTATTCTATAAATGATGTAACGATGAAACCTTTGACTAGGGTCAACCTACCAAAGTTTTCTTTTGGATTATAAACCGAACGACATCAAAACACATGTTATAAAATTAACTAATTTAGTAACTATATAAGACCTATTAATAAATAAAATAAAAATGATAATAATAAGTGAATGAACTTGAAAAGGTTCTTCTAATAGTATAAAATTAACAAAATTTTATTATACATGAGTTAATGTACGTATGAAATGAATCACAACTCGATGTAAGGGATATCTCATATCAATTTCCTTTCCTTAAGACTTATAGAATTTTCAATACATGTTTTATTTGTGTGGTATATAAATAATAATATCATAATAGTATTTAAAATACTACAAAAGGGGGTAGGGGTAAATTTTAGATAATAAAAATTTAGAATTACAATGTTCCCAAAACCTTGTTTGTAGGAAATATTATTGGACAAACATTTGTTCCAATAAAACAATATAAAATTTATTTAAAATACACAACAAAAATATCAAACATATTGAAACAAGAATAAAAATCTATAAAAATATTTCAAAAAAAAAGTAAAAAATCTTAAAGAAATTTTACTAAGGTATTTACATTCACCCAAAGTGATAAGGAAGTTTGTAAACCTGTCTTTAGGCATCCATGACATAAACCTGTTGTACGTTTTGTCTTCCATACCATGGAATCCCTCAATACACCTGATTAGACACAAATATGTCTCCTTATCCCTAGTATCCCCAATCTACCTAATCATAAAAAACTATTTATCTCTATATGTGAGAGCCCTCGGTCGACATGACCAGACAAAAATTAATTAAAAAAACAAACCATAATGAATTTATAATGATAAAATCACAAATGTATGCTTTAAGGAAAATTCTCTAAATATTACAATTTAATAGAAATAAGCAACAATATGTTTCATAAACTTCAAAAAAAAACATTAGATCATATGGAGTCATTTGATTGTTCTCCTCAAGGTTTTGATCCTATTTATAGAAAATCTTCTAATGGTCAAATTCCACACTTCTCAAGATTAGTTGTTTCATCATTAGACATATCATATTTAACTTTCATCATCTCAATGCTTTGTATGATGGTCATCTGATTTAGAATCATCAAAATGATTTAAATATTTTTTCGAGTAGAAATAGGGAATCTCCATCCGGTATACTTTGGGTATCTCTATCTGGTGGCATTGTGAATATGTAATAGGTAGAATTTCTAAGTCATCAAATATGGAATTTTTACAACTTCGTTCGATAAACTTTATAATCCTACATCAGATAGGTTTTGTATGTTTTCATTCAATGTATTTTATACTTTTCCATATTATGTACTTTGTATACAACCATCTGATGTAGTTTTTACATGTTTGTTTAATATACATTGTATATGTCCATCTAATGAAACTTGATTTATCTATTCAATACAACTAAATTTATTCCTGTAATAATTTATATTATATAAGAAATAAATATTATTAATAGAAACAAATTAAAAGTTATTTTTAATTTTCAAATTTAGGGGTCATGATGTATTACTAGATACAACTCTTTATATTTGAGTTAGTCTGACTTTTATCAAGATATGGGCCTATAGGATCGCACATAATGTTTATTCAAAGGTTCCACTTGTTGGAATTAGTGCCCTAGAACCAAATTTTGTATAATTTATGATTACATGAATTCATATTTCAAAATATTAATAAACCATTTAATAGGTCATGATTTTTTTTGTGTGACACAGTATGTGATAATGTCTTAAGAGTAGTTTTCGCACTGAAAGGTCATATCATATCTCCGCTATGATGAGAGACCAGAAGTGTTGTGAAGATATTCTTAAATATATGTTCCATATTCTAATGAAATCATTTGAGGAATATAAATGGTACAAGCTATTAGGTGTGGAGACTTGTGGGAATTTGAGGAACCTTCTCATGGTGTACACCCTTGGTAATTTCTAGTATAGGAGATTATGAGAACGAGACCCACTAGTAGGAAATTCACATTTATATGTGTCATTGGATTTTCCTATCTGTGGATGTGTTTATTTTTTTAGATTTTAATATTTTTATTAATATATATTATGAGTCACGTACTTTGATTTATTTATGACAACCATAACGACATATGTTTGCGGAAAAATATGATACATTGGTTGTGTCACGAGTATTATTTCATTAATGAATAATATGATAAAGTATTTTTTCATTCTGTTCTTTAATAGAAGTTGATATATCAGACTCTTTGATGGAAATGATACAATCTAAATAAATCTCTGACTATGGTGTTTTGTAAGTAAGTTCATTTTTGGAAAGTTAAAGAAATAGACATCAAACACATAGTTTGATGGCACTGGCATACAACCATCTTGATTAGAGATATTAGGATAAAGGAATTATATTACACTGTAAGCATCCATATGAGGTTTTATGTCATTGAGACATTAACTTATTCTTCTTTGGGTTTCTTGATTTGTTACTAGACGTTAACCATAGACTTTAGGTTACTTTATATAATTCCACTGAGAAAGAGGCCTAGAAGGTCACATACTAAGGGTATCTATAATTTCATTTAAATAATAATATTATTTATTATTTAACATGTTGAGTAAATATTATTTCCACATGTGGTTTAATAATAATCAATTTTTGTTTGATCACATATATTATGTCACTAGTTATTCGATTGAATATTTTGTGAGCAAAATATTTAATAACTATTTATATATTATTTAGTGAATATAATATTTATTTATTTACAGGTGAATAGTACAATGATATTTACTTATTAAATAAATAATTATTATTTAAGGCCCAATAAATATTGTGAGGGAATGACAGAGTGAGGTTAATGGTCTGATGAGAAATAATATATATTAAATATTATTTGAATAAAAAATATTTAATTAATTCAAGAGCTTTGTGCATGTTAAGAAATATTATTATTATTATTATAGACATGAGGTTCCCTATGGATTAAGAAAATAATTAGGGAACATGTACAATTATTATTTTTTTAACTCTAGCACTATTTAAACTCAATTATATTATTTCTGATGGTTGTTTCCATTTTGTTTAGTTGTGAACAACATCATTCGAAGAATTTTATCAAAGACCTAGAGAGTTACCTATCCAAGAATTCTCTCAAATACCACTATTAATTCTAGGGGGATCAAAGAGAATCCTTTTTGAAGAAATTTTTGGGGCGATCAAAGATGAATGATGCACGCGTTATGACCTACTACGCTAGCACCGAAGATTTCTACGATGATGTTCGGAGGTTTGTAGAGAATGTGTGGATGCTGGAGTAAATCTACACTTGATTACTATAATGCAATTATGATACAACATAGAAGCATTTACAGATTCATCAATGAAAAAGGAATTCATTGCAAGGTAATTTTTTAATTGGTTAAATTAATATTAAGTCATTATGTGATGATCCTACATTTTGGTTTCGGCGTTCTCTCATCAATTAGTCTTTGATTCAATTATATTGGTCAAGATGTTTATCATCGATGTACATATTGTATTAATCATCAATTATGAAAAAAAACCGAGTTGGGCATACCCCATCTGATGCTTCCACTGTTCCCAAAATCTTTACCACTGATTCAAATAAATCAAAGTTTAAGACGAAGTGGGAACCACATCCATGGTCCCATGTTCATCTGAGTGTGAATGACTGCAACTAAAATAAATAAATAAATTCAATAAGGTATTCAAGTTTAGAATAATGAAAATTGATTTTTTTAAGGTATTAATAACTGATTTAAGTTTAAATTAGTGAATATGAGAAGTTGTTTTCAAACAAACATCATGTGTCCAAGGTTTATTAAACACACATCAGAAGACAAAAGATGAGTAAATTTTTCATATTTCATCTTGTGACATTTTTAGGTGTTACAAATGTGTGATGAAATGTCCACGACACTTAATATTGGTTATACAAGTCTTAAGTGATATTTTGAGTTTTTTTATAAGTTATGCTTCTTAAAGAACTAAATTGCAATTAAGAAACATATAACCAAGGTATAAAAAACATTTTAGACCCAAAATTCATAGTTTTAGAGAGGTAAGGAAGATAAATGAACACATACGGTCTGATTCCTCTTTTATATATCATGTTTATGGAGTTATGATGGTCATATGAGATCAAAGATAGATGAATTGAAGCATTTGAAGCATCCATGTACACGTCTAGAGGGTTTCTTTCTTGGTTCATTTGAGCAATGATGAACCAATGAGTGAAACATGTGAAATGATCAAGGTATAATTTCTTTTATCTCTTCAAAATTATAATTCTATATGCATTTATAATTCAGGTGTAGGTATGTTAGATTTGGTGTTATGACACAAATCCAGCTAAAAAAATTAAAAATACTAATATTGAACACTTCTGGCGCACTTGAGTTTCTCCATATTTAGCATATTTAATCACATTTTCCATGCATATCAAATAAAATACCATAATTACTCAATAATATAGATCTATAAACTAAAGTTATTAGAAGCAAACTAATCATTGAACCGATTAAGGGTCTTTCAAATAGAACTAGCCAGGTTGGTTGAGTTATATGATCAAATAAATTTTATTATATTTTTAATATTATGTTGTTATTTTTCATTTTTTATTATCATATAATTATTTTAAATAGTAAATTATCAATATTTTTTCCCAAAATATTAGATAAGATTTCATGTAATTAAGTCTAAAAAATAGATTTATTAATAAATGTCCCTAACCCCCTGGACAGCCCCTCCCCCCTTTAATAGCTCCCCAACCCCCTGGACACCCCACCCCCTGGACACCTCCACCCCCATGGACAACCACCACACCCCCTGGACACCCCTGGACACCCCCATCCCCTTGGAAAATCCTCCACCCCGAACACCCCCCACCCCCTTGGACACCCCCACCCCCTTGGACAGTCCCCACCCCTGTAATCCCCCACCCCCTGGACAACCCCACCCCTTGGACAGCCCCCACCCCCTTGGATCAAATTTGCAAGTGTTGTGTTTATGGAGATGTTTGTTTTTGGGGTGTTTTGGTTTCCAGTTTTGTATTTTTTTGGGTGTATTGGTGTTATTATGAATTCTGTATAGTGTACTACAATTGCATTGGTGTTATTTTGATGGAATACTATTTGGATCATATTTGTATTCATTGGTTTTATTTTGAATTATGCATAGAGTATTGTAATTGCAGGTAATTGAACAAGTAATTGGAGGTAATTAATTTTGAATTATGTGTAGGTTTTTTATTATTGCAGGTAATTGCACAAGGGGAGGAGGATGGTATTGCCTTCTACTGGAGTTGCAACACCTCTATGCCCCCACCCCCTGGACAACCCCCCTGGACTGCCCCCACCCCTAGAAACCCCCACCCCCATGGACATCCCCCCCACCCCCCGGACACCCCCACCCCCTTGGACACCCCCACCCCCCAGACACCCCTTCCCTCTTGGAAAACCCCCACCCCATGGACACCACCCCACCCCGTGGACACCCCCACCCCCTGGACACCCCTTCCCTCTTGGACAACCCACACCCCCTGGACACCACCCCACCTCATGGACACCCCACCCCCTGGACACCCCACCCCCATAGACAGTCCCCACCCCCTAGGACAGCCCTTGACCCCCCATGGACACCCCCACCCCCTGGACACCCCCCACCCCCTGGACACCCCGACCCCCTTGGAAATCCCCCACCCCTTGGACAACCCCCACCCCCTAGACAGCCCCCACCCCCACCCCTCCACCCCCATGGACAGCCCCCACCCCCTGGATAGCCCCCCCCAAAGGACAACCCCCCACCCCCAACCCCTAAACACCCCCACCCCCTTTGACAACCCCCGGACACCCCCACCCCCATGGACAACTCCCACCCCCCATGGACAGCCCCCACCCCCATGGACAACCCACCCCCTAGATACCCCCACCCCCTTAGACACCCCACCCCCTGGACACCCCACCCCCTTAGACACCCCACCCCCTGGACACCCCCACCCCCTTGGACAGACCCCCCCTGGACACCACCCCACCCCTGGACACCCCTCCCCCCTAAACACCCCTACCCCCATGGACAACCCCTACCCCCTGGACAACCCCCCCTGGACACCCCGCACCCCGCTGGACACCCCCTACCCTCATGGACAGCCCCCACCCCCTGGATAGCCCCCACCCCCCGGGACACCCCCAACCTCATGGAAAACCCCCCTGGACACCCCCACCCCCGGACAACCCCACCCCCCGGACAACCCCACCCCCTGAACAACCCCACCCCTCGGACAACCCCACCCCCTGGACAACCCCCACCCCCCGGACACCCCACCCCCTGGACACCCCACCCCCATGGACAGCCCCCACCCCCTAGACAACCCCCACCCCCTGGACAACCCCCCACCCCCTAAACACCCCGACCCCATGGACAACCCCCCCACCCCTAGACAACCCCCACCCCTGGACACCCCCACCCCATGGACAGCCCCCACCCCCATAGACAACCCTTACCCCTGGACCCCCACCCCTAGACACCCCCCATGGACATCCCCCCACCCCCATGGACACCCCCTAGACACCCCCACCCCCTTAGATATCCCCCACCCCCTGGAAACCCCCACCCCCTTGGACAACCCCCCATCCCACCCCCCTTGACACCCCACCACAATGGATAGCCCCCACCCCCCTAGACAACCCCCACCCCCTGGACACCCCCACCCCCATGGACACCCCCTACCCCCTTGGACAACACCCCCCCAAACAGCCCCCAACCCCTAGACACCCACACCCCTTGGACACCCCCACCCCCTGGACACCCCCTACCCCCTTGGACAACCCCCACCCCTAGATATCCCCCCCTGGACAGCCCCCACCCCTTGGTCAACCCCACCCCCATGGAAAGTCCCCCCACCCCCTAGATAGCCCCCACCCCCTAGACACCCGACCCCCTAGACACCCCCTACCCCCTGGACAACCTCCACCCCCCTTGGAGAGTCCCCCCTGGACACCCCCACCCCCATGGACAACACCCCCACCCCTGGACAACCCCCCACCCCTGGACACCCCACCCCCTGGACACCCCTACCCCCTTGGACAACCCCCCACATAACCACAACATGAAATATATAAATATAGAATGATAGATAAATATCACATAACCAGAACATGAAATATATAAATATAGAATGATAGATAAATATCACATCACATAAAATAAGATCCCAAACCATCATATAGAGGATATGGATGGAGGATATAGACCCCATAATCATAG
Source organism: Viscum album (assembly GCA_963277665.1). Classification (NCBI taxonomy): domain Eukaryota; kingdom Viridiplantae; phylum Streptophyta; class Magnoliopsida; order Santalales; family Viscaceae; genus Viscum; species Viscum album. The sequence continues at coordinate 515,474,076 of OY728167.1, read as the reverse complement.
GAAGATAGTTCCAAGGGTGTTGGTATTTTTAAGTGTTTCTATTTTGGTTTCAGTGTAATTCTGTATATTGTCTCCATGAGTGTTTTTTTAAATTATATACATTGTATGGTGTTTAATTCTATATATTGCAAAGGGGATGAAAGAGGGGATGTAGGTTACTATGTAATTCGGTAGAGGGTAGGCTCTATAATTCTGTACAGGGTAGGCAATAGGGAAGGCTTCTATACATGGTAGGCAAGAGGGAAGGTTGTTGTGTAATCCTGGAGTACTATATACCAACGGTTTATAAACTGTTGGTACAAAGTTGAATAACTATTCTATACCAATGGTTCAGATAAAACTGTTGGTAAAACACTATACCAACAGTTCACAAACCGTTGGTATATAGGTTCTACAAAAAACATATACCAACGGTTATTTAAAAACCGTTGGTAAATCTATATACCAATGGTTTGTAAACTATTGGTATAGGTTATAGAGTTATATTTAACAACGGTTACAAACCATTGGTACTTATGTATTGCAAAGGTTGGCTAAAACTATAGGTAAATTGGATTTTTTACCAGTCTAAGCCAACAGTTACTAGGAAACCGTTGGTATAAGGCTATCCCTATGCCTTATCACCCAACGGTTTTCCAAACTGTTGGTATAACATATACCAATGGTTTTTAATCCTTTCCCAATGGTTTTAAACTATTGGGAAAGCCTTGGTTTCCCACAGTGGTATATCCACTTATTGAGTATTTTCTTTCTATGTGGTAACCCTACCAAGTTGAATGTGTAAATCTTATACAAGAATTGCATCACCTTTTATATGAATTTTATTCACACATTCTTGTAATGAATTATAATTGCATAACAACTATATGGTTCTCCCTGGTTAATGAGTATCACATACTTGTGTAGCAAGTACTTACGATTCAATTATTTTTTTCTAGTGATTTTCCTAAATCGTGCTTTTTAGTGGGATCTATTCTGGAACATTGAATGATGGAAACATATCACATGGGGGTGTCATATTATTAGCATTATAAACCTATCCCCCATTATCTAGAATTGTTGGTGAGGTGGTTGATTCCAAGTTGATAAGAGTTTATTTTGATTTCAGTTTCTATTACTGATATAATCCCAAAGTCTATATTGGAATTCTTCATGAATACATCCAAGATACATGACTTTCCCTTTCCCTACAGCTTCCTCTCATCTTTTGTGAAGTCCACAAATACCCTGCAATCAAAAACTCTCAAATGTTTGTATGAGAGATCATTACTTGTCCAAAACCTTTTTGGTATGTCATAACTCAGAGAAACATATGGAGAAAATTTGATAAGATCAATTGTGGCCCTCATTATCTATTCTTATAACAAGTTTAATAGTTTTTCATTTGAGAGCATACATCCAACCCCCTTATAGATGGTTTTTTTTCATCCCCACCATGATGCCATTATGTTGAGGTGTTTTTTATATTTATTTTTCCAGTGTAATGCCTAAAAATATACATCATTATTAGAATGGACCATGATACTCTTCTTCATTTTCAACACATATGTATTTTAATTGTTTAATTGTTTCTCCCTCAACTTTCAGATGAAACTACTTGAAAACTCTTTCACTTGATATTTATTTTTTGAAGAAAATTATCATACTTTTCTAGAGTGATCATTAATAGAAGTCAATGACACGTCTATATGTATTAAATCTAATATATTTTCTTTTATAGATAACAAATAACTATAAAATGATGTATTGTGTTGTTTTTTCAGGACACAATCAACACAAATATCCAAATTTGTATCTTTTATTCTTGAAAAAAATATCCCATATTCATGTGATAAAAACTTTTTGGAGTGTAAAATGAAAAATATTATTATATAGTGGCATGGTGAAGAGTTGGAAATTGTGGTGAAATGGTATTTACATCCTTCCATGTTTACTCCTCAACCGAAAACCCCTTCCACCAGATGAGGCACTCGCCTTGTGACCGACCCTGCACCACTCTCTTCACCAATAGTTCAGCTAGTTCAAACACTAGTTCTAAACCACTGTCCCATAATTCAATAAGAGTTTCCCAAGAAAGAAAAATACCTAACTGCATGATTTACTCAAGAAACGTGGAACACCAGTTGCAGATGAGAAATTTCAGGTAACAAAAGTGTTGTGGGGAGGTATCTGAGAGACCCAAAAAAACTTCTAGGAAGAGGTAGTGAATCAATAACCCACCCTCAATAGAAATAAACAATATATAGGGTTTGAAAAGGTACTTTGAATAAAGTAGAGAAAATAAATAAAATAGAAGTAAAGAAATTAAGACAACAACACACTAAAGCCATAATTTAAAATGAAATGCTGGAAAGACAAAGAACACTAGGAGATTTACGTGGTTCGGACCACTGTGGTCCTACTCCATGGAAAGAAAATCACCCCCACTTCTCTATATTAATATGAAAAGAAAAAAATGAAAATATACAACAGAAATTATAGAAAATGAATTCAATAAGAACAAACAAAATCCAGAGGAACAATACAATGATTCTCACAAAAATAGTAAGAAATAAACATAAACAAGAAAGACAAGTAGGTGGATTTGGGATTGTTTATAAGGAAATTATAAGTGAGGTTTAATTTAATGATATTTTTAGTTGGATAAGGAGAGAAAAATTAAAGTTTGTCCTCATGGTTCCTACCATAATTTGTGTGATTTTCCTCATACGTGAAGTTGAATCAAGAGATTTTGGTTCTAAAGAATACAGAGGAGAATTGTATTGGAAACGCTATCCTCCTAGGTTACTGTAGAATGGATAATGGTGAATATTGGAATCGATTATGATTCATGTGGATGTTTAATTGGACCATAAGTAGCATTTTCAATGACGAGAAAGTGTGGCCATCAGATTCAACTGGAACTTGATCCACAGTTTTCTCATGTGTGTTGCTATGTGGCTAGTAGGTTTTTCTATACGTTGAATACCCAAGTTTATTGGTGTCTCCAAGGTGTGTTGTTGTCTTAAAAGGGGAGGCAGGCATCAATCCAGTGTTGAAGATTCCGAGTACTGTCACCTTGAGGACAAGGTGGTTTTCATGCGGGGAAAATTGTTAGGATGTGGGGTTTTGGAATTTTATGTGAGAGGCATGGAGTGTTATGTAGCTGTTGTGCATGTATCTGGTAATTTCTAGTGGTGAATGTGTGTTGAAGGTAATTCTTGTATTTTTTCAAATATTAGTTGTTAGATCTAGTAGGGGTTGTTAGTTGTGGAAGGTAGGGAGTTATTTCCCAAGTAGTTGGTTGTCAGGTTAGAGTATTAATAAGGGATAAGCTAGTTCAAAGGGGGGGATCTATCATTTGGATTTCAACAAGTCTAATGGGTGATTGGATGTTGGGATGTTCTGACCGGGATCTCAGAGAGTGGTATTCTCCTAGAATTCCTCTATCTCTTCTCTCTTATACTATTTTTTAGTTCCTCTTCCTTATATTATAATCTCTACCACTATTGAGTAAAATAGTAATATACACCCAAATTGTTCTATGATATTCCCACATTTTTTCCACACCGCCAATTACTAAGTTGGATACCTAATAAAAGAGACCACCTCTAAGAGATTCTTATGACTAAGAATGAGTATAACTAGAGAAATAACACCTCTATAGAGATTTATGAACAACAAGATCATTGGTGTATGTTCAAAATAATACCCCCACTGATAGGAATGGGGGGCTTCATGGATATTGACATCTACAATGTGAATGGAGAGGAGATGGTGAGGTAGTACTAGAGGTCTATAGCCTGGGTTGCATAAGGGTTACTGACACCCACTGACATAAAGGTCCTAGGGATGGGTTCTGGATGCAAAAGGGTCTTAGGCTTGTGAGTGGGATGTGTAAGGGTCACTAGGTACTTCTGTTGCGTAGCTGCTATCATGTAAGGGTAGTGGTAATAATTCCTTACTACTAGGGGCAGTGCTGTAAATTGTAATAGGAAGTATTTGGGGGATGTTGGTGCTAGGTGGTTGGGTATTAAATAAGGGATAGGCTATTGGAAGAGGGGGTCACAAATGTATTTTGTTAGCTTCCTGTGAAAGTGTCCAGAGGGTTAGGCCTCAACTCAAGGTACAAAGTCTCCTAGGTAATTCATCTTCTTATTCTCAATTTATCTTTCTCTCTCTCCTACTTTTATTGATCACTATAATTCCTGTTCGTACTAGATTTAACAAAAAAATTGTTTTACCTATCTCTCACAATTGATTCCTATCACCCACCGAACAAAAGAAACTATTATTTAGAGGCAGCTCCTCTAACCAACTATCCATGTCACCAACAACAACCCAACTGACTCACCTATCATCCGACTAACTGAATGGACTGAAGGACTTTTATTATTATTATTTTGATAATCCACCTTTCAAGGGGTGATGTGTAACCCTTACAAGGCCTGAAGTCTTTAGAGACAATTACATGACCCGTATGTCTTAGAGAAAATCACCCAGATAAGACAACTTGGAACTGCTCCTCCCTAGCACATGTTATGATATCAACACTCCCCCTTCGCAAGGCTGGTCGGCTTGCTATCCTGTGCAGAGCTGCATAGGCTCGGTACTGATGGCAATGCCATACCCTCTCATTCTACCAATTCTGGTTAGCTCTACACTGGTGAATGTTCCTGCTCTGATCCTCATCTAGAGTCGTATCCCTTGTAGTCTGACTAGTACATCTTCATATTCATGTGTCCTGAAGGCCTTGGGGTGGACTGAAGGCCTTGAGGTGGCCCAAAGGCCTTGAGAGACAACTGGCCCGAAGGCCTTGGGTGGGCTGAAAGCCTTGTAGGACCCGAGGACCAAACCGATGGCCCAAAGGCCTATATTGATGAATAGTTCTGGCTGCTACAGTACCTACTACAGTACCTGCTACAGTACTACTATAGTACCCAGAAATATGTCTCCACCCGGATTTGATCCCGGGTCTCTTGGATGCACTTGTCGAGTCCTCACCAACCGGACTGAGGCTCATGTGCACTCACCTATCATATGTCCTTCTCTGATAAGCGTGAATAATAGGAGGTCTTTCAATAACACTATCGTGAACCACTACCTTGTTACTAACACATAGGAATTCACTCATGTGTTTTGATAAGTTTCACCTATCCTAGTATTTCAGATTTAAAAGTCACCATATTAGATTGACCTTATTTTACATGATTGTTCTTGCATGCATCTTTTCCATTTTTTGGAAAAAAAGATAGACATTGCATTCATTGGAAAAATTTTGAAATATGTTTTTGTCAATTCACTGTCTAAATAGAGCAACACACTTTATTGGGTGTGATCCACCACACGTTGATTTTTGGGATGATGTTAGATAATACCTTATTTCCATATTTACCATCCATCATAATTTTCTTTGACGATATCACAATGATCTTAGTTTTTATTGATGATACTATAATAGATTTTCATAAATCTTTAATACAAAAGATGCCTTCCATTTTAAGCTTCTAGATGACATAATTAAATGAAATCAATTTAATCATTTCCATTAATGTAATGTGAATCATGAAAAACTAACTCTGTGAATATGTACACCGTAGTCAATTTAGTAGAAATCAATTCCTAGATCACCTAAATCAAATTTTGAATGACTAAGTTATGGCCAAAATAGTATTGAAGATAGACCCACTTTCTTCCCTCCAAATTGTTGAAATAAAAAACAAGTCACTTTGAAAATGTTAATCATCCTCCTAAAGATCAATAAGTCCACAAAATAGGGAGACAACATTTATATAAAAGGATAACATTCATAAAAAATAGAGTTAATTTTAGAAACTATATGAAATAAAAATCTCAATGCATGATTTTTAAGGAAAATTTGGGCTACGCTCTATCATTTTGAGAGATGCAACACAAAATTTCATTATATGATCATTTAGAACACAATAAATCAATTGTGAGAATTCATAATTGAAGTGGGGAGAAAATAATTTTTTTGAGTTCCTAAAAATTGGCAGAAATAATGGCACAATGATGATGGACATTTTTATAGTAATTTTCTCTTCCTTCTACAACTCCCAAAGATCAAATTGAAATATCCTTACTTGAGTGCCAACAAAATTTCAAGGCTTATAGAAATACAATAAAAGACTCCCAAAGAATTCATGTAGTCCATAAAACCCACAATATCTTAAGGAAGATGTAGCACATTGGCTACTAAGATAACCAAATCCATGTATTATAAATACAAGGTCACAATGTGCTAGGAAAAAAACATTTAACACTAGACTTTGCCAACAATAACCAGTTTAAATGATCAAACCCAGACCCATTAAAGGGAAACAAGAGTTTTAATGATCCAAAATAGATCATTTTATTAGTATATTTCGAAAATTATTCCTTTTGTTCCCTTTCAAATTTACCAAACACAAAAGAAAATTTTTAATGAGAAAATAGGATTTCAATCTGTCGACAACTAAAAGTAAAACAACGCTATCAATTGTAAAGGAGACTCCATAAGTCAAAGGAAACTTTACCCGTGAACCCTACCCACAAAAATGAGAAACACCAAAAAATTATACCCTGACATAAATACATTCACACCACACCGAATGTAGTTATAAAATATCTAACTAATTAAAAACTACCACATGTGGTGATCAGTGTCGTTGGGATGAGGCAGTTGATCGGTAGCGTTCATCAAGCACTGAACAAAGCTCCCAAGCATTTTCATTCAATGAAACAAGGAGTGATCAAAAATAGAGAGAATCCTTGTGATTTTTTTGAACTTGATTCTCTCAACCTTTCTCCACATGTATGTCTATATTTCATTGTCTACTCATATGTGTTAACTTTTTTTTACTGAAAGGATTTACCCAAAAGTAAAGCTCCTAACCTTTATTAAAAAAATAAAAAATATAACAAGAGAAGTGGATGGGGTCAAACAAAGGGACTTTACCTCATACAATAAACCAGTTTAGTAGTCATAAGAATAAGGATCATTCCCATAATCATAATAATATTCGTTTTCAGTTTCTCACTCCAACTATGAGTTACCATTATTGAGGATCCTAAGGATCCTTGATTTTAACCTTTATTGCTTCGGGGTGAACATGGACTTTGAAGCCTGGGAAGTGGATCTCATAGACATGTTCCTTAGTAGATTGGAATAATCCATTTGTGATCTTCTTTTTAGAAGATCACTTTTTTCTTTTCCAATGACAGAATCCTTAAAATAAACACCACTGCCCGAAGGCCTGAGATGAGAAGTATCTAATAACACAAACCACTATTCTTTATCACCGTCATCATCATAAATGTTACCCCACTTCCCAATCCCTGAGGAGCAGAAAGCATTCTTAATCTTATGATGATAACTCATATCTTGCTGAGTATCATATGGCCTGGAACCATCATCATGTGTTTCATGTACTAAGAAATCAATTGTTAGTGGTTGCACCATACAAACCTACCCTTCAGGATGTGAAGAAACATTCTTAGGTGTGACTCACTAAATAAGAGCCCCATTTTCAGGATCCTACAACTCCACATCTTGCTGGGTGTCAGCCCCTAGGTTCTTCCCTTGCATTTTCGTTCCATTAGAATAAGAGGGTCCAAGTCGGTTCGAGGTAGAGAAATTGTCTGACCTCTCTCCACCTTCATCACTTTCGGGTTCACCACTAACATGTTTCTTACCCCCATAAGGAGGGGATTTATTGTCGCTAGTAAAAAAATCATTATTCTGCAATGTCTACCTAATCATTTTTTTCCTATAAGAATCCTCAAGATATACTTTTAAAGCAAAAAAGGAGAAAACCATGTTGCTTGTGCACATGTGGGGATATAATGTGGGTATAGATGCATGGGGATAGACCTATTTTCTAGTAGTGTTACCTTCTTCCTATTCCATCCATTGTAAGATGATAATGTTACTTGTGCACATGTGTGGACTACCGACTCTGCGAATCGATGCGATTCATTTTTTATTACCTCCTCACATGGATGGTCATATGGATGAAAATAATGATTAAATGTGAAATTTATAACATAGTTATGATTTTATAGAAGTGGTACATTAACTACCTTTTTTCCCACCCAGTAGAAAAATAAAAATGTCATTCATGCCCACATAAAGACTACTATTTCCATGAAACAATGTGATTTATTATTCATGACCACATTACATGGATAGTAATGAATGTAATTTAATGTATAAACATGATAATTATAACATTTTTATTATACTATAAATGATGTAACCATGAAACCTTTGACCAGGGTAAACCTATCAAAGTTTTTCTTTTGGATTATAAACTGAACGACATCAAAACACATGTCGTAAACTTAACTGATTTAGTAACTATATAAGAACTATTAATAAATTAAATAAAAAGGATAATAATAAGTGAATGAACTTGAAAAGGTTATTTTGAAAGTAGAAAATTAACAAAATTTTATTATACAAGAGTTAATGTATGTTTTAAATCAATCCCGAATTTTTTGGTTGTACCTCCATCATCTTGCCGCTGACGACAGTTCATAGCACATAAATTTCCTTTCAGAATCTTAATTTCGAAGTATGCTCACATGAACCACTAAAATGACATAAAAGACACCATCTCAATCACTATAACCACTGACCTCATATTCATCTTATTCTTATGAGATAACTGTGTATAGTTAAATCTTATCGTGTCATGCTCCCACAAACTCCTTCTAATGATTTTCCTAACATTCCCTCCATTTTCACCGCCTCTCACTCTCAGTTTCCCTTCACTCCTCATTTGGTTTCTGCATAATATCATGGTCTTTGTACTCCCACAATCTCCTTCCATCGAATCCATATTCTGTTTCAATCCAATCTCATTCCCTACCTTCTAACCCCCTCCATCTCATGATTACAGTCAGATCTTCCTAGGGTTACCCCTGTATTTTTACTACTTTGTCTTCCACACACCACAACCCCCTCCATCTCACCATTACTGTCGACTCTTCCTAGGGTTACCCCTGCATTTCGTACTCCCACATTTTACCATCATCTATACTATGATATCTACAATAATTCTCAATTTTTCCTCAATAAATTTTCCCCTTCAACTATACTTTGGTGTGCCATGACCAATCTTGCATCTACTACCACTCTTTAGTCTCCTTATCTTTGTTCGTCAAAACCTAACAGTGAACACAATCAACTTCTATCTCTATGAAGTTTCTTTTATTTTTTGAACTTGATTCACTCAACCTTTCTCCACATGTATGTCTATATTTCATTATCAACTCATCTGTATTCAATTTTTTTATACTGAAAAGATTTAACCAGAAGCAAAGCTCCCGACCTTTATTAAAAAAAGAAAAAAGAAAACAAGAGAAGTAGATGAGGTCAAACAAAGGGACTTGCCCTCATCCAATAAACCAGTTCAGTAGTCATAAGAATAAGGATCATTCTCATAATCATAATCAGATTCATCTATAGTTTCTCATTCTGATTATGAGTTACCTTGATTGAGGATCCTAAGGATCCATTCTCTGAACATTTCTTACTCAAGGGTGAACATGAACTTTGAAGCCTTGGAATATGATCTAGTGGTTATGTTCCTTGGTATATTGGAATAATCCTTTTGAAACCTTATTTTTGGAAGATCACGTTTTTCCTTTTCCAATGACAGAATCCTTAAAAGAAACATCACTACCCAAATGCACGAGATGAGCGATGTCTAATAACACCAACCACTGTTCTTTATAACCATCATAAAAAATGTTACCCCACTTCCCAATCCCCGAGCAGAAAACATTCTGAATCTTTTGATGATAACTCGTATCCTGTTGAGTATCAGATGGCATGGAACCATCATCATGTGTGGCATGTCCTGAGAAATCAATTGTTAGTGGTTGCACTAGACAAATCTGCCCTTCAGGCTGTGAAGAAGCATCCTCAGGTGAGACACACTAAACAAGAGCCTCATTTGTAGGATTTTGTAACTCTGCATCTTGTTGGGTGTTATCCCCTGGGTGCTACCCTTGCATTGTTGGCTGCATTGTCATGAAACGAAAATTTGATTATGATTTTAAGTTTGATTTATAGTCTAGGGAAGAACCTAGGTCGTCTCTCAAAGAGCATTGATAGGTTTAAAGTATGCATTTTTAATAAGAATAACGAAAGAGGGGGTGATTTTGAAAACAATTTAAAGAAAATGACTTTATTTAAAGAGTTTAATAGTTGATAAATAAAAGTGTTGTTTTAGAATTATGATATAAAAGGGTTCATTGTGAGTTCACCACACACTTTCAAGTTCATCATTCTTGGAGATTAATTTATGTTTGGAGTAATTCTTTGGTTGAAATTAATTAGAATCCCGATTAATTCCTAAGCCTTTATTTCATTGCTTAAAGAACCAAACCTAGACATAACAATCATACTGACAAGGTCTAGAACTTATTCATGGAATAATAGATTCCAAAGTATATTTAAATCTCAAGAAAGTGGGTAATAAAAGGATTCTTTTGTTACCCAATCAGAACAACACAAGTCACGCACTCAAAACCTCACACCGATCAGTTGGAAATTAAGAGCATCTCATCCACACACATCAAAACAAGCATTCAAATATGAAAGTATGTAAGATACATGGAAAAAAATGTTTTAACACCCAAATTAATCCAAAAAAGTAGCTAATATATGCATTGTAACTCCCTTGACATGTGTGTAGCTCCCTCACAACGAACGCCCACCGTTTAGCTCGACATCGTGTGGATGAGGAAGCTCAAGTGGAACTCCTTCTTCATTCTTGATCCACCTATGAGGATATGGGACTACAGAACTTCTAGGATGAGGAGAGGGCTCCTATGGAATTCCAAATTGTCAGCACTTCACTCCTTGTTCGAACTTGCTAATGGGGTGCCCAAGGTGCCTTTTTATAGCCAAAATGGGAAGTGGTTTTGGGAACCCATGTTTTGATAAAACACTTGGAGAACGGTTTTTGGCTATTAGATAGTCGAATCTCCCTTTTTAAAAAACTGTAAAGTTGTATCCCCACGTATTTACTATCACCAACGAACGTTTGGAACCATTTTGACAACTATAACTCAAGATATTGATAAAATACAGAACGCCACTTTTAACTTTGTGCATATTCGATGTCTTGGATAGATTAGTTCGGATGAGCCCCATAGAATCCGAATAGGGATTGGGTTTCTTGATATAAAATGTAGCCTATTAAATTTTGGACTGGAACACAAAATTTCAGCCCATTTGGATGTACGAATTTGGCATAATGTTCAAAATAGTGGACATATGTCCATGGGATGCCATGCAGTTTGGCCCATTTTTCTTTTGGATAATCTTCGGATCTCCAAATCACCTCCACCTTCAATAAAATTATAAAAACAAGTAACATTTCCCTTTTTAATAGTGATAAACACAAAATTATTTAATAAAACATTATGTGAATTATGTTATTATATTTGGAATTTAGAATACAAATTCAGTTTAATACAATGGTGTAAGGGTGAAAATGACACAGTGAATCGTGGTACGACCACACCCCCACACCTAAACATTTGCACTCCTGGGAAAAGTCATATTTCCAAATTATGCATGTAGAGATTTCCAACTTCATAAAGATTTAGCATTCAATAAAAATTAATTCCTGATAGAAATTTGATCAAATCAAAAATCACACGGAGGAGTTATTCTCAACGATCATTGAAAAAAACGTCTCAAAAACTGTATCCAAATGAAATTCCAAGAGATGCATGATTCCAATCAAAGAAAATTATTCAAAAGTTAATCATGTCACTAATTCTCCACATGTGTATGTGACAACCATTTCATGCTATTCTTTCCACTTTCTATCGAGTAAATATAAGTTATTTTAATAATTGTCTACTTACAAGATCCTTTCCAATGAACTTTCCCCACATCCTTTGCAGTCAAATTTCAAGACCCACTCACTTAAGCATTCATAGAAGTCAAACCATAAGATCCCGACCTAGATATCCCCATATGTTTTATATTTCATCACTCCCCACATTTATTAATTTTTCAAAAGTTTCACTTAGAACAAATCTCACACTCTTCTCCCAACCCATGTTTGATCTCCTCACGACACTAATTGTAATAGTTATAACAAGATCAAAGGTCGAGGAAGGGTGGTTTTTGACCTAACCAATATACAACCCCTTTTTTGTTTTTTAGGGCATACAACAGTCGGATAATAGGTACACATGTATAGGTAAATCTGGTACAGTAATGAAATAGATCGGATCAGGAACGAACATATGGAAAAATGATTTTGGAAAGTAGAGAAAAATAAACCTAACTTATATTTACCTTCCATTAAGTGAGAAATTTTCACATTTCATGGTTGGGTGAAAAAATATTTGGAGATATTAAGTAACAAAAATTTCCCTTAAACTATTCACAAAAAATGGAACCATTTTTCTCAAAGGTTTCAAAATGATACAACCATTTATATCATTGAAAACAACTAAATTTTGAAAGAAAGTCACACCACAGTATTGAATTCTTACAGAAATTCACATTTCATCAGAATTTTGTTTTGAATGTTAAAACAACATGAAATACAGACATTCCACATGAATTTTCAATAACTTCCATGATTAAACGAGCATTATTTTCCATGGTCAAGTGGGCATAAAAAAAGTGATATTCTAGCAAAAAGGTGAGGGGATGGAAGGGGGGAAAGTAAAAATACAATTCAACAAGCTAAAAAGATAAAAAGAAGAAAGATGATGAAAATTCATAACTAACAAAGGAATATACCCATCCCCCACACCTAAAGTGTGTAGTGTCCTCACTGTAATAAAACAGAATGTGGGAAGGAAGGATAAAACCTGGTGAGTTTCATTCATTGATTGCTTCTTGAACATGGAGTTCCTCTATCAGGGACTCTGGAATTGATTCATAGAAGTGCTTCAGCCGCTGCCCATTGATAGTAAATGATTTCTTGGTTTCTTCATTTTGAACCTGGACAACACCAAATGGAGAGACATTAGTAACAGTGTATGGGCCAAACCAGTGGGAAAAAAGCATACCTGGGTGCTACTTCAGCCTTGAATTGTAAAGGAGGACCTTCTGCCCAATGTGGAACTGGCGATGAAGGATAAGACGGTCGTGGGAAGCCTTGGTTTTCTTCTTATAAATACTGGAGTTCTCATATTCATCTCTTTTCATTTCCTCTAGCTCCTGAATCTAAAACTTCCTTTGAGCACCTTCACCAGAAAGATTAGAATTGCATTGTTTGATGGCCCAGTAGGCCCAGTTCTCAATCTCAAAAGGGAGGTGAAAACTCTTTCCAAACACTAGCCGATATGGTGACATGCCAATGGGAGTCTTAAAATAAGTACGGTAAGCCCATAGTGAATCATCAAGTATAAGACTCAAATCTTTTCTATTGGGTTGAACCGTTTTTTCAAGAATTAGTTTTACCTCTCTATTTGATACCTCAACTTGACCATTGGTCTGTGGATGATATGAAATAGACACTCGATGACCGACCCCATACCGATGCAAAAGTGATTGCATTGTTCGGTTGCAAAAATGAGAACCCTGGTCATTGATGATGAACCTAGGTAATCCAAACCTACATAAGATTTGGGTTCGCAAAAATTCTACAACTACCTTAGAATCATCAGTCCTTGTGGGTCGTGACTCTACCCATTTTGACATGTAATAAACTTCCAGTAGAATATACAAGTTTCCAAAGGAATTGGGAAATGTACCCATAAAGTCAATACCCCAAACATAAAAAATGTCATGAAAGAGAAATGGTTGTTTTGACATTTCATTTCTTTTTGAGACATTACCCACTATTTGACAATGAGGAAAAGATTTACAAAAATAATGGGCATCTCAAAAAAGTGTTGTCCAAAAGAGACCAGAATCAAGGATTTTGCAAGCAGTCCATTGGGGGACAAAGTGGCCCCCACAATAAAGAGTGTGGAAGAATCGAAGGGTGGACTAAAAATCACTATTGGGAACACAACGCCTAAGGACTTGATCACTACTGGTGAGCCAAAGGTAGGGGTCATCCCAAATGTACCAATGAGACTCATGTTTTAGATGACTGGCTTGGTTTTTATTAAAATCAGTAGGAATGAAAGATGCTACCAAATTATTTACAATTTCAGCATACCAAGGAATAACATCTTGCACTCGGTAAAATTGCTCATCAGGAAACATATCATTTATAGGAATAAATGGGGATGAGTCAATGTTCGAGGATGGGGGAATTATACTGATATGGTCAGTGACCACATTCTCTGCTCCTTTTTTATCTCTAATTTCTAGATTGAATTCTTGAAGGAGGAGCATCCAACGAATGAGATTGACTTCCGGTTTCTTAAGGAGATACCAGAGGGCTGCATGGTCTGATAACACAATGACTTTGGACCCCAAAAGGTATGACCTAAATTTGTCTAAGAAAAACATAATGGAAAGTAATTCTTTTTCAGTTGTGGTTTAGTTTTCTTGGGAAGGGTCCAAAGTACGTGAGGCATAAGCTATGACATGTGGAGCTTGGTCAACCCTTTGTGACAAAACTTCCCCAACTGCATAGTTAAAGGAGTCACACATGAGATCAAATGGTAAATACCACTGAGGTGGTTGGATTACCGAGGGTGATGTGAGACTCCATTTTAAATTATTAAAATCTTCCTCACATTCATTATAAAAAACAAATTCCTTTTCTTTTTGGAGTAACCAGGAGAGGGGGAGTGCAATATTACTAAAGTCATGAATGAAACGATGGTAAAATACAGCATGACATATGAAAGACCGAACATACCATACATTTTTTGGAGAATGGTAAGGAAGAAATGACATCCACTTTTGATTTATCTACTTGGATACCATCCCCAGAAATGACATGCCCCAAAACTATACCTTGTCACACCATTAAATGGCATTTATTGTAATTTAATACAAGATTCTTTTCAATACAGTGACGTAGGAATGAACCGAGACTACCTAAAAATTCATCAAAAGAGGATCCATAAACAGTGAAATTATCCATGAATACTTCCATGCAATTATCCAGGTAATCCGAAAAAATACTAACCATGAATCGTTGGAAAGTACCTAGAGCATTGCATAGACCAAATGGCATCCTCCTATATGCAAATGTGCCAAAGGGACTAGTGAAGGTAGTATTTACCCAGTCCTCAGAGGAAATATTGATCTGAAATTATCCAGAATACCCATCAAGGAAACAGTAGTGGGACTTACCTGCTAGCCTCTCTAGAATTTAGTCAATTAATGAAAAAGGGAAATGGTCCTTCCTAGTGTGTTGGTTTAGTCGGTGATAGTTTATGAAAACATGCCAACTATTCTGCACACAAGTTGGAACCAATTCATTATTTTCATTTTTTATTACTGCAAGGACAATTTTTTTAGGAACTACTTGAACGGGACTGACCCATTGGATTTCAGAGATGGGGTAAATGATTACAACAAACAATAATTTTGTTGCTTCTTTTTTCACAACTTCTAAGAGGTTTGGGTTCAGTCGACGTTGTGCCTGCCTAATTGGTTTAGCCTCATAATTTAATAAAATATGATGTGTACAAATTGACAGGCTAATACCAGGAATGTCAGCAAGTGTCCATCCCAAATCTTGTTTATACTCCCTCAAAAGGCCAAGCAGTCTCAATTCATGCTCATGAGGGAGTGAACTAGAAATGATGACAGGAAAATTGTTTCTATTCTCAAGATATGAATATTTTTAAATATTGAGGCAGTTTTTTCAGTTCCAATTCAGGTGGATTTTGGATTGATGGGAGTGTGTGTGAAATTGAGAGATCACTAATCTCATATAATTGCTCAATGATATCATCCTCAAATGAGGAATGATATTTTACCAGATTAGTAGTATCATCGATGGTCAGTGGATCCTCAGTGTTCAAGAAATAATCAATTAATAAACATGCATGACATTTTTCTAATCCACTACAAAAATCATTGCATGACTCATTTCCTAGCATTTCTATCAACTATGAAAACCCAGAAAGGGGATCGGGGGAATGATAAAAAGTTTTTTCAGGGGAAGGTAGTACATCAATTGAATTTACTGAGAGAGAGGAATGTTCTTCTGAGGGGTGCTTCATGGTATCAAGGATGTTGAAATGGACAATGTCACCACCAAACTCCATATATAATGTACCATTGTGGACATTAATTATGGTTTTCGCAGTTTTCAAAAAGGGTCTCCCCAATATAATTGGGGCATGTCCATTCATCCTATCATCCTCCATTTTAAGCACATAAAAGTCAGCAGGAAAAATTAAATTTTGAACCCTCACAAGAACATAATCTAACACACCAAAGGGATGTTCGGTACTCTAGTTAGCTAATTGAACAATAATTACAGTGGGATTCAATTCCCCGACCTACAATGTAGAGTAAATGGAGTGAGGCATCACATTTATAGAAGCACCTAAATCAATCATGGCATTAGAAAAAGAATACTCCCCTATGGTGCACGGAATTGAGAAGGTTCCAGGATCATTGAACTTGGTGGGAAGTGATGGCTCTATCAATTTTGAAACATTTCTCCCCAAGCTGACCTTCATATCACCTCTAAGTTGCCTTTGGTGTGTACACATTTCCTTAAGAAACTTTACATATCTTGGAATTTGTTTCACCGCATCAATCAAGGGGATGTTTACCTGCACTTTTTTGAAAGTTTCCAATATTTCCTTATCTAGTTCAGTTTACATTTTTTTCTAGGTTGGGTGACCCTTTGGGGAAATGGAAGAGTAATGGTTGGGCTAGGTGACTCATAAAAAGACACACTCTTTCCTTTGGAAGGTATTTTCTCAGGACAAATATTTTCAACATTTGGAACATTTTTAATGGTTGGGATGGAGGTTTCCTCAAGAGGGGATGACTCTAATGAAGGGGTCATTTGGATTTTTAGTTTTTTTCCACTACGAAGGGTTATGGAACTAATATTTCTCTTATCCCTAGGGTTAACTACTGGTTGAGAAGGTAGTTTACCCGACCCATGACTTTGAATTTCCCCCACTGAGTTAGCTAGTTGGCCTAATTGGGTTTTGAGGTCTTGTATGGCAGCTTGGGTGGTTTTTTGGAATTGGAGATTTTTAGCAGCCATTTGTTTCATCATATCTTCGAGGCTAGACTCAGGTTTTGGAGGGGGTGGTAGGAAAATCCTTTGGGGTGGTTGAGGATTTCTGGGTGGTGGTGGTTGATGTAAGAACCCAGATCTTTGTTTGAGGTATGTTTTCCCTTTTTCTGGAGTTTTTGGGAAAAAATAAAGTTTCTGGAAATTTTTGAAGTACACACCGTGTACTTTCTGAGTACACATCGTGTAATCTTTTCCCGCTCGAAGCCGTGTACTGGCCGTGCCTGGGCCACACACACGGTGTGTAGGGGTGACATGGAGGCCGGTTTTGGTGGAGTACGGAAAGACCTAGTACATGCTGTGTACTCTAAAAGTACATTCCATGTACTTCTTTTTATTTCATTAATCGGACCGGGGCCGCGCCTAATGCTCATAAACATCTTCTTCTCCCCCTAATTCCATCCAGATCATCCGAGGAGGCCGATTCTTCTTCGAGCCACCGATCCGTCACCGGTTGTCTGAATCGAACTCCATCGATTGCAGAAGAATCACAGTGGTGATTTCTTAGTTCTTCTTTGGCCTCGTTTCCTGTTTCTTTCTCTCGTGTGAGTTATCTGAGGTTGAACGTTTTAGAAGTTTTTGCAGATCTACTCCATTCTAGGACGATTCACGGGCCAAGGTTTAAGTATATCAATCTTCGAGGATCAAGGTAGGTGGTTTCTTGCCCTACATTGAAGTTCTTTGAGTTTTGGTTGCAAAAGTGTCGGATACCCATGTATCGGGTATCCTGGGTTTAGGATTTTGATCCTATTATTTATTTTCCCTAGATTTCTTGTTAGCTTATGATTAATTGTTGCTAATGTATGCTTGGTTTCATGTTTGAGGATCACCCCAAGGGTGTTTCTCTCCCTGTTTGGCTATTTGTTGCCGTCTGGCACCGTTTGCCGGTGAGGAAAACCCTATTGCGATTGTTAGTATACTTGTTATGACTATTTTATGTGTTGGCTGATGTTTAAATGTTTTTGATTCATGGTAGCTATTATCCAAGTAGTTGTTGAACTTACTTAGGGCTGCTGACAGTCGATTACGCACGACTGGACTACTCAGGGCTGTGAGAACCTGGTGCGGGAGATCAAAGAGGGAATAAACGATTAAGTGATTTCCTAGAGGGTCTGTTGGTTTTAGTTTCGTACGCAGGACCTATGGGAATATGAATTTGTGCTTCCCAAGAGTGTTCTTAGTTTACCCACGCATCGATACCATAGGAGGAATTAGATGTAAGTGCTTCCTCAGAGAGTCTGTAGCTGTCGTTGCAAGACCATAGGGAAATTGACGTGAGAGCTTCCCAGAGTGTATGTGCCTTGTTTGATTACTGGACTATAGGGGTCTGCTAGTTTGATCCACCCAGAGGGTTAGTGTAAATTTTGATTGTTGGTTGTGATGAGTCCACCAAGCCAAAGAACAAGCTTGGGTTTTGTACTTCTTGTGTTTAGGTAGTCCTTTGAGATACCTCCTGTGTTATTTGGTTTACCTTGGAATAGAAGGCTTTGCTAGTTTCCCTTGGTTGTTTAATTAAATGAATGTGAATGGTAATTGTTAGGGTCATTTACTAGTATAATCTTAGTCTATTACTGTACTTATTTCCCTTTACTTTTGATATATTACTCACTGACAGAAGGGCACAAATCTTATGGTGATTGCCTACTGGGATTAGTCTCACACCCTGTTTGGGTCCTGCTTTTCATCCCAAACAGATTATATGGTTGCAGGTGTAGGTAGGGATTTTGGTCCTTCTACCTAGGGTACTTGATTGATGGTTGGAGATGGAGAGCATGTGACTGGGATTTGGCTCGCGATGCTGCTAGAGTTTCTGTTTACATTTAGTACTTTGGTTTCAGTTGTATTTCAGCACGTTGTTTTGTTTACTTCTTTCCATAGATACATGTACCATTCTGCATCATTATTATATCATACATTGCTTCTACTTTTAGTTCAGTTGTTGTATGCTGTTTACTACTTCTGCTATTGATTATGTTTATTCTTCCGCTGTATACTTTACCAAATGAGGGCATAGTTTCCCTACTGACTCACCCAAGGCCCTCACTTCTAGTCAGCAGCCTCTGGCGTTTGGGGAAACACGCTTAAGGTTATGTAGAGAACCAGGTACGGGGCACCAGTTATGTGGCTCCGGATTCGGGTCGTTACAAAGTGGTATTAGAGGAGTTTTCTTCTTTTCTATTTCCTTACTGTTTTGCGACAATAGACAGAGATAGAAAGAAATGGGTAGTTAGTACTTAACTGTGCCCGAGAGTAATTAACTCATATACAGGGAAAAGCTATATTACCTCGTAATTGTAATTTTCAATTTTTGCAAGTGTTATAGTTTATTATATTTCACCATTGGGTGATGCACATGTTTTGTGCTGTTACAGTTTATATGATGGTGGTTCTATTTTGTTGCAACCCGATGAGATGAGGGTGTGCCATCTCAAGCATCATGTAGGCACTGGGTAGGAAATCACATGTCATGCATTTTACCATGCCATCTAGGGTGCATTATAATTTTATGATATTGTGATAGATGCCGTGATAGATTATGCATGATGTTGTGATAGTTTCTGTGAAAGAGATACCGCTATGTTGATAGGGTGTCGTTTATTTTTGCAGTTAATTTATCATGGACGCCAAACTTTGGTCTTATGGGTGTTATGGGCCCTCGAGGATCAGAATTTGGAGGAACATTGGATTGTTACGCTGTTTTACTTGTTATATGCATTTTTGTGATTCCAAGCTTTGATTCACGGGGAGTATGGGCCCCCACAGATTGGAATTTGGCACATAGATGTTTGTATTTCAGTATTTCTGGCATTCGGTGCAGTTTCTGAGATACTGCCTGAAAAAACCCAGAATACACGGCGTGTACTTTATTAATACACGCCGTGTAGTTTTTAAACCGTGTGACTAACTATGTGAACAAAAACACGGGGTGTCAGGGAGTCTTCGGGGACACGCCGTGTAGTAGTCAACTATGTACCCAGCCGTGTCACTAACAACATGGGTCAGGGAAACTCGTGTAGTACACTCTGTGTTTTATAAGAACACACCGTGTAGTTTTCTTCTGGGTACCCGACTGTATCACTAACAACATGGGTCATGGAAGCTCAAGTAAAACACAATGTGTTATAAAGGAACACATCGTGTAGTCCTGTCTAGGTACCCGACCATGTCATGGACAACACGGGTCGGCATTACCTTCTCTTCAACATGCCGTGTTGTTTTCGGAACACGCCATGTAGTCTCATTCAGGTACCCAACCATGTCACGAACAACACGGGACGGTGTCACCTTCACCTATACACGCCGTGTTTGTTCGAAACACGCCTTGTAAGGTTTAGCCGTGTAGACGACCATGTATTTAACAACACGGGCCGCCGAAGCCTTGTCTAGTACACACCGTGTTTGTTCAGAACACGCCGTGTAGTCTTGGGTAAGTCAGACCGTGTGGGTTAGCCGTGTAAAGAGACTCAGGCAGGGGAAAAGTTTTCAAGTACACGCCGTGTGTGTGGTCAACATGCTGTGTAGTTTGAGGTGTTACATGACTAGTAGTGGCAGAAGTAAACACTCATGTGAGTGGCTTTAACAAACAAACAATGTAGTTTAAATACACGCCGTGTAGTCTTGTTTTGAAAACTTAAGTGTTTCTCTCCCTGTTCCCGTTTTATAATCTTCTGTTTCTATCCTTGTTAATCCTAAATCTGAAGTGTGCTTTTGATTTCTCAGAGCTATGGAACCCAAACATCCTCCCGTTGCACGTCAGGAACCAGGTAGTGACCGTACGCCTGATACGGCAGACCAGGGACTACTTGTAGTTCCGACAATCGTTCTGGACATGGCACCTACAGTGATTCCAGACACTGATGCCAACGCTCAGTTCAGAGAGGGTTTCATTAGGTTCATGAAGACCTTCCAGGGAGCTCAACATCCTGCCCCGTCTATGGCAGAGCTGACACGAGTCTTCCAGTAGCAACATCCTCCCACTTTCACAGGGGATGGAGGACCTCAGGCTGCAGAGTCATGGCTAGAAACCATTATTTCCATCTTCGAGCATCTGGATACACCCCCAGATAGAAGGGTGATGCTCACGACTTACATGCTGTGAGATTCTGCCAAGAGATGGTGGGATGTAGTCTCGCAGGCAGGGCGCCAGTGGACTATGGCTTGAGACAAATTCCATCGTACGTTCTACAACTACTTCTATCCGTCGATGCTGAGGGCCGACAGAGCCATAGATTTCATGAAACTGCAGCAGGGTACTCTTTCGGTTATGGAGTATTCCTCCCGTTTCACTTAGTTACAGTGTTTCACTCCCGTACTGGGAAATGACGAGTCGTTTTTGTCAAGGAAGTTTGAGGATGGCCTCAATCCAGAGATCAGATCGCAGGTGAATGTATTCCAGTTGACTTCTATTACCCTAATAGTCAACCAGGCACTGATCACCGAATGGAATCTGAGGGAGACTGGAGCTGTTGACCAGGGCGGTTCAACATCCAAGGCTGATTCATTGCATACTGATAGTAGGAAACGCCACCGAGAGTCTACTCGAGGTGACTCGAGGAAGTGAGGTAATTCTTCTGGAAGATGAGATCTTCCTTCTGGCAATCAGGTGGTGTGCTATTTGTGTGTAAAGAGCAGGCATAAAAATCCTCAGTGCCCGGGAGATCCATTGGAGTGCCGAGCCTACTGCAATATGGGTCATCTGTAGCGTTTTTGCAGGGTTCTTCTTCCAGCAGCTAGTGAAGGAGGATCGGTTTATACTCCTTGTTCAGAAGCAAGATTACCAGTTCCACAGCAGACTGGGGTCTGGAGTTCTTCGGGTCGTTTAAGCCAGGGTAGAGGCTATGGATGCGGTGGTCAGGCTCAGGAAGGATCAGCTCAGGGATATCAGGCTGCTACACAGGGCCGTGGTGCTAGCCAGACGTTTGCAGTAGAGTAGATTCATCAGAAGCAGGATCCTGGACCTTCCACAGTTCGAGGTACGATCTTAGTAGCCTCAATTTTATCTTATGCACTTTTCGATACCAGAGCTTCTCATAGCTTTATTTCTGTGCACACTGTGGAGAGTATTAGACTTACTATCCTTACTTCTGAGGATACGTTGGCACTAGACACTCCTTTGGGACATAGAACTACTAGTGTGAGTTAGTGCAGGGAGTTCCTCCTTGAGGTTGGTGGGTGTCACTTCTTGTGGGATCTTTATGTCCTTGAAATGAAGGGTTATGATGTCATTATTGGAATGGACTGGCTAGTTCCTTTCCAGGCCTTTGTCGATTGTTATCGCCGCAAGGTGAGCTTCACGTCACCAGAGGGCGAGTCTTTTCTTCACAAGGGCGAATGGGATGTCCAGGAAAGCAGAGCTGGACCAGAGCATCATGGGTTGGGAAATGTTACAACCCATATTGCTAGTTTATATCTAGATGATCAGAGGACTTCTTAGATGGAATTACCTCCAGTAGTTGACCGTTTTATGGATGTCTTTCTAGAAGACTTCTCAGGGTTTCCTCCGGAGCATGTGGTAGACTTCTCTATTGAGCTTGTTCCAGGAATAGAACCGATATCCATACCTCCTTATAGGATGGCTACGCCTGAGTTGCAAGAGCTCAAGAAGCAGTTGGAGGAGTTGCAGGTGAAGGGTTTTATCTGACCCAGTACCTCCCCTTGGGGTCTGCCTGTATTTTTTGCGAAGAAGGCGGATGGTACCTTACGAATTTGCATGGACTATCGAAAGCTGAACCAGTTGACAGTCAAGAACCAATATCCTTTGCCGAGGATTGATGATCTTTTTGATCAGCTTTGAGGATCCAGGGTATTCTCGAAGATTGAATTGAGATTCAGCTATCATCAGTTGTGGGTTAGACCATCTGATATACCTCTCATAGCTTTCCATAGCAGGTATGGTCTATATGAGTATTTGGTTATGCTATTCGGTCTCATGAACACGCCGGTAGTTTTCATGGCACTGATGAAAAAAGTTTTCCATCCTTACTTGGATTCTTTCATCATTGTCTTTGTGGACGATATCTTGGTGTACTCTCACACTCGACACGACCATGATACCCATCTTGAGATCATATTGAGTACACTGAGAGAGCATCAGTTATATGATAAGCTCTCAAAATGCCACTTCTGGATGGATGAAATTCACTTCCTGGGTCATGTCATCTCAGAGACAGGCATTTCAGTAGACCCAGAGAAGGTGAGAGCAGTAGTCACCTGGGAGCAGTCAAAGAATGTCTTCGAGGTACATAGTTTCTTAGGACTGGCTGGTTACTACAGGCAGTTTATACAGGACTTCTCATGCTTAGCAGTGCCGTTGACGAGCTTGACTAAGAAGGGTGTGAAGTACGTTTGGTCAGAAGCTTGTGACTCAGCCTTCCAGGAGCTGAAGGGGAGATTGACTTCAGCACCGATTCTAGTTATGCCTGAGCTGGGAAAAAGTTATACAGTTTTCTGTGATGTGTCTGGCATTAGGCTTTGAGCAGTGCTTATGTTGGAATATTGTGTTATTGCTTACGGATCTCAACAGTTGAGGCCACATGAGAAGAACTATCCTACGCACGACCTGGAGTTGGCTGCTGTTGTTCATGTTTTGCGTTGTTGGAGGAACTATCTCTTGGGAGATAATTTTTGTGGTATATACTGACCACAAGAGCCTCAAGTATATATTCACATAGCGTGAATTGAATCTGAGACAGCGGAGGTGGGTCGAGTACCTACAGTCTTTCGACTTCGAGCTTGCTTATATGCCTGGGAAAGGCAATGTTGTGGCTGACGCACTGAGCAGGAGGACTCAGTTGCAGGCGGTTCAGGAGGCCAGCAGTGAGTGGCAGATTTTGTCTCTGTTCTCTGAGATGCATTTGGAAGTTCACGACAGACAGGGACATATAGTTCTTTCTTATGTACCTATTACCTCTACTCTTTTAGATCGAGTTCAAATGAGGTAGCTATCAGACCCAGAAGGCTTAGTCCTACGGGAGGGTGTGTAAGATGGAGACCCTAATCCAGGGTGAACAGTGGGCAATGATGAGGTGCTACGTTTTCATGGCCACGTATGGGTTTCAGCGGACATACGTGAGGAGCTAATGCGGGAGTTTCATGCTTCAGCTTGGGCAGTTCATCCTGGTGTCACCAAGACGTACCGAGACTTACACCGTCAGTATTGGTGGCCAGTTATGAAGAAGGATGTGGCTGGTTTTGTTATGCGGTGTTCCACCTGTCAGCAGGTGAAGGCAGATCATCAGCGACTGGAATGGATTTTATAGCATTTACCCATTCTTGAGTGGAAATGGAATGATTTCATGATGGTCTTCGTGACCGGGTTACCGAGATCACCTCGAGGAAATGATGCGGTTTGGGTTGTAGTGGAAAGGCTCACGAAGGTTGCACACTTCTTGCCGATCAAGGAGACCTTCAGTGTTGATGAGTTGGGATAGTTTTACATCCAAGAGATTGTACGTCTGCATGGAGTTCCACACTCCATTGTTTCAGACAGGGATGCGCATTTTACTTCGCACTTCTGGCAGGGGCTACAGGGGGATTTGGGTACACATATAATTTTGAGTACAACATACCATCCCCAGACTGATGGACTGTCCGAGCGTACAATCCAGGTGCTTGAGGATATGCTCCGAGATTTCATTCTGAACTTTGGCGGTACTTGGGAGAAGCATATCCCTCTGGTGGAGTTCTCCTACAACAATAGTTTTCTGGAGACTATTCAGATGGCACCTTACGAGGATTTGTACGGTAGGCCATGCCGATCACCTTTATGCTGACTAGAGGCAGGAGAGGCAGCCTTATTGGGACCTAGTCTCATTCAGGAGACCACGGAGTAGGTGGAATTGATTCGAAAGAGGATGGCTACTACACAATCTCGGTATAAATCTTATGCTGATCAGCAGAGATGACCTTTGGAGTTCAAGGTCGGATATTAGGTTTTCCTACGCGTTACCCAGAGGTTGGGACATAATAGGATTAGGAGATAGGGGAAACTCTCACCGAGATACATTGGTCCATTTGAGATTCTGGAGAGAGTCAGGCTGGTTTCTTACAGGTTGCAGTTACCTCAGAGGTACCAGGCTATGCACGACGTCTTCCATGTTTCTCAGCTTCGACGGTATTTCTCAGACCCGCCTCATGTTTTTCAACCCGAGGAGGTTGAGTTGGAGAAGGATGCATTTTTGAGGATCATCCTATCAGGATTGTTGATCGTAGTGCAAAGGTACTCCGTGTCCGATCTGTTCCTCTGGTACGGGTGCTATGGCAATATAGCCGTATACAGGACGAGACCTGGGAAAGGGAGGCTGATAGGCGATCGTAGTGGCCAGAGTTGTTCGAGGGCTCTTTTTCTATGCCTCGTTAGGAAAATTCGGGGATGAGTTTCTTTAAGGGGGGAAGTTTGTAAGAACCCAAATCTTCATTTGAGGCATGTTTTTCCTTTTTCCGGAGTTTTTTGGGAAAAAATAAAGTTTCTGGAAATTTTTGAAGTACACGCCGTGTACTTTCTGAGTACACACCGTGTACTCTTTTCCCGCTCGAAGCTGTGTGCTGGCCGTGCCCAGGCCACACACACGGTGTGTAGGGGTGACGTGGAGGCAGATTTTGGCGGAGTACAAAAAGACCTATTACATGCCATGTACTCTAAAAGTACACACCGTGTACTTCTTTTTATTTCATTAATCGGATCGGGGTCACACCTAATGCTCATAAACGTCTTCTTCCCCACCTAATTCTGTCCAAAGCGTCCGAGGAGGCCGATTCTTCTCCGAGCCACTGACCCATCACCGGTTGTCCAAATCGAACTCCGTCGATTGCAGAAGAATCGCAGCGGTGAGTTCTTAGTTCTTATTTGGCCTCGTTTCCTGTTTCTTTCTCTCGTTTGAGTTATTTGAGGTTGAACATTTTAGATGTTTTTGTAGATCTACTCCATTCTAGGCTGATTCATGGGCCAAGGTTCAAGTATATCGATCTTTGAGGATCAAGTTAGGTGGTTTGTTTCCCTACATTGAAGTTCTTTGAGTTTTGGTTGAAAAAGTGTCGGATACCCATGTATCGGGTATCCCGGGTTTAGGATTTTGATCCTACTGTTTATTTTCCCTAGATTTCTTGTTAGCTTATGATTAATTGTTTCTAATGTATGCTTGGTTTCATGTTTGAGGATCACCCCACGAGTGTTTCTCTCCCTGTTTGGCTGTTTGTCGCCATTTGGCACCGTTTACCGGTGAGGAAAACCCTATTGCGATTGTTAGTGTACTTGTTATGAATGTTGTATGTGTTTCTTGCTATTTAAATGTTTTTGATGCATGGTATCTATTATCCTAGTATTTTTTGAACTTACTTAGGGCTTCTGATAGTCGATTATGTACGACTGGACTGCTCAGGGCTGTGAGAACCTGGTGCGGGAGATCAAAGAGGGAATAGACGATTAAGTGCTTCCCTAGAGGGTCTGTTGGTTTTAGTTTCATACGCAGGACCTATAGGAATAGGACTTTGTGCTTCCCAAGACTGTTCTTAGCTTACCCACGCATCGAGACCACAATAGGAATTAGACGTAAGTGCTTCCTCAGAGAGTCTGTAGCTATCATTGCAAGACCATAGGGGAATTGACGTGAGAGCTTCCTAAAGTGTCTGTGCCTTGTTTGATTACTGGACTATAGGGGTCTTCTAGTTTGAGCCACCCAGAGGGTCAGTGTAAATTTTGATGGTTGGTTGTGAAGAGTCGACCAAGCCAAAGAACAAGCTTAGGTTTTGTACTGCTTGTGTTTAGGTAGTCCTTTGATATACCTGCTATGTTACTTGCTTTACCTTGGAATAGAAGGCTTTGCTAGTTTCCCTTGGTTGTTTAACTAAATGAATGTGAATGGTAATTGGTAGGATCATTTACTGGTATACTCTTAGTCTATTACTGTACTTATTTTCCTTTACTTTTTCTATATTACTCACTGACAGTAGGGAGAAAATCTTGTGGTGATTGCCTACTGGGATTAGTCTCACACCCTGTTTGGGTCCTGCTCTTTGGCCCAAACAGATTATATGGTTACAGGTGTAGGTAGGGATTGTGGTCCTTTTACCTCGGGTACTTGATTGCTGGTTGGAGCTAGAGAGCATGGGACCGGGTTTTGGCTCGCGATGCTGCTGGAGTTGCTGTTTACATTTAGTACTTTGGTTTTAGTTGTATTTCAGCACGTTGTTTTGTTTACTGCTTTCCATAGATACATGCACCATTCTACATCATTATTATATCAGACATTGCTTCTAATTTTAGTTCAGTTGTTGTATGATGTTTATTGCTTCCTTTATTGATTATGTTTATTCTTCCGATGCATACTTTACCAAATGAGGGCATAGTTTTCCCACTAACTCACCAAGGCCCTCGCTGATAGTCGACAGCCTCTGGTATTTGGGGAAATGCTCTTGAGGTTTTGTGGCGAACCGAGTACGGGGCACCAGTTATGTGTCTCCGGATTCGGGTTGTTACAGTTGACTACTCTAACCCTATTGGTTCCATTATTGTTGAGGTTGGTTTGAATACCCCTTGCCTATAGGATTAGTTTTCTTTCCACCCAAGGTTGGATGGATAGTAAGGTTCTTTCCTAAAGGGTTGGTTATAGGGGCGGCCTGGAAAGACTGCTTCACAACTCTCAGAAGATTCTCTCAATTGGGGGCATTGGTCAGAGTAGTGGGTGTCATAAGAACTTATACCATAATGTATGGGAGGAGGATATTGGGATTTCCCTTGGGAAAGAGCAATTTGTATTAGAATGGTACTTACCTCTTCAAACTTTGTGTCCACCTTCTTCTCAAATTCGGTACTCTGCACCTCATGGACACCTCGAATGGGTACACTGGACCTTGTACCAAATTTTTGAGTGTTTTGTGCCATGTTCCCAATTAATTATCTACCAGCACACCACCTGTAGCAGCATCAATCATATTTCTATCAATAGGGATTAAAACTTCAAAAAAATATTATATTAAAAGTTGGTCACTTATTTGGTGGTGTGGACAACTTGAACATAGTCCTTTAAATCTTTCCCAATATTCATGAAGTGTTTCCACTTGATATTGTCTTATACCACATATTTCCTTCCTTATTGTTATAGTTTGAGAGGTTGGGAAATATTTTTCAAGAAAAAGGCGTTTCATGTATGCCCAACCTCTTATTGGTGAATTAACATAATAAAGACAGTCTTTTGTAGTGTCTTCTAGTGAAAAAGGGAATGCCCTTAACTTTACTTGTTCTTCATCCAAATTTGCAGGTTTTAATATAGAACACATAATATGAAATTCTTTTATATGATTGTGTGGATCTTCTCCAGGAAATCCATGGAATCTTGGTAATAAATGAATTAAAATGGATTTCAGTTCAAAATTGGGTGCCTTGCCTTGCATTTGAATATAGGTGGGCTGGATATCAACATCTGGTGAGGTTTGTTCTTTTAGTGTTATTATATTTTCATCCATGTTATACAAGTTTATTTTAGTTTTTATGTCAGTTCCAAAAGAAGATGAAGGGTGAGGAAGAGTTTCAATGTGTGGCGTTTCCTCATTCAAAGTGTTGTCTTGTGTGTCATGGTGTCGTTGACGTAGGGTCCTATCTGGTTCGAGTTTGAAAGGTGCTAAATCTCCCAGAGTAGAACACATCATGAACCAAACCTACACAACAAATAGATCATAAAAAGGGATTGAAAAGGTTTAATAAAAAACAAATAAATATTCACAAAAATTACACAAACACGCACTAAAAACCAAAGCGCTCCCCGGAAACGGTGCCAAAATTTAGTCGCATTGTCATGGCTCAGAAAATTGATTATGATTTTAAGTTTGATTTATAGTCTAGGTAATACCCTAGGTAATCTCTCAAGGAGCGTTGATAGGTTTAGAGTATGCGTTTTTAATAAGAAGAATGAAAGATGGGGGTGATTTTGAAAACAGTTTAAAGAAAATGACTTTATTTAAAGAGTTTAATAGTTGATAAATAAAAGTGGTGTTTTAGAATTATGAGATAAAAGGGTTCATTGTGAGATCACTACACACTTTCAATTTCATCATTCTTGGAGATTAATTTAAGTTTGGAGTAATTCTTTGGTTGAAATTAATTGGAATCCAGATTAATTCCTAAGACTTTATTTCATTACTTAAAGAACCAAACTTTGACATAACAATCGTATTGACAAGGTCTAGAACTTATGCATGGAATAAGAGATTCCAAAGAAGATTGAAATCTCAAGAAAGTGGGTAAGAAAAGGATTATTATGTTACCCAATCGGAGCAACACAAGTCACCCACTCAAAACCTCACACCGATCAATTGGAAATTAAGAGCATCTCATCCACACGCATCAAAAAAAGAATTAAAATATAAAATTATGTAAGATAAATAGAAAGAAATGTTTTAACACCCAAATTACTCCAAAACAGTCACTAATATATGCATTGGAACTCCCTTGAGATGTGTGTATCTCCCTCACAACGTACACCCACCGTTTAGCTCGATATCGGGTGGAGGAGGAAGCTCGGGTGGAACTCCTTCTTCATTCTTGATCCCCCTATGAGGATAGGTGCCTCCAGAACTTCTAGGATGAGGAGAGGGATTCTCTGAAAGTCCAAATTGGCAGCACTTCACTCCTTGGCTGAACATTCAAATGGGGTGCCCAAGGTGCCTTTTTATAGCCAAAATGGGAAGTGTTTTTGGGCACCCATATTTTGATAAACCACTTCGAGAACGGTTTTCGGCTATTAGACAGTTGAATCTCCCTTTTGAAAAAATTTGAAAGTTGTATCCCCGCGTCCCACCGAAAGTTTGGCACCATTTGGACAACTAAATCTCAATATATTGATAAAATACAGAACACCACTTTTGACTTTGTGCATATTCATTGGCTTGGACAGATCAATTTTGACGGGCCCCATATAACTAGAATCGGGATTGGGTTCCTTGATATGAAATGTAGTCTATTAAATTTTGGACCAGACCACAAAATTTCATCCCATTTGGATGAAAGGATTTATCGTACTGTTCAAAACAGTGGATAGATGTCCATGGGATGCCATGCAGTTTGGCCCATTTTTCTTCTGGATAATCTCCGGACCTCCAAATCACCTCCACCTTCAATAAAATTATCAAAACAAGTAACATTTCACTTTTTAAAAGTGATAAAAACAAAATAATTGAATCAAACATGAAGTTAATTGTGTTATTATATTTGGAATTTAGAATACAAATTTAGTTTAATACAATGGTGTAAGGGTGAAAATGATAGAGTGAATCGTGGTACGATCAATTGTCATTCTATTAGAAGAAGAGGGACCAGGTCGGTCTGAGGCAGAGTAATTATCTGGCATCTTTCAACCTTCATCACTTTCAGGTCCACCACTAACATGTTCACTGTATTATTTTGCGTTGTCTACCTCCTCATTTTTTTCCTATAAGAATCCTCAAGATTTCCTTTTAAAGCATAAAAAGAGAAAACCATGTTTTAACGATAATTATTCTTGACATGACCAAGAGTTTGACAATCTACGTAGAAATTAGGTAGCCTTTCATATTATACTTTCAGAGAAATATCATCATCCAATGGTGATAGAACAATATTATGAATCAAGCAGGAACTTAAGTCAACCTTCACCAAGACTCTAGCACAATGACCAAAGTTGGTTACCTCAGTGGTCATGTCCATTTTGATTGGGATTCCCACATCAAATACAATATCAAATAAAATCTTATGATGCCAAAAGATCCAATTAAGACCAAAAATTTTAACCCAAATTTATGTATTTTTTAAAGCTAATGGATTGAACTGAAAATCTCATTTTTAAAGCAAACCATACTTGGATTTAAGACAATTGGTCTGATCCCCCAAACCCTACGCTTCAACTCATCATATGGAAAAACGATATGAAAAAAGCCTCAACCCATGGGAATAAAAATCCAATGTCACCTTTATTATGAACATCTTTAGTTCATTAAAATGTCTCATATTACCGCATGACGAGTATGGTAGTTCGTCCTAGATTTCAGAATAACATCAGATCGGGATAGATTGATCTCAGCCGCCACTACTAAAGATCAACAAAAACCATTAATATCGGACATCATCATCGAATTCCATCGAGATCCGCTCACCTCAGCCGCCCCATCTAGAGATCTATGGAGCCCCGACGAAGACCTA
Source organism: Viscum album (assembly GCA_963277665.1). Taxonomy (NCBI): domain Eukaryota; kingdom Viridiplantae; phylum Streptophyta; class Magnoliopsida; order Santalales; family Viscaceae; genus Viscum; species Viscum album. Next base: position 515,442,771 of record OY728167.1, on the reverse strand, counting down.
CATAGCAGCCCATCTTTTGAAGACACTTTTGAAACCAGGTCGTGACCAAGGAAATGTGGTAACGCTGTGAGGAGAAAGAAATCTTAAAAACCCTTGTGTTATGGCTTCGAGAAAGGGGGTGCTGAAGGTAGGTCTAGCTGCGCCGACCCCTTCCATTAACAAATCGTCTTATGTTAAATCCAAGGTTCTTTGGCTACCTTCTAATGTGCACCCTAGAAGCCCCGAGTCCCTTAGCGTGGAAAATGGGGACGCAAGTTTGTTCAGTTAATTTTCCATTTCCTTTCAAATTGATTCTGATCCGCCAATATTTTATATCATTTGTGTAATTTTGGACTACGGGCGCGTCTGATTATCAAAAACATGGTGCTATATGGAGGCTAATTTCGTGTAATTTGGGTGTTTTCTCATTTACACCCATTTCTAGGCTTTACTTCAGATTTTTTGTGGATTTTTTTCATTCTTTTACTAACCAACTATCAAAATACGAAAATAATCAACTAACATGAAGAAAGAGAGGTCATTAATGGAAGATACATGCTCCAATTTAATGTTGCATGAGAGCCGGTCACCGTGCATGCATTGTTGCATATAAATATATAAGTTAGACCATGTGGATGGTAGACAGAGTTCACCATCATCATCAAAGTTTTCTTCAAGTCATGCCATCAAATTTGTGGAAGTAGGACTTTGACATTCCTTTCTTCGTTAGCTACGCACCCCAACCAGGCACCCCTTTATTTTTAATAATACGAGTATAAAATTCTCCCACATGAAGATTTAATTGAGGGCCAATTGAATCTTCACACATTTTTTCTACCTTATCATATTTATCATGCTTATGTCTTTAACATGTTAAACGGGGTTTTGCACCATACAATTCTATGAGTATTAAATGCTTTTATCATACCATGAACAAGGTTGTCTTTACTGAAACTATTTATTTTTTCATGTCGACATAAACATCTTTCACTATTTCTCATAAAAAATTATATTGTACTTCAATGTATCTTGTCTTGGAATAGAAAATATGATTCCTTGTATTGTGTAAGACAATCTGACTATATTTTTTCCCAACAATATTTTGTTGTTCATGCCCAAGTTTTTCTAGCAATTCTAAACCCAAATAATTTGTAAACTTTCATAGTCTCTATATATTTTGATTTTTTAGTAGATAAAATGATCAAAAATTGTAACATGACCAACCGGTCGACAACACCTTTCTTCAGTATGAACAATGATAGGGATCAAACAAGAATTAAGAGTGAGAGAGAAAATTTATTCTTATTTAACATCAGAAGTTCTGTAGAAATTTGAATAGAATGTCTAACTGAATGAAAATATGAAGATCTGTTCCAGAGAGACACCTCCACATGCCTCTCACATGCAAGTGAGCATAAAAAATCCAGAATGCCCGATACCCCCTCTCGGTATAAATATTTCTCTGTGTAGTTACCCTTCACAACTCTACTGTCCAACTGTTGGTTTCAATTGTGAAACATTAAAAACAGGGTTCACCTTGCTGTTAAGTGATATCTTCAGCCTATAAGATACAGGTCCAACACATTTTTCAATAACAAAAGGTCCAAAAAACAAGCAGCGAACTTTGGATTAATCTTGGACACCACTCCAGGTCTATTCGGTCGTAGTTTGACCCAAACCAAATCCCCTTGTAGTTCACTTAACTTTGATATTGGTTTACAAATTTGACCATTAATTGTTGTTCTATGTGTAAATTCACACAAAGTTTCTTTAATTCATCATCACGATCTATTAAAGTTGCTGAAACAGTTTCTACTAATGCCTATCCTTTAATATATCGAAGAAAATTTGTTGGTGCCCTTCTATATGAAACTTGAAAATGAATCTTCCCAATAGAAGCATGGTATGTTGTATTATAATGAATTTTTTTCCAATTAAGCCAATATGCCCATTGTTTAGGATGATCAGAAGAAAAACACCTTAAATAATCTTCTAAACATCGCTTTACCACCTCAGTTTGCCCATCACTCCGAGGATGGTATGATGAGCTCATTTTTATAACAGTTACTTGTAACTTGAATAATTCTTGACAAAAATGGCTCATGAAAAATGGATCTCAGTCACTTATAATGACTGTCAGTATGCCATGCAATTGAACAATTTCTTTCATGAAAACTTCAACAACTATCTTCGTTGTGTTTGGGTGCTTAGGCATAATTAAATGAGCATATTTACTGATTATATCAACCACCAACAGCACTACCTCAAAATTTTGGGACTTGGGTAACCCAAAAATAAAATCATTGAGGCTTCTTCCCAAACTAGACTGGGTAAAGGTAGTGGCTGGATTTGAAAAATGTTTGAGGCTATGATGATAAGTATAGACCACAAACTATCGCCTCAACAAATATTATTTCTAGTACTGAATTGACTGCATTAATGACATAACTCCTTCTCATATACTGACTTGGAAAGATTTGAATCAGTTAAAGCCTTGCTAAAATATGCTAAAGGTTTTCCCTCTCGCATCAATACAGCTCCTACTTCCTTTCCCAAAGCATCACTTTCCACTATAAATTCTTTATTAAAATCCAACATTTTCAAAAGAGGTTCTTCTGTCATACATTGATTGAATTTTTCAAATGCTTCCGTAGACTCTGGAGTCCATAGGAAACCTTCATTTTTAGTCAACTATGTTAAGGACCAAACTATATTTCCATAATTATTAATAAATTTTCTATAATATCTAGTTAAACCCATAAATCCTCGGACTTCCCTCACATTTCACGGCTGCTGCCAATTTATAACTGAATTTATTTTCTTTATGTTTGTGGAAACTCCATAATTTGATATAATATTCCCTAAATAATCCACTTATTTTCTCTAAAAAGAACATTTCTTTTCATTATAAAACAATCCATTCTCCTTCATGGTTTGTAACACCAAACACAAGGCTTTTAAATGGTTCTCCCAACTGTTGTTGAACACCAGGATGTTATCAAAAAATACCACCACAAGTTTCCGTAACATCCCAGGAAACACATAATTCATGGTCGCCTAAAAAGTTGTCGAAGCATTTATAAGTCTGAATGGAATTATGAGATACTCATAATGAGTTTTAAATGTTGTTTTCTCAACATATTCCTCTTTTATCTGTACCTGATGAAACCCCAATTTCAAATCTATTTTTGTAAAGCATGCAGCCCCGTACAACTCATCCATTAGTTCTTTGATAACAAGAATAGGGAACCAGTCATGAACTGTTTTAGGTTTAGAGCACGGTAGTCCACACACATTCTCTATCCACCATCTTTCTTCTTCACCAGAATAATAGGGCTCAAAGCCGACGAGCCCGTACCCGAGTGGTAAGGGTTCCTGCTTGGCATCCAAGAGACCCAGGTTCAAAACCGGGTGGAGGCGATTTCTGGGTTACTGTAGCAATACTGTAGCAGGTACTGTAGCACTCAGAACTATTCACCTGATTTGGGCCTTTGGGCCACTAGTTTGGGCCTATGGGTCTCAAGGGCCTTCAGGTCAACAAAAAGGCCTTCGGGCCACAAGGCCTTTGGACCATAGAAGACCATGGAGTAGCCAAGTTCACACAGAGCATGCCCCAGAAGAGGATCAGAGCAATAATAGTAGTCACCAGAAGCAGAGCTAAACAAATTGGAAGAATGAGAGGGTATGGAAGCCGCCATCGAGACCAGGCACTGTGTAGATTTTTATGGGGCAATGCTATCTGATCAGTAATGTAGGTGGGGAGATAAAGGCAATCAATGATGCAGAAGCTGGGGAGGGGCAGTTCTAGAGGGCTGGGCCTACAAGTCATGTAATGGGAATGGTATGCCTCTGGGTCTTCGAGTCATGTATTGTGGGTTACGTCAGGCCTTGTGCCTTGGTCCTATGGGTCATGTACGGGTTCCCATTAAACCCTTAGAATGGGGATTATACTTAATAAAATAAAAAAGAAGTCCTTCGGTCCATTCAGGCTCAAATAGAGACCAGTACTGGTTTTGATAAACCTCTGCTCTAAAAGCTCCTGAACTTGCTTTTCTATTTCATTTTGAAGAAGATAAGCATGCTTGCAAGGGAAAATATTCACCGGCTCCTCCCCACTTCTTAATCTTATCGAATGATCGGTATCCCTTTGTGGTGGAAAAACTTTTGGAAATTCAAATATTATTTTAAATTGTTCCAGTATTTTCTGCAGTTCTATCTGTACTGGATTTAATTATGTTCTGCCATCATCCACTTCCTCATTTTCACTCCATTGTAGCCCACTTACCCTTAATCTCATGTTCACCAAATATTCCTGTAAATCTCCTTGAAAATTCTGCTTATTGCAGATTCCATGCAATGTAACAACCCTTCCCTTCCATGAGAAAATCATAGACATCTCCTTCTAGTATGATGTAACATACCCAAGAGTCTCTAACCAGGAGATCCCAAGCACTAAGTCCAGCCCTCATATATAAAAAAATAAGCATCCACTTCAAACTCCTCATTCCCCAAACACACTTTAAGAGATCTGCACATTCCCTGTGATACAACCTGATTCCCATCCCCTAATCAAATACTGAAGGGTTTAGTATCTTTTACCAGTTCCATTAATTGTTACAATAAATGCTTGGAAAGGAATTTGTGACTAGCTCCACTGTCAAATAAAATCAAAATTGGTATCCTTTCAATACTTCCATCATGATAGATTTCAATCCCCCTTCCTGACTTTTACTTCCCACACTATCCATTATTCCTTGCATAGTTATCTCTCATTACTCATCACTCGGATTAGTAATTTCCCCTGCATTTTCTTTTGCCAAGCTTGTGTCCCTTACTTCCTCATTACAAGGTTCCACAAATTCCCATACCATGTGCTCGAAACCTTTTTCTAGACACTTATTTCCAACCTGAAAACATTGTACACATGTAAAACATAATCCCTTGGATATCCTCTCCTCATATTCCTCTCTAGATAAATTTTTAACACCTCTCCATCGTGGTACGACCTATCCTTCCCTCTCCTTTTATCTTCCTGGAGTAGGAGAAACAATTTTAACAGTGTTGGAATTTCCTTGCCGCCCCATACCTCCAACACTTACTCCCCTTACCTGAACATCTACAAGCTTAATATTTCCCTTTCATAATTAATTCTCACTCAACTCATCTTGAAATTGTAAGAAAATGAGCTTTAGTTCGCGGTTCATGTGTTAGAACAATACTTTTAATCTCCAAATGAAAACCACCTATGAACAAACTTTCATACCATTTTTCCATTAAGGTCAGGTATGCGGAGATCCATACGTTTGAATTCATTGATGTAGTCATCCATTAAACTGGTTTTCCATAATCCTTTCAAAAATATTAGTGGATCCTCCTCAGCTGCACTTCCATACCTTCCAAGTACCTTATGATTTAGTTGCGCCTGAGATATTTTTGTCTTGATAGATTTCAAAGAAATAATCGAGTACTGCGCAATACCTTCCATGAATAGTTGTTATAATAGAACTTTCATTTCCCCACGTACTCCATAAATTGAGAAGTACATTTCTACTCTTACAATCCATGAAATAGGATCCCCTCCAGAAAAAACAACAACATCTATACTAGTTTTTTAAGATCTCATTGAAAATCATCCAGAAGAAATGGCTTCCTCCTTGGCTCAATCATTGATACATTTTGACACTACTCCTCAGACTCTACATCAGTTCTAACACTTCTGCCACCTTATTCAAAAACTTCCTTCCCTTTTTCTTATGTATGCCAAGTTTGTTCCTCTAATATTAGAACTATCCTAGAATGAGATGTAGTAAGTTATTGTACCTGAGTCTCCAGTCACTGGAGTGAACTCTCAAGATTCATCTGTCCAACTTCATGGCACTGCATTCCAGCTTGAAGTTCTATAATTATAAACTCTACTCCAGCCACTCTGGTCTCAATGCACATGGATATAAGACAACCAAATCATTCCTCAATCTCCAATATCTTCCCGCTCGATCAAGAGAAAAGTTATCCTCTCTTAATGAAAGAACCAAAATGATAGGGATCGAACAAGAATTATGAGTGAGAGAGATAATCCCTTCTTATTTAACACTAGAAGTTGTATATAAATTTTACTAGAACGTTTAACTGAATGAAAAGATGAAGATCTGTTTCCGGGAGACACATATCCATAGGACTCTCGCGTGAAGGTGAGTAGAAAAATTCCAGAATGCTCGATACCCCCCTCCTACTCGAGTATCCCCTTTTATTAGACTAAAAAAGAAAAGAATAAAAGACTGAAATTACTTCTATATCCTTCATAAAAAATTAAGGCATATTCCCTTTCCCATCTCTATTCCTCCTTCGATATATGTACAGAACTGAAGGCCTCCTATCAAACACAAAACCATTAGTGAAATCAATTTTATCAAGGTCACTTGTAGAAAAACCCTTTATAGTAAAATCAAATCCTCCAAAACATAATGAAATATTTTTTGTTCCTTTAATATATTGTGAAACCCTCTAAATGATATTCCAATACCCCTTACTATAATTTATCATAAAATTATATGACTTCTTGTGTCATGTCTATTTTTGTATAGGTTAGAGCTTAAATTATGCTTATAATTGTTGATGCATATGGATATTAAGACGTTTAGTCCTTTATGCTTCGATAGAGATAAGTGGAGACATTTGATTCATGTAGCTGGTCCCATTTAATTGAGTTTAAGACTTATTTATTGTTATTTTCATGAAAAAACCCGAATAACCTGCTAAACTGGTACCCAAATCAATCCTAACATGACCCTAAGGGTGTTCCCGGTCTTCATAGAAACAATCAAGAGGGAACAATTTTGTCACAAGTGAAACCAAACAAACAAAAACAGTGGAAAGAATCCTTATTAAGTCTACGCCAAACAACTTATCAAGGGAAAAGTACTACAATACAAGTACAAAACCCAAAGACAACATCAACACAAGATCTCCTCGTAATAAGTGGATCACAAACTCTGATTGTCTCTGCCAAACAGAAAAGAAAGGTGTGAGCAACAGTAGCCCTGCAGGATCACACTAATCATTTCATAATCAATTCATAACAAATAAACCAATTATTCTCAATTTTAAATAAAACATGGCATGATAATATTTTCTCAATTCATTATAAATCATTCTTTTCAAATATTTTCAAAGGAAGTAATAAACAGGTATAAAAGTGCATTTCCATCAAAGTAGGCATGGATAAACATTTCATAAACATTGACATGTATAAATAATTTTCAATCATATCATCATGGTTAAGAGTTTGGGGGTTGGTTAGATCAAGGCTGAAGGCTCCACACATTCTTAGTGAAATACAACTCTAAGTGTGCACATATCCATAGATCCCAAGCCCATGGGGAATAGAAACCCATTCTAAAGAATGAACCCCTTTCTCTTGTCAAGTTCAGTTAGCATTTCAATTGACAATCCATTTCTAGGTAGAGCTAATACACACCTAGCGTGCATATCCAAGTCCACCCACCTAACCACCCAGACTCCCACATTCTTCAAGGAAATAAATCATACAAGGGTATATCATTCATTTCAATCAATCTCAAATAATTTCAAACAATCATTTCAATTGGCCCCAATTTCAAGTTTCAAAACATATCATTTCATTTCAAAAACCAACATCAAATGGTTTTCATAAAAACTCATGTCCTCCAAAATGATTCATTTCATTCAAAATTTATAAAACATTTCATGCCTTCTTTTTTCTAAAGGCATCATCAAAATCATTCTTTAAATCATTCATTTCAATTCATGTCCATTCTCTGAAAATCAACACTTTATTTCAAAATCCATTGTCAAAAAGATTTTATCACACACACACACCATGTTATTTTGAAAACATTTATCAAATGACTTAAATCATGCTCTATAAATCAATTGGAAATCTATTTCCAATCCATAAAGGAACAATGGTTTCAATTGATAAGAATTTCATTACGAAAGGCTAGAACCAATCAAGAATCCTAGAACCATAATTCCACAAATCAAGATTTAGAATCATCAACAACATGAGGATCTTCATCCCTCAAATATGAAGAAAGATGAGGAAAGGATAATTCACAAGCCAATCAAGATCACACTTACCAAAAGAGATTAAACACTTCAATTGGCACTTCGATTCGTGATTTTTCAAGTTTGGAAGTGCCAGAAACACCTCAAGGGAGTCTCCAAAGTTGAATGACTCGAATTAGGTTCAAGGGAGAAGATTAAAGAAATAAAATGGGGGTTTTGGGTGGCTAAATTACTATGATTCCTATCCCATACTCACCCTGATCCACGTCACTGGCTAGCTGATGGCGTGAGGTAGAATTCATGGGAAACCAGAAACACCACTGTTCGATTGATGATTTCCACCAATGGTCCGGTGGTGCTAGGAAGAATGCCCACACCACTGGACATCCCACCATCTGGTAGGTGGGATTCTTGTGGGAATCCATTAACCAACCTTCCACCAGTTAGCCAATGGATCTCACCAGCCAACCAGTGTACTACCTATAGCTTTTGCAGCTCCAGGTTCATGTCTACTGATAGAGTAAAAGTGTGTGGGTCTGCTGATGGGGCTGTTGTTAATGGTTTAGATGGAAACCAACTACCAAGACCACATCTGTTTCATACATATTATAGAAGGGGGATTAAAATTGATTAGTTTATTAGCATTCTGTTAGACTATAATTGATTTATTAGTCTGTTGGGTTTGTTATTTCTGTTATGTATGTTTTCTCTTAAGTGGAGGGTAGATTTGTAAATAAATAATTTTTGTCATGGGAGTTATAAGCACTAGGGGGAGTGGTAAAAGGGGACTATTCGGTCAGTCTGGGAATTAAGATAGATAGTGATATCGGCCTGTTCTAGAGAGAGACGGATAGAAGAGGCTTACTGTAGTCTTTGTACTATAAATTTCTAAAGGAATTGGTTTTTTTTCTTGGATCTCATGTGCCTTAATTCTCAAAATTCTCAGACCTCCTAATAGAACCCTATCATCCACTCTCAATCCAACCCTCCCAAGACATCTCCTTACCTCTCAACCAAGAATCAACACACACTCCTGAACCCTTGAAAGGATCACACAAGTATAAACAACCAAGAATCAACAAGAACAACCAAATATCAACATGAAAAACAAGAACAAAAATAAAAAAAATATCGTACTTGAAATTAGGTGTCAGTATGTTACAACTCTTCCCATTATAAATGCTTTATTCCCAAAGAAATATTTTCAAGAAGGTCAGTCCACAAAAAGTTGAGGCCACTACTTTCTTATCATCGTCTCATGTTCTCAAGTCTCATAAGAAGAAAAATCATGTTGTCATAGCACCCGAACCAAAGGTATGGACTTCCCATGGAGAGAGAATCAACAACACAAATTGGCTGCCCAGTCCTGGTCATATCTGGTTCCATATCAAGGTCCTCCCAATTCAAAACATGAGACGCATTTGAAAGATACTTTATGAGATTCAACATGTGAAACACATTGTGAATCGATATCATTTTTGGTGGCATGGCTAAATGACATGACACATTTTCAAGCCGCTCAATGACCTCAAACAGTCTCACACATCTCGATTCCCATGGGTGAACCAAATTTTTGTGATCAAAGTAAACAGTAAACCTTTCTCCGAAAAGGTAGTGCTTCCTACTATTAGAACTATGAATCACATATGCAAGTTTAATATCATGTGTTAGATGGTTCTTCTCATGAGGTCAAAGCTGACAAGAACCATAAGCTACCATGTGATCACTCGACATGAGAACACACCTCAAACCCGAACCTGAAACATCACAAAAGACCGTATAGCCCTTTCTAGCCTCTCGAAGAGTCAACACTGGAGCCTAAGTCAAACGGTACTTCAAATCATTGAAAGAAGTCTGAAATTTCACATGAGAAGAACCATACTCAGTAGGGACCCCAAACCACAAAGGAAAGACAACTCACACAGGTATAATCTAGAGTATAGAAAGCAAGATAATTAGTCGCAACACTGAACACCTTGGACTGCTGGGGTACTCATACCAGATGAGTAACATGGGTATGCTAGGTCACACAGAGGTTCTCCCCATAGTGGGCCTGTTGGGTTACATAGAGTTTCTTCCCACCTTGGCTATAATATTGAGGTACTCATCCCAAATGAGTACCGTGGGTTTGTTGGGTCACACAGAGCCGCTCCCCACCATGGGCCTGTCGGGTCATACATAGCCACTTACCACTACACTATCATAGATGATCCACATAGGGTTTCCTATATATGATCGAGATAGAGTCTATTGTCAGCAGTCTTCAGGTCTCAGTCAGCCGCAGGATTCCCGCACGCAGTGCGCTTGGTTTCGGGAGAAACCGCTACTCAATCCATTCGTCACATTTCAACTTCCATGAAAACCTCCTTAGATTATTCCAAAAGAAATTCCTCATCACAAGGGTTCCAACTCCACAAAAGACTCATCAATTGGATGCCCGGTTTGAAAGATATTGGCGTTTTAGTAATCGGGGGTCGATCGTTTCTCGGCCCGGTCCAACCTGACCAACCTGTCTCGGGCCCCCCCCGCATGCCTCGACCTGGATCGACTAATTCGATCTGAATCAGTTCAGGTATGGGATGAAATGGTAGGCTTGGCTACTGGGCCAGGTTCATTAAGCCTTGTTGGACCCAGCCCGGTTTGGTCGGGGGTCTAGCCCACCGGGTCACCCAACAACCCAGTTCCATCCGGCCTAGCCGACAACCGACGGGCTAGTTCATTCCCACCCTGGGCCACCCAGCAGATTAGTTTTATCCTGTTGGCCCAGCCTGCAATATTAGGTCAGCTTTATTCTAGTCTGGATCGCTCTGCGGCCCAGTTCGTGCCCTGGCGGGCCGGTCCCCATTCGTCCGGACGCCCATCGGGGCGTTTGATTCGTGCACGTCACGACTGGCTTAACTGAACACACTTGTTTCCCATGTGGTGCCCCCCCCCCGACGCAGCCAGGTGGCTGCATCTCTATTCACCAGCTACCAGACCATTGGCAGCCTGAGCTGGCTGCGACTAACACCTCGGCGTGCTGCCACCCGCCCGCGGCCGCTGCCATGGGCCACCATCCCCAGCCACCGCCGCGAGCCACCATCCCCGATCACCATTGGAGCCCTCTGCGGACCACTAGGTCCGCTCCAGGGGTTTGTTCCTTGTGCTTTCAGCACCTCCGGCTTCCATGGGATGCCACCTTTCTTACTAAGGCCTCGAAACCTCCTTGTCGCCATTTCGAAGGTGCGACCACAGAGAACGCACAAAGGCGGAGGGGCCTGAGCCTTATTCTTGTCATCCCCCAGCCTCCACGTTAGAGGTTTTAAATAATGGGAGGGGAGTTTCTTGATTCAAACAACAGTCTAATCCCGATGCAATCCCCGAGATAGAATAATACTCTCCCACAAGAACAAGCGACCCACAGATCAACCTGTTCATGGGTTGATCTGCGTTCATTGTTTTAAAAATAATAATGGAGAATTTAAGCTTCAAAAAGTAAATCCATACCTGGTATGGACTCCCTTAGGAGGGAAGCTCATTGTTGGTGGCAGTCCGTCCATAAAGATTCAAGAGTTCGAAGCCGTTGGAATTCGTTGCTCACTGGTCTCACTTTTCTAGGTGCATTGACGTCGCTAGAAATTCACGGATGTTCATTGGAAAGGATTACTTGTCATCGATTCGTCAGATAAGTTCCACATTTTTTATCCTGTTTCTCCAACACCATTAATCCATTAAAAGAGAAATGCGTTACATCGTTTCTGTTACACTACGTTGTCGCGTCGTTATGCTTCATTCAAAGTGTTCTTACATTGCACATTAGCGATCCATTAAAGGGCTTCATTTAATGCAAGTCATCGTCGCCTCAATGTCGCATTACGGTGTGGATGTGTCACCGCTCAATGGCAAAGGAAACAAAAAAATAATAACTTTTAAGTTATTTTTATTTTTCTCCCAAAAATTAAGAAAATTAACTTTTTCCCTCGACCCACGTCAGTCGAGGTTAGGTCCATTATTAGGTAATGTCGTCATTCTGGATGCAATAGTGCCCTCAGATTTTCAATCCGGACACCCGTTTAGAAGTTTTCAAAACCACGCACATGCATCGTTTAAATTTGTTTAAAAAAAAGTTCCAAAAACTATCTTTCACCCTCGACCCACACCGATTGAGGTTAAGCTCCGCCTAAGGGAAACACACCCTCACAAAATCAAAGGTACTCTCATATTTCCAATATGAGTTACCGTTTAGGAGTTATAAGGATTTGACAATAAAATAATTGTTAATTATTTTATTTACGACCAAAAACTAACTTCCACTATTAGCCTGCGCTGGGAAACGTTAGGCTCTACCTAAGTAAAGAATACCCTCACAAGCTCAATGGTAGTCTCATATTTTCAATCCGAGTCACCATTCATGAGTTATAAGCATTTGAAAAATAAAATAATTTTATTTATTTATTTTATTTACGGTTATGTCATTTTCAGGTTTTCTCACTGGAGGCCTGCGCTGACTAAACTTAAGTCGCACCTAGGGTAAACCCACCATCCTGAATGCAACGGTGACCTCAGATTTCTGATTTGGGAAACCATTTAAGAGTTATTACACTTTTTTAGGAAAACTGCTCATCTGTGCCATTTAAAACTTAACATTTTTTGACGGATCATTCCAGGCACTTTGGGCCTCGGAATTGCATGCCGTCTCCGCACCTGGTCTCAAAATAATTCCATATAATTAAAAAAAAATACATGTAATTTCCAAGACATTACATTACCCACACTTTTAGGGCTTCACATCCCCATAATCCAAAACTATGATAAATCAAAAAATGATGGTACTGAGCACGAATATGAGCCTCCTGCTCCCATGTGCTCTCCTGTAGATTCTCATGCTGCCACCAAATGCGCACAAGAGGAATCGACCATCTATGAAGGAACCACTCCTATCAATCATCTTTATCCATCGGGAACTCCGCAAACGTCGCCCCGTTATCAATGTCCAGCTCGCCCCAGTCGATTATGTGTGATGGATCATGCACGTACCTCCTCAGTTACAACACATGGAAAAAATTGTGCACTCAGTGAATTTTTGGGGGGAGAGCTAGGCAGTACGCCACCTCGCCAACTCTGCTCAGAATCTGAAAAGGTTCGATGAACCTCATAGATAACTTTCCACCCCGGCCAAATCTCTGCAATCCCCATCAGGGTGAGACCCGAAGAAAAACATGGTCTCCCTACTTGAACTCCAAGGGCCTCCGTCTCCTATCAACATAAGATTTTTTCCTGTTTTTTGTAGTCCTCATCCACTCCTAGATGATCTTAACCTTCTTAGTGGTAGCCCGTACCAACTCTGGACCCATGAGTACTGACTCTCCTTGGTTTGTCCAGCATAGAGGTGATCTGCATGGTTTCCCATACAAAGCCTTGAACGATGTCATGCCAATGGTGGAGTGATAGCTATTATTGTATGAAAAATCCACCAGTGATAGGTGGTCCTCACAACTACAACCAAAATCAAGGACACAAGTATGAAGCTTTTCCTCCAAGGTCTGTATGGTCTGCTATGTCTGACCATCCGTTTGTCGGTGAAAGGCTTTGCTCTAGCGCAACTAAGTCCCAAACGCCTCTTATAATTACTTCCCCAACTAGGATGTAAAGCATGTGTAACTATCTGAGACTATCTTAGATGGTACTTCATGGATTCGAACTATTTCCTTCAAGTAGAGGCGTCCCAAGATCTCCACTGAACCATGCTCTCGAATGGGTGGGAAGTGGGCTGACTTTATGAGTCGGTATACTATCACCTATATAGTATCATGTACCCTGATCATATGTGGTAATCCCATCACGAATTCCATCGATATTCCCTCCAACTTCCACTCTGGTACCTCGAGGGGTTTTGTCAAACCTACTGGAACCTAGTGCTCAGTCTTCACTTACTGACAAGTGAGGCATCTTGAGACAAACTCTTCCACTGCATTCTTCATCCCCGACCACCAGTATTGACATCGAAGGTCCTGGTATATCTTCTCTACACCTGGATGTACTGCCAAAGGGGATGTATGGAACTCCCTTAACACATCCTCCCGCAATGCCACTGGTACAATGGTGCGTCCTCTGAAAAGGATGACGTGATCCCCACATTTCGAATATCCATTAGGGGCATACCCTGTAGACATCTGGGCATGTGTATCCTCATAGCTGACATCTCTAAGTTGTGCCTTTCTGAATTGTTGTAAGAGTGAAGGGGAAACTACCATCGACTGGAGAAAAGTTGCCTCATCTCTATCCATAAAGGATATCTGAAGTGATGCCAACTACTCTGAGGCCTTGTTCAGTAGCTATGAACTCAATCTCCTGCTACGAGCATCTTCCACCACATTCCCCTTCCCAAGAGTATAGACTATCTTGAAGTCATAGTCCTGTAGAAACTCTATCCAACGTCGATATCTTAGATTTAGATCCTTTTTAGAAAAGATAAACTTGAGACTCTTGTGGTTTGAGTAGACAGTGAATCGTTCACCCATAAGGTAGTGTCACCACATCTTCAGTGCGAAGACTACAACTGCCTACTCAAGGTCATGAGTCACATAGTTATGCTCATGCGGTTTCAACTATCATGATCCAAAAGCAATCACTACTTTCCCCTGCATCAGGACACAATCAAGACCAGTTCCTGATGGGTCACAGTACACCACATAGTCGGCGCCCTCCTCAGGAAACCTTAAGATATGAACACTCATCAAGATCTGCTTCAACTGTTGAAAGCTCTATTGGCATCCTTCTTTCCACACGGATGGTTTTCTCTTCTTCGTCAATGTTGTCATGGGTGCTGCCTCTATGGAGAATTCAGGTACAAACCTATGATAGTACCTAGCCAACCCAAGTAAACTCAACACCTCGGTAATTCTCTTGGGTGGTTCCCAAGAAAGAACCGCCTCGATCTTTATTGGATCCAGCACAACTCCAGGATCTAAGATGAAATGTCCTAGAAAGTGGTCCCTTCGTATCCAAAACTCACACTTCGAGAGGTTTCCGTAAAGATGGTGCTCTCAGAGTGTGTCCAGAACCATCCTTAGGTGTATCACGTGCTCCTCGGATACTGAATACACTAAGATATCATCAATGAAGACCACTACAAACTAGTCTAAGTACGACCAAAATATCCTATTTATGGGTCCCACAAACACTGTTGGGGCGTTCGTCATGCCAAACGGCATCACTAAGTACTCATAGTGTCTATAACGACATCTTAAAGCTGTCTTTGAGATGCCCTCATCTCGTACTCGAAGCTGGTGATAGCTTGATCTGAGGTATATCTTCGAGAACCATCTCACTCTCTTCAACTGATTGAAGATGTCATCAATCCTCAGTAGAAGATACTTGTTCTTCACGGTCACCCGGTTCAGGCATCGATAGTCTGTTCATAACCTCAAGCTTCCGTTTCCTTTTTGACCAACAATACTAGGTCTTCCCAATGGTAAAACTTTGGGTTTTACGAACCCCTTCCACTGAAAGTCTTCCTACTATACCCTTAACTCTCGGAGCTCTGCGGAAGACATCCGATATGCATGTGTAGATATCGGTGCTATCTCGGGGTATATATCCATGCATAAATATACCTCTCTATGAGGAGGTAGTCTTGGGACATCCTCTGGAAATACATCCTTGTACTCGTCCAAGTCTTTGTGACTGACATCAGTTTCCTTCTTTCCCACAACTGACTTCCACTGGTTGTATCTTCTCAGCCAAAGAACTTTCAACCACAATGGTTCTCTCTATCACCCTAGAATAAGTAGGAATGGACAGAGTAATAGTGCTGGCTCAAATGTCCACAAACACATCTTTCTTGGAGGTCCGATCGTTGAAGCACTGTTCGCATCGTATTCATCGAGTACCTGGAAGGGTCGGTATGCCTCGATGAATACTCAGCTATCGACATGTCATTCCGCCGATGCTACAGAAGCTCTTGTGCACACATAGAACTTAGCTTTTATAGAAATATCCCCTTCTCGGAGAGAGGTTCTCAAGATCTGTCCATAGAAAAGTCACATCATCATAAGATCAGATGATCTAAACATTTTCATCACCCTGCTGAGCCTCGTAGAAGGATCACAGCCAGGACTACCATCTGATCTAATGGTGCCCTGACTAGACGGAAAACTCGGTCACCACCTCAAGTCATCCCTTAGCCTCCTGTGAGTCAGGCTCGCCTCAGAACTTGAGGGGTCACTGTCACTGAAACTCATGTAAAGCACTGAGCCTACATGTTTCCTCTACCTGTAGCACCGGTAGTAACTACTAACCAATGGGCGGTGGAAAAGTTGGGACACTACCCAAAGGTACCATCTCGGGTAACAGTCCATGTACTAAAGCCTCATCACTTTTGGACCATCCTCATGGTCACACACCGGAATCCTTGCTGATTATCTGCGTGGAGGCATCTTGAAAGAGATCAAGATGAATCACGATTAATAGATTATACCAGGTGAGTTGACTCTGATTCAAGAAGAACACGAGGAAACACTCAATTCCTATATGGCTCATGTAACCAATATTTTTATATATAGATCCAAAAAGAAGAATTCAAGGTCCTGGTGTATGGACACGTCAGCCGCCACACCAACAATGGACTCGCTGAATCTGAAATTCAAACTCGAAACATTTAACACTGTTGCCCAAAAACAAAATAACAGACTCCCGGTCTTTGAGGTAGAACCGACCACTTCTGATACCACTTTTTCATGACCCGTCCCCCAAGGACCATGTCGTGACTACCCCAAGGCTACCTTTCATAGGCCAGGGGCTGGCGACTAGCACCGAATAGACATATCCCAAAAGGGAATACATTTTCCTTTAAACCTGTACACACGCACATAGATCAAACTATGGAAAATAAACACGATGTAAACCACAACTGTCACTGAGAAAACTAAAGAGAGTACAATACAAACTCAAATTACAAAGGGGACAAAATCCAATCCCAAAACCAAAAAGGAAAGTAAAACTGCCAAGGTCCATCCGCTTGAGATCCCACATGAAGGGTGGATGAAGGGTAGCTACCTGTAGCCATAGAAGTACGCCTGTCTGTCCCATCTCACTAGGCACCACCTGGTCCTAGACCACCAAGTTCTCTGTCGAAGCATCCATCCACCCCGTATAACTAAGAACCACCTGGTCCCAGACCACCAAGGTCTTCATAGAAGCATCGATCAACTACACAGGACACGACACATGAGAGAAAAGCCCGTGTAGGGGTGAGTAACATAATACTAAGTAGGTACCTCAAACCACAAAGGAAAGATAGCTCACAAATGTATAATCTAGATTATAGAAAGAAAGACCATCTGTCGCAACACTGAACACCTTGGGTTACTGGGGTACTCATCCCTAATGAGTATTGTGGGTATGCTAAGTTACACAGAGATTCTCCCCACCGTGGGTCTGCCGGGTCACACAGACCCACTTCCCACCTTAGAAATTGTATTGAGGTACTCATCCCTGATGAGTACTATTGGTCTGGCAGGTCACACAGAGCCGCTCCCCACCGTGGGCCTACCGGGTCACACAGACCCACTTCCCACTAGGCCATCACAGCTAATCCACATAGGGTCTCTTGTAGCTGATCCACACAGGGTCTCTTTTCAGTAGTCTTCGGGTCTCAATTAACCACAAGATTCCCGCACATAGTGTGCATGATTCTGGGAGAAACCGCTCCTTAATCCATTCACCAGATTTCAACTTCCATGAAAACCTCCTTAGAGTATTTCAAAAGAACCACCTCATCGCAAGGGTTTAAACTCCACAAATGGCTCAACAATCAGACCCCTATTCTGAAAGATATTAGCGTTTTAGTAATCGGGGGTTGGTCGTGTCTGGGCCCGGTCCGACCCGGTCGGACTAACCCGACCAACCCGACCCGATCCAACCGATCCAACCCGACCTAGTTCGGGTCTAGAAAAGCCTGGCTAGCCTGGCCACTAGGCCAGGCCCATTAGGCCTTGCTGTACCCAGCCCGGTTTGGCCAGGGGTCCAGCCCGTTGGGTCGCCCAGTGACTGAGTTCCATCTGACATGACCCGCAACCAGAGAGCCGGTTTGTTTCCACCTCGGGCCACCTAGTGGCCTGATTTTATCCCACTAGCCTGGCCCGCAATAGCGGTCCGACTTTATTCAATCCCAGGTCTCTCTACGACCTAGTTCGTGCCCTGTCGGCCTAGCCCACCCGGCGGGCCGGTCCCCTCCAGCCCGAACGCCCAACAGAGCGTCTGGTTCTTGCACGTCGCAACCGGTTTAGCCAGCTACACTTGTCTCTCACACACAGTCCTTCTGAAATGCATGTCGGTGGGTAGTCACATCCCACGCGGTGCGGGTCGCCCTCCGACACAGCCGAGTGGCTGCGTCCCTATCTGCCAGCCACTGGCCCGCTGCGGGTGGCTCCTGCTACACCTCTGCAGCCTGAGCTGGCAACGACTTCCGCCTCAGTGCGCTGCCACCCCCCTGTGGTCGTCGCCGCCGACGCACTGAAGGAGCCCTCTGCGGACCACAAGGTCCACTCCGGTGGTCCATTATTCGTGTCGTCAGAACCTACAACTTCCATGGGATGCCACCTTCCTTGCTAAGGCCTTGAAACCTCCTTACTGCCATTTCGAAGGTGTAGCCATGAAGAACGCACTAGAACGCACAAAGACGGAGGGGCCCATGCCTTGTTCTTGTCGGCCCACTCCCTCCACATTAGAGGTTTTGAATAATGGTAGGGGAGGTTTGTGATTCAAACAATATTATAATCCCGATGCAATCCCCGAGATAGAATAATACCCTCCATCAAGAACAAGTGACTCATGGATCAACCTGTTTGTGGGTTGATCTGCATTCATTGTTTTAGAAAGAAGAATAGGGAATTTAAACTTCAAAAAGTAAACCCCAACCTGGGATGGACTCGCGTAGGAGGGAATCTAGTTATTTGTGGCGATCCATCTGCAGAGATTCAAGAGTTCGAAGCCATTGGCATTCATCGCTCACCGATACCGTTATTCGAGGTGCGTCAATGTCGCTAGCAATTCACTGACATTCTTTGGAGAGGATTCCTCACCATCAATTCGTCATAGGAGTTCAAAATTTTTGATCTCGTTTCTCCATCCCCATTAATCCAATAAAAGAGAAATGTGTTACAACATTTCTATTATGCTACGTTGTCCCGTCGTTACGCTGTTTCATTTATGAAACAATGTATCAATTACGCTTCATTTAAAGTTTCATTATGCTGCACATTAACGAACCATTAAAGGGATTCATTTAATGTGACTTGCCGTCACCTCATCTCTGCACTACGGTCCAGATGTGTCACCACTCAACGGTGAAAGAAACAAAAAATAACTTTTTATGTTATTTTTATTTTTCTCCAAAAAAGTCAAAAAATTAATCTTTTCCCTCAACCCACACCAATTGAGGTTAGGTCAATTCTTTGGAAATGTTGTCATTCCGAAAGCAACAATGCCCTCATATTTTCAATCCGAGCACCCATTTAGAAGTTTCTAAAACCGTGCACACGCGCCATTTTAATTCGCTTAAAAAAAAGTTCAAAAAACTATCTTTCACCCTCAACCCGTGTCAGTTGAGGTTAAGATCTTCCTAAGGGAAACACGCCCTCACGAGATCAACGGTACTCTTAGATTTCCAATCTGAGTTATTGTTTAAGAGTTATAAGTATTTGAAAATAAAATAATTGTTAATTATTTTATTTACGACCAAAAACTAACTTCCACTGTTGGCCCGCGTCGGCTAACGTTAGGCTCTGCCTAAGGAAACTATACCCTCAAGATCTCAATGATGGTCTCAAATTTTAAATCTGAGTAACCATTCGTGAGTTATAAGAATTTGAAAAATAGTATAATTTTATTTAATTATTTTATTTATGGTTATTCCATTTTTGGGTTTTCTCACTAGAGGCCTGCGCCGACTAAACTTAAATCACACCTAGGGTAAACCCGCCATCCTGAACGGAACGATGCCCTTAGATTTATGATCCAGGAACCCCCTTAAGAGTTGTTCCAATTTTTCAGGAAAACTGCTCACTTGCGCTATTAAAACATAACATTTTTCAAAGGATCATTCCGGGCACTCCGGGCCTCGGAATCGCACACTGTCTCAGCGCCTGGTCTAGAAATAATTACATATATTTAAAAAAAATACATGTAATTTACGAGACAATACATTTAACTCTTTCAGTTCAGCTAGTGTCATACGGTAAGGTAAGAGACAATGGATATGAACTGAGTACCTGACACCAAATCAATAGAGAAATTCACCTCCCTCATTGGAAGCAACCTAGAAAAGCTCGATAGAAAAACATCTGGAAATTTAACCGCTATCAGAGGAAGATCACCACACAAAAATTACTGCTCCACTTTGAAAGCCTACACAGATATCATCCAACCCATCTCTAAAAGAGGAGGTCCAGCTCGACTAGATCTTAGGTCTCATTCTCCCTAAAAAACATGTCTCCCCACCAGGGGCAGTAAATGACACCCGTCGATGATAGCAGTCAATCCAAGATTTGTGAGCCACCAACCAGTCCATTCCAAGAATGATGTCCAAATGTTTCATATCAATAACCAAAATGTCCAAGATGAACTCAATTTTCAATAAAGAGAAAGTAAAAAATGGGCCTCGAAGAATTTGCTCTTTCTTCATCCCGAGAGCCATTGTAATTTCCATCACATAAAACACGAGCTCTGTTGTAAGATTCAACAAGTTCCCGGTGCAGGTTGATACAAAAGAATGAGACACTAGTATCAAATAAAACAGTGAATAAAGATGAAAAAATAGTAATGGTACATCTCACTGTTGTAGAACCGCCATCAGTTCCCATTGAAGGTTTGTACATTGCGTGAAGAAGGTTTGTTCCTGAAGCCTATGGTTGAAACCCCTTTGTTTTTGAAGCATTTGACTACGTTGTAGATCCTCTCAGCACCAAAGAGACTTTACCACTACACGAAGTGGTAAAAACATGAAAAAACCTCTCATAGTGACCTGAGTGTTCATATGAGCTACACATCTTTTATGCTTCTATGCAAGCATGCTCTGAGTGTCCAACCTTGCCATATTGGAAACAAGTAAGTGGTCCTTTTATAGATACTGCAAATTATTTGGAGGACATTTGTTGTCAAAGACCACCACCACTGTTTCCACCATGAGACTCATTCCACTTCCTTTTTTCCTTTAAAGGAACCATTGAAGTTGCCACTTAGAGTAGGAGGTACTCCAGTCAACCATGATTTACCAGTCAGGTCAAGTTCCTCCATGAGAGTCCTATCCAGAACATCTGTATAAGTGTAAAGCTTCAACATAAAGACCTATGACCGAATATATAATCGAAGACCTGTGTGAAACCTCTGGGCCTTTCACTTCTCATTTGACACCACCTTAGGTGAAAACTGAGAAAGT
The DNA here is from genome assembly GCA_963277665.1 of Viscum album. Taxonomy (NCBI): domain Eukaryota; kingdom Viridiplantae; phylum Streptophyta; class Magnoliopsida; order Santalales; family Viscaceae; genus Viscum; species Viscum album. The sequence continues at coordinate 515,421,332 of OY728167.1, read as the reverse complement.
TGATGAAATTGATTGACATACCTAGTCATCGACTTTGGATAGAATTTCTTTGTAAAAAGAGTTTTGAAGTATTTTCACTCCATGTTCTCATTATTTTTTTTCCAGAACTATAACATTCCACCATCTTCTACAAGTCCCCTCAAGCTTGAAGGCGACACAATTCACCTTAATGGAATCCAACGTCTCAAAGAACTCGAAGAGTTGCTAAATCTTTCTCAACCAATCCTCTACCTCCCGAGGATCATTCGTCCCCTGAAAATTTGGTGGTTTTTGATGAAGAAAATCCTAGGCATGATCTCCACTATCGTCCCTCTAAGGGACAACCTCTTTAGCCTGAACGGGGGCAGGTGAAACCCCTTAGCCTAGAGCTTGAACTACATGTACTATAACCTCTACAAGGTTTTGGTTGACTGGAGGGTTCGTGTGGTTTATTAGTAGCTCCCTCTATAAGTTCGTTTGAACGTCTTATTGGGGGCATGGTACCACACAACATCAACATATAGAAGAACACATCAGTCAAGACACATAGAAACATCAACTTTATCAATCAGAATTCAACTAGGGAATACAAATCTCAGATCAGAGTTTTGAAAAACTCTAGAATCAGATCAAACAACACTTCAAAAACACTTTTTACCAATCACCCATGGCAACTTAAGGCTCGTTAGGATGAGAGCTAGCCAGACACTCGCTTGTAACCTACCCCTTAAGTTCCTACAATCTTGTCTCCTATTTACCAAGGCATACCAAACTGCATACCGACATCCAAGAAGAGACACAACCTTCCTTTGATACCAATTTTTCACAAACCAACATGGATAACCCACTAAACCACTACCCAAATCAATCATGACATGGATCAAAGGGATTTCTCGATCCCCATTGACTGAAGACCAGTGTTTGGGCATCCAAAAACAATCAAGAGGGAATGATTTTTCCACAAGTGTAACAAAAAAACGAAAACAACAGAAATAATCCCTAAACAGTCGGTATGTCAAATCTTTTTCAAAGGAAAGTAATAAATAGGTATAAAAGTAAATTTCCATCAAAACAGACATGAATAATCATTTCATAAACATTGGCATGTATAAATCATTTTCAATCATAATAGCATGGTTAAGAGTTTTGGGGTCTGGTTAGATCACAGATCAAGGTTCCACATGTTATCAGTGAAATATGGATCCAAATGTGCACACATCGCTAGATCTCTAGCCCAGGGGGAATAAGAATCCATCATAAAGAATGAACCCCCTTCCCTCATCATGTTCAATTAGTGTTTTCATCGTTAATACATTGCTAGGTAGCCTAGCTTGCATTCCAAGTCCACCCACCTAACTACCTAGGATCCCATGTGCTTCAAGGAAATAAATTATACAAGGGGATATAATTCATTTCAATAAATCTAAAATCATTTCAAACCATCATTTCAATTGAACCCAAGTTCAAGTTTCAAAACATGTTATATTTCATTTTAAAAACCAACATCAAATGATTTTCATCAAAAATCATGACTTTCAAAAGAATTCATTTAATTTCAGATTCATAAAACACTTCATGCTTTCTCTTCTTAAAAGTCATCATCAAAATCATTCTTCAAATCATTCATTTCAATTCAAGATTATTCTCTGGAAATCAACACTTTATTTCAAAAGCCATTGTCAAAGAGATTTCATCATACACACACCATTCCATTTCAAAAACATTTATCAAAAGACTCAAATCATGCTTTAGAAATCAATTGGAAATCCATTTCAAATCAAGAAAAAACAACAATTTCAATTGATAGAAATTGTATTATGAAACCACCTACCTAAATCATGGTTTCGTCGATCACCAACATGAGATCCTAACTCGAAGAGAGACAAAAGGCTAGAACTGATCACAGAAGAATCCTAGAACCACAATTCCAAAAATCAAGATCCGGACCCATCAATGACATGAGGATACACAACCCTCAAATAAGAAGAAAGACAAGGAAATGAGAATTCACAAGCTGATCAAGATCACTTAACCTTACCGAAAGATATTCAATGCTTCAATCAGCACTTTGATCTATGAAGTTTCAAGGATAGAAGGGCCAAAAACACCCCATGGGAGTCTCCAAAGTTGAATGACTTGAATTATGTTTGAGGGAGAATATTTAAGAAATAAAATGGGTGTTTTGGGTAGAGGAATTACAATAATTCCCATCACATACTCACCCATATCATGGGAGTCTCCAAAGTTGATTGACTCGAATTAGGTTTGAGGGAGAAGATTTAAGAAATAAAACGAGGGGTTTGGGTTATAGAATTACAATACTTCCCATTCCATACTCACCCAAATCAACGTTACCAGCTAGTCATTGGCTCCCCTTGGCTGGTTAGTGGTGCCAAATAGAAATCTTGGGAAACTAGGAACACTATTGGATGGCCGGTGGTGCTAGAAGGAATGCCCACACCACTGGACATCCCACCGGATGGTCGGTGGGATTCATGTTGGAATCCCCTACTACTAGTATTCCACCGGCTGACTGATGGCTCTTTTTGGCTAGCTAGTGGACTACCTATAGATTTTCCAACTACAGGTTCATAACTCTCAATCCAACCCTCTCGGGATATCTCCCGACCTCTCAACCAAGCATCAAAACACACTCCCGACCCCTCAGAAAGGCTCAAACAAGTAGAAACCAATAATAATCAACATGAACAACCATAAATCAACATGAAAAACAAGAATATCTAAAATTAACCTGAAATTAGGTGTCAGGATGTTATAGTTATTGTACTATTAGGAAAAATACTTGAAGATAATTTAAAATTAACCTGAAGAATAATATAAATTGGCTTATAGTCTTTCATATTAGAGCATAACAAGACTTTTGTGTTAAATAATTTTCTTGAGATTCAAACCTTAGATTCTTTTCTATTTTGGTAAAATTGTTTTTTTTTAAATATGGTATGTTGGTCCCAAATCCTCTATATCAAATTCCCTAGTGAACAAAATTTTCAATTTCTAGTTCTGGTATTTGTTGTAGGTTAACACCAACATTTCATCCACATATAATAATAATAATTATAAATCAATTTCATAAATATTTTAAAATATGCACAATGATCTAAACTCAATTTGTTGTAATCAAGGATAATTATGAAGGTATCAAATCTTTTCTAGCAAAAAATTAACATGTTTTTAACCTTAAGATTTAAATAACTAAAAAATCAAGTTTTTCTTATCGTGTTTTAGATTTTTCCAAACCCTGCCTCATTTACTACCACAACCATTATTGGATTGTGCCTTATTATTAGTATGCTTTACCATTTTAATTGTGGAAATTTAGTAACCTACATTGTATAAATATTACCATGATATTGTAACTCTTTTACAGTTATGAAAATGCTCTATCTTAATGTCATGTGAGCAAAGGGAAATGTGTTACCATTTTGGTATATTAAAAAACAAGAATAAAAATATATAAATTTAAAAAATGTGTTCCGCAAAACATTTAAAATTTGAAAAGATTAAAACAAAGAACAACCATGACAATCCATAATTTTTTTTAGATGACCATAACTTGGCCATCCGAAATCAGATCGACGCACGGTCAAATTCATTGGAACTATTTCAACTCCCTATACATAAAATTTAAATCAATTTATTTTTTCTTTGACCTAGAAAAACCACGCATTTCTCTCTAGATCACCCACACATGCTTCTCAAATCTACGTGCACATAATTTGTTAGATTCCTGTTGCTAGTGCGGATCTCTGACGATCACTTCGATGCAATGAAGATCACCACGATCCTATAACTTCAATTCATAGAGTCTAACTTGGATTGGACGCTCGATTGAGCGTTTCTCTCTCTAGCAATCAGGAGGAGAGAGAATCTATCAATCCCAACTGAATGAATAGTATCAATGGGAAGATCTTCTCTCCACTTAAATAGTGAAAATAATTAATACTCAGTTTGGGTTCCTGACCCCTGTGAAATAAATTTCCATTAAATAAGTATTATAGATAATTATTTATGATGAACTAAACTACACCATAATTATTATTTATATTTTATCACTTACCTGTAATATATATTAAATATATTACATGATGATCCTGATCCATTAACTTGACTCACATCTCCTGATAATATTAAATGAACCTAAAATATTATATTAACATTCGTTCGTATAATATTAACCTTTGTATTTACTTAATCACTTGTAAATACATGTAATAATTAAATTTAAGTCAATTATTTTTTACTTTAATAATGAATTTATTTATTCATTGGTGATTGATAAAAATTAAATAATACCTGGACCCCATAGTGGGGCCCACCAAGACCTATATTTCTCTTCAACTGAATATGGCGAATTCTCGAATGCGCTATTCTGTGTGACCCTTTAAGCCCTTATCTCAATAGTAGTGAATACTATTCACAGACTAAGAGCGGAGTCTAACAACCCATCAAGGCCCCTAAAGAGATAAGCAAAAAGTCATAACAACGACTACCTACCTATGAACATACATTTCGTAATATAATCTCTTTGTCTTTAATATCTCATAAAGCATGACGCACACCCGTGTCATAATCCTTTTCTTGCTTTCTTATCTGTTGATCTAATTGGACGGATTTACCTTGGATTACCATGACCACGGATTTATCAAGGTACTACCATCCTGATCAACATGACCTGAGATATATAACTTCCTTAACCTAGAAGCGAGAAATCCTTTCTTGATGATTTAACGAATGTCATGTCACCAATGACACACCCAACACAAACTATCTCACCACGATTTCATTATCACGGTTCTCGCCTTGTGATAGGAATGTGGTGTTAGGGCTGGGTGTTGTTGTTGCGTAAGGGTATGAGTGTAAAATAACTAGTAAGGTATAGTTTTTCTTTACAATTTAATTAGTTGTTAGGTGCTGGTGGGAGTTGGATGGGAGGTTGGTGTTGGGTTAATTACTGCCAATGGGCAGTATTGTAACTCATGTATAGAGTGGTTGGGGATGTTGGGTTGTTAAGCAGTGGGTGGGGAGTATTGATGAGGGATGGGGAGTAGCTGGAGGGGGAAAATAATAGACTTGGTGATTTTCAGGTGGTCTGCAGAGGATTAGGCCTCAGCCCAGGGTGCAACGTATCCAGGGAAGTTCTTCATCTTCTTCCCCATTTTCTTCTCCTATCATATTCTAATTCTTTCTGTTGTAATCTGATACACTATAGCTAAAAGAAATCCTATGTTTTCTCTCTCTATAATTATGGATACCTGATCGATTGGTGCTTTCATTGATAGGTTTCTAGAGAGATAAACAAGATATAGATTCTTGAGAGGTTCTTGATGTGAAGTTTTGAAGCAAAATCATTGGAAGTTCCTTCTTTTTCTTCTTCTTTAAACTATCGAGATTCTTGCTGCCATGAAACTCTAGATAAGGAGATGCAACATATTGGATTCTACAATTAAAATAGTCAATATGCAACAAAAAAAGACTCAATCGCAGCTGCAGAAAAAATGACTCGCACCAGGAGGATGTAACAGACGCAACGGTTGAGGCAGACACTACGACTATAGAGAAGAAGAATATAACTCACATCAGTGGGAAACAAAAAAAACGGTAAGCAACATATGATTATTTTCTGGACCCATTTGATGTAGCTAATGGAAAGAACAGATTAAGAGAGGAATTCTTCAATGAAGATTTTTTGGTTCTTGAATGGATGCGATAGAGGTAGACAAATAGAACAAAGATGACAGAGAGGAATTGCAGTAGAACAAGCATTACACGGAGGTAAAAAAAGATAAAAGAGAAAAAAAGAAAAAAAAGAAAATTAGTAACAGAGGAGACGTAACAACTTAGAGTTTAAGTCCATAGATATGATAATAATTTTAGTGGAACAATTAATTACTAGACTCGAATGGACGAGGCTAGGGAATGTGGAGATACTAGAGCAGTGTTCTACATTGAGGAAGCAATACCGTGAATCTCAAAATCTATTGCAGCTGAACTCAGAAAAATCTTGAAAAGAAGACGGAGAGAGTTTTGTGAGGGAGATGAAAAAGGAATAATAACATGATTCAAAGCAGGAATAGTCCATAACAGGAGTACCAAGTGAGGCCAAAGCCAGTAGTGAAGTCCTCTACTAAAGTGGAGGAAATTCGGTGCACAAGATCGAAGTGACTAGAACTGGAATTCATGTTTGAATTTTATCTCCCAAATTACTGAGAATTTTGCATGATATTTTCAATCTTAAAACACAGAGTGAGAAGCTACACACTATACCAAAATAGGTGAAGCACCCTGAGGCTCTAGCTAGAAGTTTGGTGTTGAGTTTGCTGGATAAAGGGAGATACGAGCAGATTAAAGTTGTTGCTGTAGATGTTGGGAAGTGTAAAGAAACTCCCCACCAGAAAGAGATTGAAAGAGGGAGACTACTGAAATATGGGAAACACTGCCTAGCATCTTAACAATTATCTCTTCCTAGGGATACTCCTGCATTTCATACTCCCTCATTTTCACCGTCGGCTCTACTCCAGCATCTACATTCATCCTCACTTTCTCCACAATCAATTTCCCCATTTAACTCTACTTCGGTGTTCCATGACCAATCTTACATCTGCTACCTCTCTCTAGTATCATTCTCTCTGTTCATCAAAACCTAACAATGAATGCAGTCAACTTCTCTCTCTACAAAGTCCTTTTGATATTGATTTTTTGAACTTGATTCGCTCAACCTTTCTCTACATGTATGTCAATATTTCATTGTCTACTCACCTGTATTCAATTTTTTATAACGAAAAGTATTTATCCAGAAGAAAAGATTTTGAACTTTATTAAAATAAAGAACAAAGATAACAACAGAAGTGGATGAGGTCAAACAAAGGGACTTTCCATCATGCAATAAACCAGTTTAGTAGTCATAAGAAGAAGGATCATTCCCATAATCATAATCAGATTCATTTGTAGTTTCTCAGTCTGACTATGAGTTACCTTGATTGAGGATCCTAAAGATCCCTGCTTCGAACCTTTCTTACTTCGAGGTTAGCATGAACTTTGAAGTCTTGGAAGAGGATATCGTAGATATGTTCCTTGGTAGATTGGAATAATCCATTTATGATCCACTTTTTTGGAAAATCACTTTTTTCCTTTTCCAATGACAACATCCTTAAAAGAAACACCACTTCCCAAATGCCTAAGATGAGAAGTCTCTAATAACACCAACTGCTATTCTTTATCACCATCATCATAAGAAATGTTACCCCACTTCCCAATCCTTGAGGAGAAGAAAACATTCCTAATCTTCTGATGATAACTCATATCCTACTAAGTATCATATGTCATGGAACCATCATCATGTGTGGCATGTAATGTGAAATCAATTGTCAGTGGTTTCACCATACAACCCTGCACTTCAATCTGTGAAGAAGCATCCTTAGGTGTGGCACACTGAACAAGAGCCTCATTTGTAGGCTCCTACATCTCCACATCTTTCTGAGTGTTAGCCCTTGGGTGCTTCCCTTGTATTTTCACTCCATTAGAAGAAGAGGGACTGGGTTGGTCTGAGGCTGAGCAATTGTCTGAGCTTTCTCCACCTTCAACACTTGCGAGTCCACCACTAACATGTTTCTTACCCCTACCAGGAGGGGATTACTTGTCGCTAGTAAAAAATTCATTATTTTGTATTGTCCACCTCATCATTTTTTCCTTATAATAATCCTCAATATTTCCTTTTAAATCACAAAAGGATAAAACCATGTTTTCATGACAATTATCCTTGACATGACCAATAGTTTGATCAATCCAATCACTAGATATTTAATTGAGAATTGAGAAGATGAATACATGATGAAATATATATGAAAAAACAATTTGATACAGAGTAGTATGATTTTTTGACCCATGAGTTCCAAATATGATTTTGGTTGAATAATTTGAGGGTCTAGAGCTTCAAGTTCCAAATCATCAGTGTGTGAATTCTAGATGTTATGGAACTGGAAGTTACTATACAAGACCAATATTTAAAAAAAACAACCTAAGTTCCAAACATTGATGTAATTGAAGAATTTGAGGGTATAACAATTAAGAAATTAGAATATATTGAGTCTAAACTATATGTTCCAAAGCCTCTACTGAGTCGAGGAAGTTCAGTTTGTTGATTCATAAGTTACATATTCTAAATATTCCTTAATTCATGGAATACGATAACTTGAAGAAACTTATAGAATATGAATTTAATCATTATGAATATTTTAGAAACATTAATGATGTGTATGTAGTTAATTTTTTTTATTCAGTGGTAGTCAAAGACCTACTATTGAGGAAGAAGTTCTTATAATTTTTATAGTGGCATCTGGGAGCCAAAGATTGATATTGTTCATGAGTTTGAGGATGATAGTAGAATACTAGAGAGATCTAGTAAACATATTTCTATACCAATTTGAATACTAAAGTGATTCAAGGAGATAGATACTATCATGAAAAATCATTGGCATAAGGATGATACCTTCTCATGACCAGTATAGGTGTTGAGTATAATATGATACATAATAACCCAATTATAAACACTTTTCTACAAAAGTAATAAAATATTTGTCTGATACTAATTGTAGACACAATAAGGAGTCAATTTACACATAGGGGATAAACATTATAAAAAACATTCATGTTGTTGTCTCTTATTTATTTAACACTTCACACATGGTAGTGTTTGTTGGGAATTCACAAATAGATTCACACAACATAACCAAGAAGGAGGTTCAAATGATGAATGTGGGAAAAAATTAAAGTTGAACTGAATTTGATAAAAAATGTCTATACAGAATTAGTCACCCCAATGTGATTAAATATTCCACTAGGAACTTCACTTCATAAGAAAAATCCATAATTTTTGAAAGATGCATGATATTTACCCGACATAGAATACGTAGTGTAAGATATAAACTTTTTTATGAAGATTTTTGAGACTAAAAGACAATTCCTGGGGCTGGGTAATATATATCCATATTTCCTAAAAATTGTGTTAGATTAAATTCAAGTATCTACTGATCATTTCAGATTAAACATATTGTATAATTGAATACTCTAGGATTTTCTAAAGATATGTACATGATTAAACAAAAAACAAGTCATATTAATCGATAATGTCTAATGATGTGTAAGATTAACACAAAGGTTTTAAAAAATCATGTGAATTATACCAATCAACAATCAATGTAGATTTAAATGGAGTATTATGAGGAATATTTTAAAGTCTATTTTTATGGAGAATTAAAATTATGAAAATCATGGGAGATTTGGTATAATATTGACTCATTTTTATAGGGGGAATAAATGGAATAATTTTTTCCATTATTTAGAGGTTTTATGTTAAGAATGAAATTCAGAGGTTCTATGTTATGAATGTGAATTTCCATTTAGTAGTCATAACACATTACCATTTCACCACCTTGTATACCCATCACATTTCCAAAATCAATATATAATGCATAGTCTCTCATATCTGCTCATTATAAATTCCATTGTCCTCAATCCTTATTCATGGGAATAGACAACTCATTCCTAGATATTCCCAATACCTCCCTCATTATCCATGTTTCCTAGGCCATCCCAGGGTTTAGACATAGACTCTAATATAGGAATACTAGGATGGAATAAGTTGGATGGGTTATGCCCACAAGCTGAAACAAGTGTCTGGGCATCAAGGAATCACCACTCAGAAATGATTTCACCCAAAAAAAACTAAGTAAAACAACAACCGAAAATAAATAAAATTTTGGAATGAATCATCCATACATTAGATATCCACATTTAAGGAAAAGAAAATAAACAAAAACAACGCATTACAAAGGTAAAAAAAAATGAAATTCACTAATTAATCTCTCCACTGCCCTGATCTCCCTCCCCTACAAAGAAAATCGCGTAGCCGCCTCCAGTGCCCTTCTGGCTCCCTTCGCAGAATATAACTACCCTCAATCTGTAGAAAGTAGTAAAATTACTAAGTGGATGATGCGATAAAGAAAATAAAATAAAAACTAAAGTAGAGCATACAAGTCTCTCATCACTATACAAGTCACTACACCAATATAAGAATCACAATGCCCCATGGGTCAAAACATGTTCCTATAAGCAAGGAGGAAACATGTTATATTAGTTCAAGAGGATGTGGTTCCATATATTTTTTTTGTTTTTGTTTAGCTATGCTCAATTTTTCTTGGTTATGTTATGTATAGTTTAATTTGGTTGATACTGGTTATTTTTATTTGTCCCAATTCAAATCACATTAGTTTCATACACTTCAATTTTGTTTTATGTATTTAATGCCAAATCCAATTCATTATGTTAATTTAAATTATGCCTTGTTTAAGTTATGTATTTTCAATGTATGGTTCATTTTAGGGTTTTTCCATTCATTTTAGTTTAGATTGAATTATCATAAACCAGGAAATGTTGGGTCGGTTTTGTTCGATACAAGTTTGTTTGGTACATTTTAATTAGATTTAGTTTTTCTTGTTTTTGTTAATATTAGTTTGGAAAATTTAATTCAACTGGGTTGTAATCAATTTAGTTTGATTTTATTTGGTTCATATCAGTTTGGTTTAGTTAAAGGTTAGTTCAAGTCGGTTGTGGTTATATTGGTTTGAATTCATTATATTTGGCCTAATTTTATCCATCATTTGTAATATCATATTTTTTCAAGTTAGATTAGTTTGAATTGGTACAATTTAGTTTCATTCGATTTTTTTCTATTTGAATTTTATTTTCTTGATTTTGATCATTCTAGATCTATTTTGGTTGATCTGATTTATATTTATACTAGTAATGTCCGGTTAGTTTGTGAATGTTTTTTAAATGTTTGATTCTATTTTTTATTTGGTTTTATTTTATCCATTATCGGTTTTTATGGTTCCACTTTATTTAGTTCAAATCGTTTTGGGTTTATACTTATTAATATTATTTTTTTTGGTTTCCTATGGTTCATCTTGGTTTATTATGTTTGATGCAATCCTAATTGAGACAGGTTAGGAGAGGTCTAACTGGATTATATTGATTTTGTATGATTCAATGTGGTACAACATGATATGATTTCTTTTAGATATAGTTAGTTCTAATTAATCTTCTTGGTATATGGTAATTTAATTTATTCTAGAATCATTTAGGAATATTCAGTTTTAATCTTTGTTAGGCATGTGCAGTTGTTGGGGATATCTGTACAGTGAGAGGGGCAGTTGGTAACTGTTGGGTAGTAGTTTCTAGTGGTAGGGGCATCATTGTACTTTTAGACTTAAAGATAGTTTGGGGTTGTTGGCTGTTTTGTGGGGCTATTAAATGTGAGGGTTGTATGTGAGGGGGGATATAGGTCATAGTATAATTAGAATAAAAAACAACCTAGATAATAACACAACATAACAGTATAGTAATGAGTTTGGAAGGGATGTTTAGAAGAAAAAAATTCACATCATACCACTACCATAAGATTGTAGACATCCTCCTATGCAGAATATAAATGAATAAGAAAATTTTTGAATGTTAAAATTACATGTCATATTAGAAAAATGGGATACTTTAGTCATAAAAATTAATATGTTTATATTGGTTTATAATTAAATAAATTTTGTTTGATTTGATGACTGTTTCAAACACTGATATCCAAATAGAATCAAAACACATGTCATAGAAATTCCAATTGATGATGGTTTTAATTAATGATGATTTCAAACACTCAAAATTCATGTCATTTAATAATAGAATAAATTCACACCATAACATTAATGTTCATTCCAGTGGGAGAAATTACTAAAGAATTCCCATTTAACGCCCCTGGTGAAAACATAATCAAAATTCTTGTCATTATAGGAAGAAATTCACATCATATCATAAAAGAAATCAGTTTAGAAGAATTATTTTTTCAAAAAGATTAATGACTTATGGATATGTAAAATTACCTAAATATTCTCATTCATGATGAAAAATTTATGGGCAGAGTGATTACCTTGATTTCAGGGAAATGCGAGGAGAATGAAGATTGAAAATTCCATTATCTCGATCTTAAGAAAATTGTACAAATGAAGAAGGAAAAAAACATAAATGAGCATAAGATCGCACATGCAAAGAGAAATCAAAAGGGATGGTTACTGTAATTTTTTTACCAAAACTATTATCCAACACTAAAGAAAAACAAATGAAAAAATCAGCACTCAAACAATATAATTATGTTTCAAACTTTCAATTCCTATAACTGATTTATATATATATTTTTTAAAAGGTGATACCCAAACAACTATTATTTTATATAAAGTGATATTCACAAGTAGTAGTAATATTACATTCAAGAGTACTGGAATAAATGTTGTTTTGTAAAAATCTAGATGAGTAAAGTGAAAATACAAAATATTTATGATATAATTCATTGGAAAATAAATTGGTAACAATTTCAAAATTCATTGAAATAATTATGAAATACTTATATGTAATCATGAAATTTCAAAATTCATTGAAATCACAATTCCAAATAACACAATATGTTGGTAACAATTATGATAGAAGTCATTAGACAATGCATATGTAACAGAATTCATATGCAACAACTATTTTTATCAACCAAATTTAGTATATATTAAACTATTATGAGTAAAGATAAATTCATGGTAATTAAAGGGAAGCACCACCTTTTATCAGCGCTAAGAAAAAAGTGATGATAAAGGCAATTCTTTATCAGTGCTAAAATTTTAGCACTGATAAAGGATCCCTTTATTAGTGATTTTCAAGAACTGATAAAACCATAGTATCATTTTATAAAATGAGGTGCACAATTCCCTCTATTTATCACACCCTCAAGCTCTTGAGGTACTGTACCCCTATGACAACTCCCCTCCCCCCGATCTTCTCTTTGCCGGACCTCCTCCGCTATCCCTACTCCGCCGCAAACCCTACTCCTTATCCTCCTTCTCAAACCCCTTCCACAGATCCTCCTCCCTGCTAACCCTACTTCTCCTCCTCCCCGATGGACCGTACGCGAACCCTACTTCAAGTGTTTGGGATTCCTTTCAACGAGGTTTGATTCTCGGCTTCCCATATTTTATCTTTGGGGATTTCTCCACTCATCCTCATCCATTTCCTTTTGTTATTATTCTAATATTCACTATGGTGGTTTAATTTGGTTTGGGTTGTGTTGTGTGTTTGGGCTAAGTTTTGATGATTGTTTGGTTAAGTAGGTTGATTAGTGGTCTCTCATGGTGCGGTTGTGGTTGGAGGATATTTATTCTTCACCTTGAAGTGTGCAATGACTTGTAAAGATTCATTGAGGTATGGAATCCATCATTTATTTTTATTATGTATCATGTGGGAGGGGTTTCTTCTCATTTTAATCTATAAAAGATGGTTGTGACGTCTTAATAAAAGACAAGGAATTTACAAATTGAAATTAAAGGGTAAAGGGGTTTTATTTTAAAGTTTTTACAACCTTATTATTATTTATGATATTATGATTGCACAAGATGGATGCTCCACTGAAAATTATAGACATTGGGGGATTTATTTACACTCAGTGATATGCTATGTGATTGCTGCTTTTGTTTTGATTATTGTGATATTACCCTAATATGAAAATTAGCTAACCACTTACATTTGGATAATAAAATGGTTTCAGTTGGATTATGGTTTTTTTGATAAAGCCCTTAAAAAATAAAGTGGAATGTGATCAAAGACCCTTTTTAAATCTGTAAAATGATATTGATTTGTTGTGATGTGTGGCCATGCTTGTGGGGTGGCAATGTGTGGTTGGGAAATGTGTGTATGATGGTTGTTGGCTGTGATTTTGGGGCAGCGAGGTTGTTTTTTGGTGTACTTTTTGGGTAGTGAGGTGGTTTGTTTGTACTTACTTTTTGAGGTGGTGAGGTAATGGTTAATTTGTGCTAAATGATTAGGTAGTTATGGAATTAATAATTTTTTAATAATGATTTAAATGGAATGGGTTGGTTTGGTTAATGGGATGGAATCAACTGATAATTAATTAAATGGTGGGTTGTGTGGTTAAATGTGGTTAATGCTAAATAATGAAATGAATTAGTTGGATAATGTGAATTTTTTTGAAATGTGAAATGAGGATTGTGGATTATTGTGTAGTGTTATGTATTTAGAGGTGGAAACAATAGTGTCAATGTTGTGAGTTGGTTAGAGTTTAGTTGTAAACCCATAGGTTGGACTTGTGTGTGTGGCTATATGCATATACTTGTATATTATTCATGATTTATGTATGCACCCTACCCACGTCAAGAACTATGTTTTGAAACCCAAATAGTCACGTGACCAGTGTTTTTCCTAACATTCAGTGAGGAGGACAGGTGTGAGGTACCCTTTATCGATATTCTTCTATTCATATTATATTACTTGGTATGAATTATTTTGTGAATGTGACTTGGTGAGTTTTGGGGTGGATAATTGAACTATTTAGGTGCTGTTGGTTCTATTATTTTTCATGCCTATGTGTTTGAAATGAATTTTAATAAAGGAAATGGTTATGTTTTGTTTGTGTTGTAATTTAATACTTCTTAGAAAGGGTATTATGGGTTTTTTGAAAGGTGTAAAATATGTTTTCAAAGGAACTAGAGGTGCGAATGGGTTTGGGTGTAGGTTTTAAAAAGGAAACATAATAATTTAGCATGTTTGGTTTGTTGTGAATTTTTAAATATGAGTTGTAAGTTGCTCAAATTATGAAAGGAGTTTTTTGAAGTTATTCTTGGTTTATGTTTGATTTTTCAAGGGGGATCGACCCATGAAGTTGGTTTATTAACTGTACGCTCTTCTTCTGTTTCATAAAAAATGGAATTTTTCAAATGTGTGGGTAATGGAAAATGTTTTTGAAAGGGGTTTTGGTGTGAGTAAAAATAGAAAATGGTTTGTTTTATCAAAAATGGAGATTTACTTGAAATTATATGCATTGAGTTGTGGAGGAGTAGGGTTCATGGAGCCTTCTTTGGATTTTTTCAAATTTCAATGAGAAAGGAAAATTATTTAAATGATGTATTGGAAATGTTTTTATGGTGTGATTGTGATTATAATAAAATTTTAATTTATATTAAGTGAGGATTTATGAAGTGTGAATTGGATTGGAATTCTATTATATTGTTTATGGTAAATGTCTAGATTACACTTTATATAGTGTATCTTTTAAATCTTTTTTGGCCCTCTTGATTTACCCTTGAACAATTCACCCCTTTGTGAAGGATGTTTTATCACTATTTGATACTTTTATCCCCTCATGTGTGTGTTTTTTAACACTAAGGGATTTTTGTTTGTCCCTTTTGTATGGGAATGTTATTTTTTATAAAATGGATGTAAGACATGTCTATGGATATTAGTTACAAGTTTGGGGAAGGTGAGGGAGAGTTATTTCATATCCTTTAGATGTTCATGATAGAATTTATGTTCACTAAACTCAATTTTCTATTTCTTATGTTAATTTGGGTAACAAAACCTATGATATTCCATAGTAATTTTGGATAAACCTAGGTTATTTGTCTCCCTCGTGAACCCCTTTGTGTTTGGAAATGTATCTACTATATTATTTTTCTCATCAAAATTGTATCCTTGTTTTAATTTTATTTGAGTTTGGTCACTAGTTTTGGGCTGTTAAATGTGATTATTTCATTATGAATGAGGTGGATGTTAGGAGTGGTTAAAAGGATGTTTAATGTTTTGCTGAAAGGGTGGTGGGTGATAGAACTATTGGTAAGGGGGATGGAAAGTGTGTTTATTTTGATGGGGGTCTATCCTAGTTC
This sequence comes from Viscum album, assembly GCA_963277665.1. Classification (NCBI taxonomy): domain Eukaryota; kingdom Viridiplantae; phylum Streptophyta; class Magnoliopsida; order Santalales; family Viscaceae; genus Viscum; species Viscum album. The sequence continues at coordinate 515,405,574 of OY728167.1, read as the reverse complement.
TGTTGATTTTCAAATCTTTATTGGAAATATTCAGGCTCTATTAATCTCTATTTTTATAAGGAAGTGGTTCTCTTCTATTGTATTTGGAAGTCTTGTTTTGTGTATTTTCATCATAAATAATAATATTTAAGATTCAAATAGGATGGAGATGAATAAAGATTGGATGGATGCTAATTGTTTGACAATAGAGTATGAGAATGGAGTGAAAGAGTTCATCAAGTTTGCAAAGGATCATGCAAAGGATCCTTCTCAAATCCTTTGTCTGTGTTTACGTTGTTGTTATTCTAGACTAATTACTACATAGGAGTTGGAATAATATTTGATATGTTACGGAATAGATCAGAGTGATAAATGTTGGAATAAACACGGAGAAAAAGAGAATGTAGCTACTGATTGGGATAAAACTACGTTTTATGGATCATCAGATATGATTACAAATATGGATAATGAAGAAGACCATATGGAGGATGTGATTACAGATGTCAATGATGATGAAGATCATATTGAGGAAATTACAAGGATAGTTAAAGATGAAGTCTGTGATTGCCTGAAATTGTTTGAGAAGTTAAAGAGTTATGAAAAGACGCCATTGTATGCTGGTTGCACTAAATATACAACATTTTCATCTATACTGAAGTTGTATAAATTGAAAGCAGGCAACAGATGGAGTGATGTCAGTTTTATGGAACTACTTGCTCTCTTGAATGACATGCTCCCAGAAGATAATGGGATCCCAAGCCAGACATATGAAGCTAAACGAATGCTATGCTCGATGGGTATGATTTATGAAAGAATACATGCCTGCCTGAAAGAATATATATTGTTTCTCAAGGATAAAAAATCACTTACAGAATGCCCAAAGTGTGGTGCTTCTTGATACAAGAAATATGAATCCAGTCCTACAAAAGTTGTATGGTACTTTCCAATCACTCCAAGGTTTAGGAATCTATATGTAAGTGAAGAAACTGCAAGATAATTGTCGTGGCATGTAGATAAAAGAAATAAAGATGGGAAATTACGTCACCTGACTGACTCTCTTCAATGGAAGAGAATTAATCATGAGTAACCTGAATTTGGAAAAGAGCCGAGAAACCTTCGTCTTGCGTTATCTATAGATGGAGTGAATACTTTTGGTTTTTAAACCAGCACTCACAAAACATGGCCTGTTATGTTGGTAAATTATAACTTTCCACCCTGGTTATGCATGAAATGGAAATTCATCATGTTATCTATGCTTATATCAGGGCCAAAATAACCATGTAACTATATTGATGTTTATTTGGATCCTTTGATCGAGGATTTGAAGTTATTTTGGGATTCAAGTGTTATGTTGTATGATGCTTTTAAAAGTGAATACTTCACGTTGAGAGCGATGATGTATGGGACGATAAATTATTTCCCTACTTATGGAATTTTTTTAGGCTATAACATTAAAGGAACTCAAGGGTATCCCATGTGCGAAGAAGATATAGAATCAATTAGGTTGAAACATTAATCGAAATTTGTGTTTCTAGGACATCATAGATTTCTACCCCATCGGCATAAGTACTGATATTGGACGACATCAGTCAATGGAAGTTCAGAACAACGCACAACACCGTCTCCACTAAAAGGTGATCAACTATTTGAGAAAGTAAAAGATGTGAACACTGTTTTTGGTAAACCATTTTCAAAAAACCTTACAAAAATCAGTTGTAAAAAGAGATCAATTTTTTTGAATTACCATACTGGAATTTTCTGCACGTTAAACATTTTCTTGATGTGATGCATGTGGAAAAAATGTATGTGATAGTGTTATCAGAACGTTTCTAGATTCCCCTGAAAAAAAAGGATGGAATTAAGGAAAGGTTGGACATTGTTGACATGGGAATACGAGAATAGTTGGCTCCAGTGAAGGGTGAAAATCGAATGTTTCTTCCTCCAGCTGCTTACACTCTCTCCAGGGAGGAGAGATATCAGTTTTGAAACTTCTTCAATGATGTAAAGGTTATAGAGGGATATTCATCAAATATCAAGAACATTGTGTCAATGAATGATTTGAAGTTAAAAGGTTTGAAATCACATGACTGCCATGTTTTGATGCAAGATTTAATTCCTATAGCTTTACATTGCATTTTTCCCAATAATTTTCATCATATGTTAACCAAAATTTGTTTATTTTTCAAAGCTATATGTAGAAAAGTTTTAGACCCGGAGAAATTGCCATCTATGGAAATAGAAATTGTCATCATATTATGTGAATTAGAAATGTTCTTCCCGCCAAAATTCTTTGATATGATGGTTCATTTGATGGTTCACTTGGTGAGAGATATTCGACTTTGTGGTCCTGTGCACTATAGATGGATGTACCCCATTGAACAGTATATGAATATTTTGAAAGGGTATGTCAAAAATAGAAGTCAGCCAGAGGGTTGTATTGTGGAGAGATATATTGTTGAGGAAGCCATTGAATTCTGTATCGAATACCTATATGATGTGGAAAGCATTGGTATCCCTAAATCTCGTCACACTGGACACATTGAGGGTGAGGGAATTTCTAGAAGAGATGTTGTGAAAATCAATATTACAGATTGAGAGCAGGCCCACCTTTATGTTTTTCATAACTATTGGGAGGTTTCTCCATATATTTAAACCCATAAAGAAATTATTAGGCAGTTTAATCCATCAAGGGCTGAAAAATGGATATTAAATACACATAATCATCAGTTTATAGGATAGTTTCAGGACCATATTTTTAAGGAGTTAGATGAAAATCCAAATTCAATTTCCGAAAGACTTCGATGGATAGCCACCGGACCAAGTGTTTATGTATTATCTTACAATGGTTATGTAATTAATGGTTATACATTCTATACAGATGAACATGATGAAGATATTACCATGAAAAATAGTGGAGTTACAATTGTGGTTGAAGAAATGAATGTTTTTGGTAGTAAGGATAGAAATCCAATTTATGTGAATATGTCATACTTTGGAATTATCAAACAAATATGGGAGTTGTATTATACGACATTACAATTGCTGATTTTTCAATGAAAATGGGTTAATAACAACAGTGGTGTTAAAATAGATGAATTTAGATTTTGAAAGTTGATTTTAGTAAATAAGGGTACAAAGAAGAACAATTTATAATGGCATCACAAGCAGTAAAAGTATTTTATGTTCTAGATCTTGCAAACCGAAAGTGGTCGATTGTTCTGTTATCATCCAAAACTACTGAAGGGTCTGATGAAAATTCAATTGAGGATGATCCTTTATGTGGTAAATTTTAATAATTTCGTAGTGGTCCCATTGTAGATGACGTTTTGTATGTTAGAGGTGACCACAATGAAGGGATTTGGATAATTGATAGAGGTGTCAAATCCCTTTAGCCATTGAAAAAAAGAAAGAGAGTTCAATAAAGAAGTTATATTTTTTTTTAATATAGATATTTTTATCTCATGTTATTATCTTATCATTACTAAATTTATGTAATTTAAATTAACTGTTCAACCACTTTTGCAGATAATGACTTCTGTACGTTCTGGTGCTCCTAACCTCGAGGCTGAACAAGTCTCTCAAGCTGTTGATCACAGTGCAGAGAAACAACAAGTTTCTGAACCTATTGCTGCTCCTAGTGTTGAGGTCCAACAACCATCAGTACATGCCGTTGCTTCCATTTCATATGAACATATTGATGATGTTGATATCTATGAAATGGTCGGGGATGAAGGACTGATGTCCCAGAAAACACAGGTTCATCGTAGTTTGATAGTGTTAGCCAAAGTTCTTAAGGTGAAAAGAAAAGGCATCAAATTTGATGTCGGATGGAATGCATGAGGCCAACATGTGAATCCCAAAAAGGCTATGTTTAGTAGTTACATTGTAATTTTTACTCAGAAACGCATGCCGATTGACATAGATTCATGGCACCATGTTGTGTCCGGGTTGAAGGCTGTGATCTGGGATGAAATTACGATAACATTATGATATTATTTCTTTAATTTACTAGAAAATAAAATAACAAAACAATGTATTACTCTTCTTAATCCCTTACAGAGTACATTTATAGTAGATGATTCTCACAAGAATTATGTACTAAGGCTTGTAAGAAGGATTCAACGAGGTTTTCACACTATTATAACAAAATGTCACCTAAAATATTCCAAAGGTAAAATAAACCTGCACCCACCCCTTTTCTACACTCACCTGATATCTCAAGAAGCATGAGATGCATTTATTGGCTGTCGTGGGGATGAGAAGTTTCGGGTACATTGTGGCTGATAATACGTTGTTTTAGGATACGTGTATTCATCACTTTTATTTTCAATATTTCATTTATGAAAAAACAACTCAGTACTAAAAATAAGGAATGTGAATCAAAACCAACATACCCCTATCCTAAAGCAAGTATGGGGTACACTTCACTAGAAAAGAAAATGGTACGTATTTTAAATTTACAGTAATATTATTATGTTCCAAGAAAAAACATCATAATTATATTTCTATATTTATATTTAGATTGATGAGTCTAAATCCAAAGACACTTCCATACCACATTATGTGCTATGGAAGGAGGCATGTGTGAATCAGGAAGGGAAGCTAGTAGATGAAAACATAAAAAAAGTGTGGGAAATATGTGTATGTACGAAAAGATAATTTTTTTTGTTTTTAATTACTATTACATAATAATAATTTCTTATTTTCCTATATACGACAGTCACAGGAATCAGCTACTCCTATAGTAGATGCAGACCAATTATCGATGGCTTTGAAGCGGCCAGAACAATATGGTCATGTCAGAGGTGTGGGGTTTGGGGTGACACCCTGAGTATATTTTGATAAAAAACAAACGGATGATAGAAATGAAGAAATTAAACAAATGAGAGAAAGACTAGAAACTATTGAAGAATGATTTCAATGGCAGGGAGAGTTGCTAGAAACTTTTATGGGTGAGAAGAAAGGAGAAAAAACAACTCAGGAACAACCAGCGCGTGAAGATCCCGCCCCACCCCCACGAGCTTTGAGGTGAGCCAATCCCCTCAAAGAGCTGTCTTAGCTATGGTGATCAATATTCTAATAATTGTTCACATGAAATGTGAATCATACAAACACTGATACTTTTCCTGTACTGATCTTCTACAGGGTGATAATGACTATGATTTATATCTGCCAACACCCTCTTATCACCTTGTAGAGAGGGATACAATGTTCAACATCCTAGAGGACAATCTTCATTATAGACCACTTCCAACAAATCATCTAAAAGTGACGATTACTGTAGATCATGAGCCAAATGCAGAGCTACCTATTCCACTTGATAACAATGATATTCATATGGTCGAAAAGGATATTGGGAAATTCATTTCATGGCCTTCACAACTTGTAAGATTACATGTGGACAAAGAGGTATTTATTTCCATTTTTTTTCAAGCTAAACCTTTAAAAATTAATGAAAAAGGTCTGAACCAATGAATGTTATTATAGATGGAGAAAGGGAAGGGGGTGACAAGAAACGTGGGATCAAAAGAATCTAAAGGATCGACCAACCGATCCAAAATATCTACTAAAATCATAGTTACACCACCTGTTCTCTATCCACATTTACTAGCATTGAAGACCCATGTGGATACGAAGCTAAAAAGTGGTAGTAGTCATATAGTTGTTTTTGAAAAGAATATATATGGAGAGGAAGTTTTAGATTACGTTGCTGCTGAAAATGAAAATGACATCCTTGAATATGGTTGGCTAGGTGTAACAGTTGTAAATGTATATATGAGGTATGTTTTCATGAATTGATTTTCTAAAAGGTGATATAATGTTCTAATTATGACTAAATTCATTTTATATTATTGGAAGGCATATATATAAAAACAGTTGAAGGTATTTTCCCATGAGCCAAAATTTGGACTCGTTAGTCCTCATACCACATCTACACAACTAACGAAATTAGAGCCATCAATAAGGGATGAAATAGTAAAAGGCTTGCTGAAAACATTTGAAAGAATGATTACAGATGACAGAATCTTCCTAATACCAACAATGTAGGGTAAACCACTACGATTAAAGCATATCAATTATATTTTTACTTCTTTCATTACTTATTCCTTTTTGTGTTTTTAGGAAACATTGGATTCTAATTACAGTGAACTTGGATACTCCAAAGATTTATTTTCTGGATTCAATGCAAGGATATCCAACAAAACAACCACACGTGATGGAGTTTGTGAATTTGTAAGACACTACATCCTACGTTTTAGGTCTAAACATCAAGTTATATAATTTATATTATATTTTACCGAGGATTATGTTATGATAGGGAGGTGTATCAATATCATCTAAAAAGGGAAGAGTACAGGGGATAAGCATAAGGAGGCGAGAATGTACTAAATCTAGACAAGTAATAGGGTATATATAATAAAATTTCACTATCCAAACACTTATCAAAACAAGTTATTTATTCTCCTCATGATCAAAGTTTTTGCAGTGTAAAAAACCAAAAAAAAATAATGATTGTGGTTATTATGTTTATAAATTTATGAGTGAGATCATTTTCCATCAACAAACTAGCATCCCTAAAGAGGTATTTTCAAAAACAACTACTATTTCATTTAAATTATTTATTAATTCTTTATTTACATATTTTTCAGTACTACTTTGACTGTCGAAAAGCCTCATATTCACAAGATAATATAGATTTGTTCAGAAACAAGTGGGCTGCATACCTGAAAGAATATTGTACACAAATAGCATAAATATATGACTTGGGTATGTGTACAATTGGAAGAATTTTTTGAGAGAGGTTCACAGAGATCAAATGATGAAACATTTTTTATGTAAATGTTCGTAGGAAAATTGTAATTGTTATTAAATAAAACATCCTATATATAATGAGTCATTTGTTTATTTTAATAGATAAATTGTTATAGAAACATGAAATAATGATGAAGCACTTTTCTTTGGTCTTTGGATAAGAAAAACTAGTAAAATCTCCAAAATAACTTCATATCACACATGCCTACTCACATTCAAAGAACTAACATGCGAAAAACCAACCAAACACATTCAGATTGTGTTAATAATTTAGGAGAATGATAAATGGGTAATTTCTGACATGTACAAGTCAACCCCACCTCAATCTAAGGCATGGTGTGACTGGTATCACTCGAAGTGTCTCTCTTTTGTTTAAAATGGATAGAATTCTAAGTGAAAACAACAACTAACATACATAAAATTGACCAAACGCATTAGGATTGTGTTGATACTTTAGGATAACGATACATGGATCATTTTGATGTGTACAAGTCAACCCCGCCTCAATCCGAGGCACGGTGTGACCAGTATCACTCAAAGTGTCTCTCTTTTCTTTAAAATGGACAGATTTTTAAGTGAAAACAACAACTGACATATAGAAAACCAACCAAACACATTAGTATTATATTTATACTTTAGTTAAATGATCCATGGGTCATGTGTGATGTGTATGAGTCAAACCTGCCTTAATACGAGGCACGGTGTGACTAGTATCACTCAAAGTGTCTCTCTTTTTCTTAAAATGGACAAAATTCTAAGTGAAAACAACAACTGACATACAGAAAACTGACCAAACGCATTAAGATTGTGTTTATACTTTAGGAGAACGATACATGGGTCATTTTTGACATGTACGAGTCAACTCTGCCTCAATCCAAGGTATGGTGTGGCCTATATCACTCAAAGCGTCTCTCTTTTGTTTAAAATGGACAAAATTTTAAGTGAAAACAACAACAGACATACAGGAAACTGACCAAATGCATTCATATTATGTTGATACTTTAGAAAAAAGATCCATGGGTCATTTTTTATGTGTAAGAGTCAACCCTGACTCAATCCGAGGCACGGTGTGACCGGTATCACTCAAAGTGTCTCTCTTTTGTTTAAAATATACAGATTTTTAAGTGAAAACAACAACTGACATACGGAAAACTGACCAAATTCATTAGGATTGTGTTGATAATTTAGTAAAATGATCCATGGATCATGCGTTACATTTATGAGGCAACCCTTCCTCAATCCGAGGCATGGTGTGGCCGATATCACTCAAAGTTTCTCTCTTTGGTTTAAAATGGACAAAATTTTAAGTGAAAACAACAACTGACATATGAAAAACCAACCAAACGCATTTGGATTGTCTTTATACTTTAGGATAACAATACATGGGTCATTTTTGACGTGTAAGAGTCAAACCCGCCTCAATATGAGGCATGGTGTGACCGGTATCACTCAAAGTATCTCTCTTTTGTTTAAAATGGATAGAATTTTAAGGGAAAACAACAACTGACATACGAAAAAACAACCAAACGCATTCGGATTTTGTTGATACTTTAGGAAAATGATAAATGGGTCATGTGTGATGTGTACAAGTCAACCCTGCCTCAATATGAGGCAAATTGTGGCCGGTATCACTCCAAGTGTCTCTCTCTTGTTTAAAATGAACAAAATTTTAAGTGAAAATAACAACTGACATACGAAAATATGACCAAATTCATTATGATTGTGTTGATACTTTAGGAAAATGATACATGGGTCATTTTTGATGTGTAAGAGTCAACCCTGCCTCAATCTGAGTCATGGTGTGGCCGATATCACTCACAGTGTCTCTCTTTTGTTTAAAATGGATATAATTTTAAGTGAAAACAACAACTGACATACGTAAAACCAACCAAATGAATTATTATTGTGTTTATACTTTAGTAGAATGATAAATTGGTCATTTTTTATGTGTACGAGTCAACAACACCCCAATCCAAGGCACGGTGTGACTGATATCACTCAAAGTGGCCCTCTTTTATTTAAAATGGACAAAATTTTAAGCGAAAACAACAACTGACATACATAAAACTGAACAATGCATTCATATTGTGTTGATACATTATGAGAACAATCCATGGGTCATTTTTGATGTATAGGAGTCAAACCTACCTCAATCCAAGGCATGGTGTGACTGGAATCACTCAAAGTGTCTCTATTTTGTTTAAAGTGGACAGAATTCTAAGTGAAAACAACAAATGACATACAGAAAACTGACCAAACATATTTAGATTGCATTTATACTTTAGAAGAAAGATCCATGGGTCATTTTTTATGTGTAAGAGTCAACCCTGCCTCAATCTGAGGCACGGTGTGACCGGTATCACTCAAAGTGTCTCTCTTTTTTTTTTTAAAATGGACAGAATTTTAAGTGAAAACAACAACTGACATATGGAAAAATGACCAAAAACATTAGGATTATGTTTATACTTTAGGAGAATGATCCATGGGTCATTTTTTACATTTAAAATTCAACTCCACCTCAATATAAGGTACAATGTGACCGGTATCACTCAAAGTGTCTCTCTTTTGTTTAAAATGGACAGAATTCAAAGTGAAAACAACAAGTGACATAAGGAAAACCGACCAAAAAAATTTGGATTGTGTTTATACTTTATTAGAATGATACAAGAGTCATTTTTGATGTTTAAGAGTCAACCTTGCCTCAACCTGAGGCACGGTGTGACCGGTATCACTCAAAATGTCTCTCTTTTGTTTAAAATAGACATAATTTTAAGTGAAAACCACAACTGACATACGGAAAACTGACCAAACGCATTCTGATTGTGTTTATACTTTATTAAATGGATCCATGGGTAATTTTTGATATTTATGAATCAACCCCACCTCAATATGAGGCACAATGTGTGACAATCGGGTCCCAGTGACAACACAGACACCCTGCATTAACAAGGCCGTCAGGTCCTGACCTACCAGGTACCTCCAATTGCCCCCACAGACACGTGGGTCCCACCCCAGGGTCCACCCACATGCCCGAACGGGTCATTTGACTAATGACAGTCCCCACATGCCAACACTTGTCGGAAACTTCCTAGAAGGTCACCTATCCTGATCACTACTCCAGGCCAAGCACGCTTAACTGTGGAGTTCTAATCAAACAGGCTCTCGAAAAGGAAGGTGCACCTTGTTGACATGAGTCATATCATTTAGTCATTTAACCCTTTATCATTTGGGGGTGTTACAATCACCCCCCCTTTAGAGCACAACGTCCTCGTTGTGGGCCCTACATCTCAACCCAGGCAGTGCACCACACACTTAAGGCCGAGTTCCTCCTCTGATACCAACTATGACAACACTGCTTTTATTACAAAATTAAACATGATTTATTACATAAACTATTCACTTGATACAACAAGGATGATCAAGAGGTATAGTGTCTTTGGGGCTTAAGATCATTACATAACAACTTAAAATATGAAATACAACATCTTTATTGAAAACTTCCTTTACATGACCACTACATTCCCTCGTACTTAGAATTGCATGGGATAACTTGAGGACATGCATAAGAAAAGGGGTGAGATATAAAGACCAGTAAGGGAATAAACATGGAATAAATGAGGAGTACAATACATGTTATACAATAGTCATATCAATAGAGCACAAGAGAAACATGAACATAAATGCATGATAAATCATGATAATCATAACATGGAAATGTGGCAACAATACTTAACATGGAATTAGCATGAGCGAAGGATCATTGCACATGGAGCATGAGTAAATCCTCATTGCACATGAAGTAGGATTAAACCATCGTTGCACTTGAATTATCATGCGTCAATACTCATTGCACATGACGTATTATGATACTATACTTTACCCAATGCATTGGAGCGCTATAAGGGCACACCCTTCTTAAACATTTCATTTCATGCATAAGTGTGCCACATGGATAAAAAAACATGGATTCATAAAACATAATCATTCAGTCCACGATAAAGGAATTTGGAATTCATACATGAAACTTTATAATCAATAAGTAAATGTGCATAAAGGTGAATACCCTTGATGGAGAAATGGGCATCGTATTCACTACACAATGGCATTGGCTTAGAAAATCGGTGCGATTTCGGCAGCGTAACGGCGTGACATAAGAATTCATAAAAACGGTTGATGAGAGAGAAAGGGGTTCCTCATCATATTTACATGTAATGGACAGTAAGTAGGTCATATATATACATGTACCAACAATTTTAATGGAATTTAGATTCATGATACAAAAGTATTGCTTGAATTTAAATGAGGAGAGAGAAGTTCCTTTCGGAATTTCGGCATAGTAACAGGTGTACATGGGAGGCATTTAATGAGAGAGAAAGGGGTCTACCATCATTCAAACATAAATTGGGAAGTATGAGGGAGGTGAAAAACCATACCCCAACATTAATAATTGAAATTAAATGGGTAAAACAACTTAAAGAAAATTGGACAAAAATGAGAAAGGAAGAAAAAAACCCTTACTTGGAAGTGTGCTTCCAAAGGCTTGAGAGAGGCTTGAGAGAGGCTTATTGGGAGCTTGGGGCACCTTGATAGGATTCTAGATAGAGTAGGGTAGAGGTTGGACAAACTCCAAAGGCTTTGAGTGAGGAGGAAGTGGGAGCTTGGGTGGGTTTATATAGGAAAGGTGAGTGAATTCTTTATTATTTAGGTTTGGGACCCCTTACATTAAACTAATCCAAACCAAAAATCAACTCATGGTTTTTGCCCATGGTTTTTGGAAAAGGGAAGAGGAAAAAAATATTTTATTAGGCCAAATTCCAAACTTATTAAAATAATGGCGTTGCTTATGTGGAGGTGATTCACACTCCCATGGAAAATAATTTAAAAGACAAGATGTTTAATAAGTCTTGAGGGGTCCATTAATGCTTTGAAAAGTAAGTCAAACAAACCCAAAATCACATTATTTTAATGTTAAAACATATATTGGCCGAAAATAAAGCTTATACTATTTTATTACATCACTATTGGGTCATTATGATGTCATAAAACACATTATATATTTAAACGATATTTAATTTTTACCCAAAAATTTGACTGTCTTAGAAAATTAAGAAAAATTCATCGTTGGATAATTTCGACATCCTGATTCCAAAAATATCATTTATTTTATCTAAATAATTTTTTAAATATGTTAATTTTCATTTTTAAAATAAAAACCGACATTTATTGAAAATTCACGGGTTTTGACAGAAATGGCTTTCAAACCTTAATAAAAATTATAATTGCATTCATAAAATTATATGATCATTTATATATAATTAAATTAATTTAATAATAATAATAATATTTTATTAAAATATTATTTAATTCAAAAATCCCTTAATTTAATAAAATATATTTCTTAATTAAATAATAACTAAAAACACTATTTGTACTTTAAAAACTATTTACAATGTATCAATAATGACAAGAAGGTATATTCATTATTATGTAAAAAAAAATATACATGAACATATTACTAGCGATTTGTTACATAACCCCTTAAAACAGTTGCATAAGACCTAAGGGTAAGGTGTGCGATGGTGACCGAGTCTTGGGGTGGCTCAGATAACATCGCTCAAGTGGTAATCTCTATCAACTTCCACTTTTCCCGTAGACGGTCCCATTCGAGCTTGACATGATGAAGCTCAGCTTGAGCTTGGTCTAGAGTGAAGCCCAAGGACGCCACCTCTTTTCCGACCTCCGAAAAATGGGCTTCGTACGGAGCAATTCTACTGGATGAGGTCATCACTTCTTTTGTCTAAGTAAATTGGATTTGTTAAAGCCCTATATTTATACTAATCACGTGATCACTGTTCAATGGCTATAAAAGTAACAGTCACAAATCTTAACATAAAACCAAAGAAGTTGACATTTTATATAAACGTTTTACATAAAGAGACATTCAACTGGATCAAGAGGGATTTCCATTAATGAAACTTTGAGTCGTTACAATATTCCCCCTTAAGAAATTTCACCCTCAAAATTTCCTTTTTCCCACACTAAAACAGATGTGGGTAACTCAGCTTCATTATTTACTCCAATTCCCAAGTCTCTTATTCAAACTTGTGGTTTCGCCACAACACCTTGACAAGGGGAATTGTCTTATTTCGTAGAAATTTTTCTCTATGATCTAATATCTTCACTGGCTTCTCCTCATAAGAAAGATCATCCTCCAACTGTACCACCTCAGAAGAGAGTACATGTGAAGGGTCTGGTATGTACTTCTTTAAGAGGGATACATGAAATACATCATGTACTTTGGCCATGGTAGGTGGAATTTCTAGTCGATAGGCCACAACCCCGAAACAATCAAGAATATCGAAGGGGCCAATGTACCTTGGACTTAACTTCCCTTTCTTTCCAAACCTCATGACCTTCTTCCACTAAGATATATTTAGAAAAACCATGTCTCCAACTTTAAACTCATGGTCTCATTGACGATTATCTGCATAACTCTTCTGTCAACTCTAGGATGCCTTGATATGATGCTGAATGGTTTTCACCTTCTCCACCATTTCCTCTACCATTTCTGGTCCAAGCAGCTTACGTTCACCAACCTCATCCCAACACACTGGTGTTCTGCACCTTTTCCCATAAAGGGATTCATATGGTGCCATTTGGATGCTCGAGTGGAAACTGTTATTATAAGAGAACTCAACCAGAGGAAGATGTTGATCCCATCCTCCTTTAAAGTCCATTGAGCACGCTCTCAACATGTCCTCAAGTGTTTGGATAGTCCGCTCGGATTGGCCATCAGTTTGAGGATGATAGGCCGTATTAAAGTTCAGTTCAGTATTCAGAGCATGTTGAAGACTCCTCCAAAACCTAGAGTTGAATCTTGGATCTCGGTCAGACACAATAGATAGTGGCACTCCATGCAGCCTTACCACTTCCCTGATATATATCCGTGCCAGTTGATCCAATGAGAAATCCTCCTGAATAGCAATGAAATGTGCAGTCTTTGTAAGACAATCCAAAACAACCCAGATTGCATTGTTGCCTTTGGATGTCCTCGGAAGTCTGGTGACAAAGTCCATGGTGATGTTCTCCCATTTCCATTCTGGTATGGGCAATGATTGCATCATCCACTTAGACTTCTGCCTATCTGCCTTCACTTGCTGGCACACCAGGCACTTTGATGTATATTCATATATCTCCTTTTTCATATTATCCCACCAAAAGTTTTCTCTGAGATCTTGATACATCTTTGTGCTCCCTGGGTGAATAGAGAAATTTGAACTATGTGCATCATCCAAAAGTTCCTTCTTCAGCTCCGAACTTTATGGAACACATAGTATTTTCCCAAATCGCACAATTTCTTCTTCATTAACATTAAACTCTGAGGATTTCCCCTTTTTGATAGCTTCCACTTTTTCTTGAATTCCCACATCATCCTTTTGAGCATCCTTTAACCTTTCCAAAAGAGATGGTTGAGCAATCATTTGTGAAAGGATTGATGATGTTACCTTCTTTATGATTCCCATGCCCATATTCATCAAGTCTAAGAATATTGGATCCCTCTCAATTCTCATCATTGATATAATCACTGGGTCCTTTCTACTTAGGGCATCTGCCACCTTGTTCGCTTTCCTAGGGCGGTAATGTATTGAACAGTCATAATCCTTGATGAGCTCTATCCATATTCTCTGGTGCATATTAAGCTCTTTTTGTGTGAATATATATTTAAGACTCTTGTGGTTAGTATATATCTCACATTTCTCCCCATAGAGATAATGCCGCCAGATTTTCAAGGAAAAGATCACCGCCGCCAACTCCAGATCATGCGTTGGATAGTTTTACTCATGGATTTTCAACTGCCTTGAGGCATATGATATCACTTTATCATTCTTCATTATCACACAGCCTAAGCCCTTCTTCGAAGCATCACTGAATACCACAAAAATTTCCCCACTTGTGGGTAAAGTGAGCACGAGCGCAGTGATAAGCCTCTTTTTCAACTCCTTGAAGATTTCTTTGCATTCATTACTCTAATAAAACTTTAATCCCTTTCGATTTAGCTTGGTAATATGATTGGACAATCGTGAGAAATTTCTCACAAATCATTGATAATATCCAGCTAACCCCAAGAAGCTAAGGATATCCTTTACAGATGTTGGCCTCAGCCATCCCTCAATTGCATATGTTTTAGAGGGATCCACATATATCCCATTTATTGTGATGATATGGCCCAAGAATGATACCTACTTCAACCAAAACTCACACTTGATGTACTTTTCATAGAGATTCTCCTTGCGCAAATTCTCTAGTACAGTTCTTAAATGCTCCTCATGATCCTCCTTGGTTTTGGAGTATATTAGAATATCATCTATAAAGACCACCAAAAATTTGTCAAGGTAATCTCTAAAGACTCTATTAATCAAGTCCATGAAGATTTATGGAGCATTAGTGAGTCTGAAAGGAATTACTATGAATTCATAGTGCCAGTATCTTGTACGAAAAGCAGTCTTGGGGACATCTTCCTTCTTCACCCTTACTTGATAATATCTCGACCGCAAATCTACCTTGGAGAAGTATTGTGATCCACACAACTGATCAAACAAGTCATCGATCCGTGGAAGAGGATACTTGTTCTTTATCATGATTTTGTTAAGTTCACAATAATCGATGCAAAGCCGCATTGACCCATCCTTCTTCTTGACGAAGAGGACTGGTGCACCCCATAGTGAAGCACTTGGGCGTATAAACCCTTTATCTAGATTATCCTGTAGTTGTTTCTTCAGCTCTTCAAGCTCCATGACCTCCATTCTATATGGAGTCTTGGATATTGGTAGTTCCCCTGGTATAAGTTCAATTGAGAATTCAACATCTCTTCTAGGAGGAAGACTAGGCAGTTCCTCGGGAAACACTTCAGCGAATTCCCTCACAATAGACATTTCTTCAAGGATGGTTTCTTCCTTGGAATCAATCATCTGAGCTAGATACATGTGCTCATAGGGCAATAATATCCATGCTTGAGATGATAGAGCTAAATGAGATTCATCTTTCTCCTTACACTTGTAAATAATCAGGGGTCGATTCTCCATATGGAGTGTGATTTCCCTCTCCCGAAAATTTATGTTGGCTCTATATAAATAAAGCCAATCCATGCCAAGAATTGCATCAAATTCCACCAGAGGGAGTATGACGAGGTTTTCTGGGAAATTTTATCCACAGATTATAACAGGGTAGGACTTATATTCATGGGATGCAATGATTGCCCCATTTTCCGTACTCACCGACATCTTCACTTCCATGATTTGTGGTGGTGGTGGGATTGTTCTACTAAAATTTCGAGATATAAAAGAATGAGTAGAACCTAAATCAAAAAGTACGTTCTATATTCTTGAATAAATAAATCGTGTACCTATCACAACTTCGTTTTTAGGGTTCAATTCGGCAGAAGTGATGGAAAAAGATCTTCCTTACTGCCTTGGAGGTTGTTGGTTGCCTCCGAAAACCCTTGGTTTATGGCACTGATTTGAAAAATGCCCTGGTTCTTTGTAGTTGTAGCAATGAACAACGCGTTGAGGTTCAAACGGAGCGTTCCTCTCCTCTGTCGCAGCCGCGGGTCTTTCTTGCTGACAGTTAATAGCTAGGTGCCCTTCTCTTGCACACCTAAAGCATTTCCTCGCCCCCCTTGAGGAAATTTCCATGGTGCTTCTTTATGCACTTTTGTCAATTGGGGTGATGGATCTTCTTAGCACCATTGGATTTATCCATTGGACTGCCAGTATTGAAGTCCACCTTATGATTCTTGTCCCCATGATACCCCTGTGATTCCCTGATCTCCATTTCGACCTTGAGGGCACATCGGACAATTTCCTCATAGCTGTCAAAGTCACAGATCGCTAATTATTTCCACAGGTTAGGCTTTATCCCCCCAAAGAAGTGGCCAACCTTGCATTTGGGGGTAACAACAAAGCCAGAAGCGTATCGTGCAAGCCTTGTGAATTTTTCCTCATACGATCCAACAGATTCTTCATCTTTTTTCTAGAGGGAAAGGAAGTCCCTTTCCATCTTAAGCTGGAGGGTGTGTGAAAAATATTTATCAAAAAACAACTTTCAGAAATACTTTCATTCCAATGCCTCGATCTCCTCCTTAGGCTTCATATTTTTGATCAACGTCCACCATTGATCAACTTCACCCTCCATACGATAAGCCGCCAGGAGAACCTTCTCTTGTTCAGAACATTGAAGGATGGAGAAGATCTTTTCAATGGAGTTGATCCTTTGTTCAGTGATCGTGGGATCAGATGATCCACTAAAAGTAGGAGGCCTTTGTCTCATGAAGTTCTCGATAGCGACTTGTTATTTCTTAGGGGGGGTTGAACGTTCCTCTTGACCCGTGTTTCTATTCAAATCTTGAGTTAGCTGGGAGAGAAGCGTGAAAAATTTCACGATTCCCACTCCCATTGGATTGGGAATCTCATTAATACAGTCATCACACTAATCTTCACATCAGTTGTTAGCCTGAGTCCTCCTATTACCGGCCATTGGCTGGAATAAAAGGAAAGTTAGGGGTAACACATAAAGGGTAATCCAAAGACAAAAGTTGATGAATTATAAATAAACTTTTATTTCCTTAACTCATGAGTCTATAGGCTTTAATCTAGGATTTTCATGATCTACTTTTAACATATATTCTTAGGGGAATTTTTTTAATTCCCTTAATAAGGGTTCATAGTAAGCTTGTGAATTTATCAAAACATATCCCCCGGGAGTGTCGTAACCAAGAGTGCATCAATGCCCATTGTCGTGCACTAGTTCCCGTTCGAGTCTAGCTCAAAGAGGTGTTTTCGGGTTTTACCCCTAGGATACATCTGTGCCAGAGCCGTGGGTCTTTCTTGCTGACAGTTAACAGCTAGGTGCCCTTCTCTTCCACACCTAAATCATTTCCTCGTCCCCTTGAGGTAATTTCCATGGTGCTTCTTTCTGCACTTTTGGAAAGTGGGGTGCTGGATCTTCTTAGCATCATTAGATTTATCCATCGGACCGCCAGCATTGAAGTACACCTTATGCTTCTTGTCCCCATGATACCCCTGTGATTCCCTGATCTCCATTTCGACCTTGAGGGCACATCGTACAATTTCCTCATAGCTGTTGAAGTCACAGATCGCTAATGCTTTCCGCAGGCTAGGCTTCAGCCCACCAAAGAAGCGGTCAACCTTGCATTTGGGGGTAACAACAAAGCCGAAAGCGTATCGTGCAAGACTTGTGAATTTTTCCTCGTAAGCTTCAACAGATTCTTCATCTTTTTTCTTAAGGGAAAGGAAGTCCCTTTCCATCTTAAGACGGAGGGTGTGTGGAAAATATTTATCGAAAAACATCTTCTGAAAATACTTCCATTCCAACGCCTCGATCTCCTCCTCAGGCATCGTATTTTTGATCAGCGTCCACCATTGATCAACATCACCCTCCATACGATAAGCCTCCAGGAGAACCTTCTCTTGTTCAGAACATTGAAGGATAGAGAAGATCTTTTCAATGGAGTTGATCCATTGTTAAGTGATCGTGGGATCAGATGATCCACTAAAAGTAGGAGGCCTTTGTCTCATGAAGCTCTCGATAGCGACTTGTTCTTTCTTAGGGGGGTTGAACGTTCCTCTTGACCAGTGTTTTTATTCAAATCTTGAGTTAGCTGGGAGAGAAGCATGACAAAGTTTGTGATTCCCACTCCCATTGGATTGGGCATCTCATTAGTACAGTCATCACACTGATCTTCACATCGGTTGTTAGCCTGATTCCTCCTATTACCAGCCATTGGCTGGAATAAAAGTAAAGTTAGGGGTAACACATAAAGGGTAATCCAAAGACAAAAGTTGATGACTTATAAATAAACTTTTATTTCCTTAACTCACGAGTCTATAGGCTTCAATCTAGGCTTTTCATGATCTAATTTCTAACATATATTCTTAGGGGCATTTTTTTAATTCCCTTAATAAGGGTTCATAGTAATCTTGTGAATTTATCAAAACATATCACCCAGGAGTGTCGTAACCAAGAGTGCATCAAGGCCGATTGTCGTGAACCAGTTCCCGTTTGAGTCTAGCTCAAAGCGGTGTTTTCGGGTTTTACCCATAGGATACATCTGTGCCAGAGCTGCCTCTACCTGCTTGTATTCAGATAGGGATGTATTTTCTTGATAAAACACTTACTCAGTAATTACCAAAACTTAGGGACGTTTTTATTATACTTAGTCTTGTCTCTAAGGCTTTACTAGGGTTTTCTAATCCTAATCCCAAAAATAACTAAACCTATCCTCTGATACCAAATGTGACAACCGGGTCCCAGTGACAGCACAGACACCCCGCCTTAACAAGGTCGTCGGGTCCTGACCTACCAGGTACCACTAGTTGCCCCCACACACACGTGGGGCCCACCCCAAGGTCCACCCACATGCCTGAGTCCTCCTATTACCGGCCATTGGCTGGAATAAAAGGAAAGTTAGGGGTAACACATAAAGGGTAATCCAAAGACAAAAGTTGATGACTTATAAATAAACTTTTATTTCCTTAACTCATGAGTCTATAGGATTCAATCTAGGTTTTTCATGATCTACTTTCTAAAATATATTCTTAGGGGCATTTTTTTAATTCCCTTAATAAGGGTTCATAGTAAGCTTGTGAATTTATCAAAACATTTCCCCCGGGAGTGTCGTAACCAAGAGTGCATCAAGGCCCATTGTCGTGCACCGGTTCCCGTTCAAGTCTAGCTCAAAGTGGTGTTTTCGGGTTTTAACCCTAGGATACATCTGTGCCAGAGCCGCCTCTACCTGCTCGTATTCAGATAGGGATGTATTTTCTTGATAAACCACTTATTCAGTACTTACCAAAACTTAGGAATGTTTTTATTATACTTAGTCTTGTCTCTAAGTCTTTACTAAGGTTTTCTAATCCTAATCCCAAAAATAACTAAACCTATCCTCTGATACCAAATGTGACAACCGGGTCCCAGTGACAGCACAGACACCCCGCCTTAACAAGGTCGTTGGGTCCTGACCTACCAGGTACCACTAGTTGCCCCCACAGACACGTGGGGCCCACCCCAAGGTCCACCCACATGCCTGAGTCCTCCTATTACCGGCCATTAGCTGGAATAAAAGGAAAGTTAGGGGTAACACATAAAGGGTAATCCAAAGACAAAAGTTGATGACTTATAAATAAACTTTTATTTCCTTAACTCATAAGTCTATAGGCTTCAATCTAGGCTTTTCAGGATCTACTTTCTAACATATATTCTTAGGGTAATTTTTTTTAATTCCCTTAATAAGGGTTCATAGTAAGCATGTGAATTTATCAAAACATATCCCCCGGGAGTGTCGTAACCAAGAGTGCATCAAGGTCGATTGTTATGAACCAGTTCCCGTTCGAGTCTAGCTCAAAGTGGTGTTTTTGGGTTTTACCCCTAGGATACATTTGTGCTAGAGCCACCTTTACCTGCTCGTATTCAGATAGGGATGTATTTTCTTGATAAACCACTTACTCAGTACTTATCAAAACTTAGGGATGTTTTTATTATACTTAGTCTTGTCTCTAAGGCTTTACTAGGGTTTTTTAATCCTAATCCCAAAAATAACTAAACCTATCCTCTGATACCAAATGTGACAACCGGGTCCCAGTGACAGCACAGACACCCCGCCTTAACAATGTCATTAGGTCCTGACCTACCAGGTACCACTAGTTGCCCCCACAGACACATGGGGCCTACCCCAAGGTCCACTCACATGCCTGAGTCCTCCTATTACCGGCCATTGGCTGAAATAAAAGGAAAGTTAGGGTTAACACATAAAGGGTAATCCAAAGACAAAAGTTGTTGACTTATAAATAAACTTTTATTTCCTTAACTCATGAGTCTATAGGCTTCTATCTAGTTTTTTCATGATCTACTTTCTAAAATATATTCTTAGGGTCATTTTTTTAATTCCCTTAATAAGGGTTCATAGTAAGCTTGTGAATTTATCAAAACATATCCCCCAGGAGTGTCGTAACCAAGAGTGCATCAAGGCCCATTGTCGTGCACCGGTTCCTGTTCGAGTCTAGCTCAAAGCGGTGTTTTCGGGTTTTACCCCTAGGATACATCAGTGCCAGAGCCGCCTCTACCTGCTCATATTCAGATAGGGATGTATTTTCTTGATAAACCACTTACTCAGTACTTACCAAAACATAGGAATATTTTTATTATACTTAGTCTTGTCTCTAAGGATTTACTAGGGTTTTCTAATCCTAATCCCAAAAATAACTAAACCTATCCTCTGATACCAAATGTGACAACCGGGTCCCAGTGACAGCACAGCCACCCCGCCTTAACAAGGTCGTCGGGTCCTGACCTACTAGGTACCACTAGTTGCCCCCACAGACACGTGGGGCCCAACCCAAGGTCCACCCACATGCCTGAGTCCTCTTATTACCGGCCATTAGCTGGAATAAAAGGAAAGTTAGGGGTAACACATTAATGGTAATCCAAAGACAAAAGTTGATGACTTATAAATAAAATTTTATTTCCTTAACTCATGAGTCTATAGGCTTCAATCTAGGATTTTAATGATCTACTTTATAACATATATTCTTAGGGGCATTTTTTTAATTCCCTTAATAAGGGTTCATAGTAAGCTTGTGAATTTATTAAAACATATCCCCCGGGAGTGTTGTAACCAAGAGTGCATCAAGGCCCATTGTCGTGCACCAGTTCCTGTTAGAGTCTAGCTCAAAGCGGTGTTTTTGGGTTTTACCCCTAGGATAAATCTGTGCCAGAGCCGCCTCTACCTTCTCGTATTTAAATAGGGATGCATTTTCTTGATAAACCACTTACTCAGTACTTACCAAAACTTAGGGATGTTTTTATTATACTTAGTCTTGTCTCTAAGGCTTTACTAGGGTTTTCTAATCCGAATCCCAAAAATAACTAAACCTATCCTCTAATACCAAATGTGACAACAAGGTCCCAGTGACAGCACAGACACCCTGCCTTAACAAGGTCGTTAGATCCTGACCTACCGGGTACCACTAGTTGCCCCCACAGACACGTGGGGCCCACCCCAAGGTCCACCCACATGCCTGAGTCCTCCTATTACTGGCCATTGGCTGGAATAAAAGGAAAGTTAGGGGTAACACATAAAGGGTAATCCAAAGACAAAAGTCGATGACTTATAAATAAAATTTTATTTCCTTAACTCATGAGTCTATAGGCTTCAATCTAGGTTTTTCATGATCTAATTTCTAAAATATATTCTTATGGGCATTTTTTTTAATTCCCTCAATAAGGGTTCATAGTAAGCTTGTGAATTTATCAAAACATATACCCCGGGAGTGTCGTAACCAAGAGTGCATCAAGGCCCATTGTCGTGCACCGGTTCCCATTCGAGTCTAGCTCAAAGAAGTGTTTTTGGGTTTTACCCCTAGGATACATCTGTGCCAGAGCCGCCTCTACCTGCTCGTATTCAAATAGGGATGTATTTTCTTGATAAACCACTTACTAAGTACTTACCAAAACTTAGGAATGTTTTTATTATACTTAGTCTTGTCTCTAAGGCTTTACTAGGGTTTTCTAATCCTAATCCCAAAAATAACTAAAACTATCCTCTGATACCAAATGTGACAACCAGGTCCCAGTGACAGCAGAGACACCCCGCCTTAACAAGGTCGTCGGGTCCTGACCTACCAGGTACCACTAGTTGCCCCCACAGACACGTGGGGCCCACCCCAAGGTCCACCCACATGCTTGAGTCCTCCTATTACCGGCCATTGGCTAGAATAAAAGGAAAGTTAGGGGTAACACAGAAAGAGTAATCCAAAGACAAAAGTTGATGACTTATAAATAAACTTTTATTTCCTTAACTCATGATTCTACAGGCTTAAATCTAGGATTTTCATGATCTACTTTCTAACATATATTCTTAGGGGCATTTTTTTAATTCCCTTAATAAGGGTTCATAGTAAGCTTGTGAATTTATCGAAACATATCCCCCGGGAGTATCATAACCAAGAGTGCATCAAGGACCATTGTCGTGCACCAGTTCCCGTTCGAGTCTAGCTCAAATCGGTGTTTTTGGGTTTTACCCCTAGGATACATCTGTGCCAGAGCCTCCTCTACCTGCTCGTATTCAGATAGGGATGTATTTTCTTGATAAACCACTTACTCAGTACTTACCAAAACTTAGGGATGTTTTTATTATACTTAGTCTTGTCTCTATGGCTTTACTAGGGTTTTCTAATCCTAATCCCAAAAATAACTAAACCTATCCTCTAATACCAAATGTGACAACCGGGTCCCAGTGACAGCACAGACACCCCACCTTAACAAGGTCGCTAGGTCTTGACCTACCAGGTACCACTAGTTGCCCCCACAGACACGTGGGGCCCACCCCAAGGTCCACCCACATGCCTGAACGTGTCATCTAACTAATGAAAGTCCCCACATGCCAACACTTGTCCTTTCCAGTGTGTTTTGTCCTCACTCACACACACCCTGGGAAACATCCCAGAAGGTCACCCATCCTGATCACTACTCCAGGCTAAGCGCGCTTAACTGTGGAGTTCTAATCAGACAGGCTCCCGAAAGGGAAGGTGCACCTTGTTGACATGAGTCATATCATTTAGTAATTTAACCCTTTATCATTTGGGGGTGTTACACAGTGTGACCGGTATCACTCATAGTGTCTCTTTTTTGTTTAAAATGGACAGAATTCTAAGTGAAAACAAAAATTGACATATAGAAAACCAACCAAACACATTCTTATTGCGTTGATACTTTATTAAAACAATACATGGGTCATTTTTTGACGTGTAAGAGTCAACCTCGCATTAATCCGAGGCACGGTGTGGCCGATATCACTCAATGTGTTTCTCTTTTGTTTAAAATGGACAAAATTTTAAGTGAAAACAAAAATTGACATACAGAAAACCAACCAAATACATTTGGATTGTGTTGATACTTTAGGAGAACGATCCATGGGTCATTTGTGACATTTAATATTCAACCCCACCTCAATCTGAGGCACGGTGTGACCAGTATCATTCAAAGTGTCTCTCTTTTGTTTAAAATGGACATAATTCTAAGTGAAAACAACAACTAACATACAAAAAACTGACCAAACACATTCGTATTATGTTGATACTTTAGGAAAAATATCCATGGGTCATGTGTGACATGTACTAGTCAAACCTACCTCAATATGAGTCACGGTGTGGCCCATATCACTCAAAGTATCTCTCTTTTGTTTAAAATGGACATAATTTTAAGTGAAAACAACAACTAACATATGGAAAACCGACCAAACGCATTCAGATTGTGTTGATACTTTAGGAGAACAATCCATGGGTCATTTGTGACGTTCACGACTCAACCCCACCTCAATCAAAGGCATGGTGTGACCGGTATCACTCAAAGTGTCTCTCTTTTGTTTAAAATGAACATAATTTTGAAGTGAAAACAACAACTGACGTATAGAAAACAATCCAAAAGTCATTACCTATGACATAATACACTTAGGCAAGCCTCATAGAGTTCTAATTATTCCTTAGACAATAAAACCCCATTAATAATTCATCACACACCCTAAATATAAACCTTTATCCCTAGAGTTCATGGTGAGGGATGAAAACAAAGAGGAAAGGTAGAGGGAGAAGAAAAAAAGGAAAAGAAAAAATAATAGAGGATTTAAATTGGATAAATTTTCAAGATAAAGCACTCTTAGACTAAGTTTCGGGAAGGTGACAAGAGGAAATAGGTTAAAATCCCTTAAATTATGCCATTTCATCGGCAACTTTCATGGTATGGTTGGACAGTTCTCCAAATTGTTCACCATCTTTTTGGGAGCTATTAGATAAGAAACCCTCTTCTGCATAGTTTGGACAAACAGTTAACTAACCATGTTCCAATCGTTCAAAATAAATTAGTTAAACTATATATCCACACCACATGGTTTCTCCTAACCATGAACAACCCGTGTTCCTAACAACTCCCTCAAAAAGGTAAGTTTCAAGGTTTTTACTTGGAGTCATACAACCCATCCTTTTCCTATGTATGTAAAACAGTAAAAGTTCAAAATGAATAGGAAACTTCCCCATGAAAGTGTGCCCACATGGGTTCTTCTAAATTGTGTCTCCCAATAAAATTACTACATGACTACTAATCAGGAGTCTAGGATGGACAAAGAATAAGCATATATCTCCCCACCATTTATAAATTCTATAAACGGCGTGAAAAGAAGACAACACACCATAAGATAAAGGCATCAACCACAAGAACAGATTTCCTTAAGTGCCCCAAGAATCACCCAAATCCATCTACCATGAGGAATCTATAGGGGAAAATCTCTAAGTCCTAAGGTAACATATCCCAAAAGGAACTCAAAATCTATAAAAAAATTCCATATCCAAGCTTGAAATGAATATTAACCACAAAAAACATTAATAATAACTCACATGCATGACTTAATCAAATTTTTATTAAGGTTATGACATTGTAATCTCTCTATATATTTTATCTGAGGTAATGTAAGATATCATTTGGATAAGATAGTATTTAATGGTACCTTTTGATAATCATAATGAATAATTAGTACATCACATTAGGTATGGATTTTTCCATCATTTGATCCAAAATTGACTACCACTACATATTTTATCTGTGTGAACTTCTTGTTTGATATGCTGATTTTTTTGCAGGTCTTGTTTGGGTGTGTTGCTGTAGAATTTCATGTTACAGCAGGCAAGACATTTATCAGTGTAACGTCCCGACTCTGAGACTTTACAAAGTGGTATCAGAGGGATTCTTTTATTCTTGATTTACTATTTGGAGCCTATAGTTAGGGATAGGATGGAATAGGTACTTGGTAATAAGCTGTGCTCGAGAGTAGCTAAACCGTGTATAAGGAAAATCCAATCTACCTCATGTATTTCAATTTTTATGGTTTTTCAATTTTACAGTTGATTTTATTTCACCGTTGGGTGACTCATATGTTTTGTGCTATTATTTTTGATATTATTGAGGTTTTATTTCTATAGAAACCTGATGAGATGAGGGTATGCCATCTCATGCATCATATAGGCACTTGCTAGAGATCACATGTAATGCATTCTTGCCATTCCATTTAGGATGCATTAGAAATTTCATGTTGTTGCGATAGATGTTGTGCTAGATATGCATGATATTGTGATAAATGCCTTGATAGAATACCTGCTATTTGATAGGGTATTGGATTTTGTATGGTTTTGTTTGGATGAACACCAAACTTTGGTTCTTGAGGTGTTATGGGCCCTCATGGATCAGAATTTGGTGGATCATTAATCTGTTATGCTTTTATATGACATGTATAAGATGACAAGATTTGATTATCAGGGAGTATGGGCCCTCATGGATTGGAATTGGGAACTTTAATGTTCATTTCAGTTTTTTTTGGGATTCCAGAGTAGTTTCTGAGGCTTACTATCCGGAAAAAACCCAGAATACACGGTGTGTAATGATGAATACACGACGTGTGTCCTTCTATTCGGGAATGATCTGTTTTTCTTAAGTGAACGCCGTGTCCTATATGTACACGCCGTGTAATATCTAATCGTGTCACAGGCTGTGTGGGTAGAGCCACGAGGTTGGGAAATCTTGGTAGAACACACCATGTTCCAGATGTACATGTCGTGTTGTGTAGGCCATGTGTCCACCCATGTGACCACCCATGTGACTAACGACATGGATGGGTGAAAACTTAAGTTATACACTCTATGTCAAGCTTGAACACACCGTATAGTTTAACCCGAGTATCCGGCTATGTAACGAACAACATGGGTCGGTGAAATCTTCCTAGTACACTCTATGTCTGGCGCAAACACGCCATGTAGAGTCAGCCGTGTGACTGATAACACGAGTTGGTGAAGATATTTCTAGTACACGCCGTGTTTGGCACAAACATGTCGTGTAGTCTTGTCCTAGGAGAACTGTGTGGGTTAGTCGTGTAGAAGGACTCGAGCAGGGGAAGAGGATTACAGTACACACCATGTGTTAGGAAAACACGCAGTGTGTTTTGGGTGTTACACGAACTGGGTTGGAAGGAGTACACGCCCATGTGAAGGCTTAAGGGAACACACTGTGTAGGCATTGAACATTCAGTATATCCATGTTTTGAAAAAAAACTTGAATTATTTCTTTCTCTTGTTCCCTTATTACACTTCTATTTTTCATTACTTGATAATCTTGAACTAAGGTGTACACTTGACCTTGCAGAGTCATGCCACCGATACGTCCTCTGGTTTTATGCCAGTTGCAAGGCAGTGATCAGACACTGGAAATGGCTGATCAGGGACTACCATTAGATCCTCCAATTGTTCCAGTCTTGGAACTGGTCATCATTCCAGACACAGGTGCTGGCGCACAATTCCAAGAGGGCTTTATGAGGTTCATGCAGACCTTCTGTGGAGTACCACATCCTATCCCTTCTATGGCAGAGCCGACATGGGTTTTCCAGCAGCAGCATCCTCCCACATTTACTATGGAAGGAGGACCTCAGGATACAAAGTTATGGTTAGAATCCATGATGTCTATCTTCGAACATCTAGAGACGCCTCCAGAGAGGAGAGTGAAGCTTGCGACGTATATGATTTGGGTTTCTGCCAATAAATAGTGGGATGTGATCTTACAGGCGTGATGAAAATAGGTTATGGTTTGGGATGAGTTCCAGGGTGCCTTCTACAACTACTTCTATCCAAAGACTTTGAGGGCCAATCAAGCCCAAGAGTTTATGAGTCTGGAGTGGGGTACTCGTTTTGTTATGGAGTATTTGTCTCGTTTCATTGAGCTGCAGTGCTTCACACCCATCCCAAGAGGTGATGAGTTATTCTTGGCAATGAAGTTTGAGGATGGTATCAGGGAAGACATTTGATCTCAGGTGAACATCTTCAGGTTGACTTCCATCACCTCTATAGTCAACCAGGAGCTGATCACAGAGCACAATTTGAGGGATTCTAAAGTTGTGATCCAGGGCGGTTCGACATCCGAGGTTGGTATCCCTTCTACTAAAAGCAGGAAGCACCACAGGGAGTCTTCGCGTGGGGATCCAAGGAGGCAAGAGACATCTTCAGGTATCTAGGTAGTGTGCTACCAGTGTGGGAAGAGTGGGCATATGAGGCCACATTTCCCTAGAGACCCAGTAGAGTACCGATCATTCGGCAAGATGGGTCATCTTCAATGCTTCTGTCAGTTCTTCTCACCGGCAGCTAGTGATAGGGGTTCCTCTATGACTCCTCGTTCAGCAGAAGCACCACTGGTTTCTCACCAGTCTAGGAACTGGAGTTCTTATGGCCGTTCAGGACAAGGTGGAGGTCATGACTGTGGTAGTCAGTCGCTAGGATTTTAGCGACAGCAGGGTGGATCAGCTCAAGGTGGTCAGGCAGGGTCATAGGGCCGTGGTGCAGGTCGGAATTTTTCAATGGAGTAGACCCAGTTGGAGAAGGATATCAGACCCTCTATAGTTCGAGGTAAGATTCTAGTTTCCTCAGTTTTAGCTTTTGATATTTTCGATACAGGGGCTTCCCATAGCTTTATATCTGTTTCTGTTGTGGAGATCCTGGGGCTCTGTATCTTTACCTTTGCTGATATCTTGATGCTAGACACTCCTTTGGGGACTAGAATATCTAGTGTACATTAGTGCAAAGAGTTCCCTCTTGAAGTTGGTGGGTGTCACTTCTTTTATAACATCTATGTCCTAGAGATTATAGGTTGTGACGTCATTCTCAAAATGGACTGGTTAGTTACCTTTCAGGCAGTTGTCGATTACTATCACCGTAGGGCGAGTTTCAAATCACCAGAGGGAAGATAATTTCTTCATAAGGGTGAATGTGATGTTCATGAGATAAGAGAAGGACCTGAGCATCATGGGTTAGGAGGAGTTACAACCCATATTTCTAGTCTATATCTGGATGACCAGGGGACTTCACAGATAGACTTTCCTCCAGTGGTGGATCGTTTCAGGTATTTCTTTCCAGAGAACTTTTCAGGTTTGCCTCCGTAGCAAGAGGTATAATTTTCTATTGAGTTTGTTCCAGGATCGGAACCGGTGTCCATTATACCTTATAGGATGGCTACACCAGAGTTATAGGAGCTCAAGAAGCAGTTGGAGGAGTTGCAGGCTAAGGGTTTCATCCGACCCATCACTTCTCCTTGGGGTTCACTTGTCCTATTTGTAAAGAAGGCGGATGATACCCTCAGACTTTTTGTGGATTATTGGAAGTTGAACTAGTTGATGGTAAAAAAATGATATCCCTTATCGAGGATTGATGATCTCTTTGATCAGCTTCGAGGAGCCTGAGTTTTCTCAAATATTGACTTGAGATCTGGTTATCATCAATTGTGCATTAGACCATTTGATATACCTCTTACATCCTTCTGAAGAAAGTATGGTCTATACGAATATGTGGTGATTCCGTTCGGTCTCATGAACGTGCCTACAGTTTTCAGGGAACTGATGAACCAAGTGTTCCATCCTTACTTGGATTATTTCATGGTAGTCTTAGTGGATGATATCTTGGTGTACTCTCACAATTGACACGACCATGCCACACATCTTGTGATCATTTTGAGTACACTGAGAGAGCATCAGTTATATGATAAGCTCTCAAAATGCCACTCTCGGATGTACCATATTCACTTCTTGGGTCATGTTATCTCAGATACAGGAGTATCTATAGACCTAGAGAAAATGAGATCAATAGTTTCCTGGGATAATTCGAAGAACGTATTTTAGGTATGAAGTTTTCTAGGGCTGGATGGATACTAAAAACGTATCATATAGGTATTTTCATGCTTAGAAGCACCACTAACGGGCCTGACTAAGAAGGGTGAAAAGTTCTTGTGGTTAGATTATTGTGAGTCAGCCTTTCAGAAGATGAAATGGAGGTTGAATTCAACACCGATACTAGTTTTTCTAGATCAGAGAAAGAGCTATACTATTTACTGTGATTCTTCAGGTATCGGGCTGGGAGCCGTGCTTATACAGGGAGAAGGAGTCGTTGCGTACGGGTCTCATCTATTGAGGCCACATGAGAGGAATTACCCGACACATGGTCTCGAGTTGGCAATAATTGTTCATGCCTTACGTTGCTGGAGACATTATCTTTTGGGAGAGAATTTTGTGGTTTTCACCAACCACAAAAGTCTCAAATATATCTTCACTCACCGTGACCTGAATTTGAGACAACGAAGATGGGTTGAGTACATTCAGTCCTTTGACTTTGAGCTTGCCTATACACCTGGGAAAGGCAACGCTGTGGCTGATGCGCTGAGCAGGAGGACTCAGATACAGGCTGTTCAGAAGGCTAGAAGTGAGTGACAACTTATGGCTCTATTCTCTAAGATGCATTGGAGGTGCATAACAGGCAGGGGAATACATTTCTATCTTCTGTACCTGTTACCTATACTCTACTTGATCGAGTGAAAATGAGGTAGCTATCAGATTATAAAGGCCTAGTCCTATGGGAAAGCGTGTCAGGAGAGGACCCTATTCTTAGGTGGACCATAAGCGAGGATGAGATCTTGCTTTTCTGAGGATGTATATCGGTGTCAGCAGACATAAGCGAGGAGTTGATGTGGGACTTTCATTCCCCAGTTTGGGTAGTTCATCCTGGTGTCACCAAGATGTATTATGATCTACACCATCAGTATTGGTGGCCAGGTATGAAGAGAGATGTTGCAGGTTTCGTGATGAGGTGTTCCACCTGTCAGTAGGTGAAGGTGGAGCATCAGCATCCATCATGGATTTTGTAGCAGTTACCCATTCCTGAGTGGAAGTGGAATAATGTCATGATGGATTTCATGATAGGTTTACCAAGGCCTCCTTGAGGGAATGATGCAGTTTGGGTTGTCATTGATAGACTCACGAAAGTTTCTCACTTCTTGCCGATCAAGGAGACCTTTAGTGTTGATGAGTTGGGAAGACTGTACATCAGAGATATTGTACGTCTGCATGGGGTTATGAAATCCATTTTTTTAGATAGGGACTCACGTTTTACTTCTCGGGTCTGGAAGGGGCTTCAAAAGGATTTGGGTACATAGGTACTTTTGAGTACAACTTACCATCCCCAGACATATGGCCAATCCGAGCGTACGATTCAGGTGCTTGAGGACATGCTTCGAGCATGCATCCTGGATTTTGGAGGTTCTTGGGAGGAAAATATACCTCTTGTGGAGTTTGGATACAATAATAGTTTTGAATAAACTATTCAGATGAAAGATTATGCGGCTTTGTATGGTAGGCCATGCCGATCACCCTTATGTTGGCTGGAGGCAGGAGAGGCAACTATGCTGGGACCTCGTCTTGTCCAGGAGATCACAGAGAAGATAGAGTTGATTTGAAAGAGGATGGATACTGCACAGTCCCAACAGAAGTCATATGCTGATCGACGAAGATAACCTCTAGAGTTTGAGGTTGGAGACTAGGTTTTTCTGTGTGTCACATCGTGTTTGGGACACAAGAGGATTAGGAGACAGGGAAAGCTTTCTCTAAGATACGTTGGGCCATTTGAGGTGTTGGAGAGAGTCAGGCCGGTTTCCTATCAGTTGTAGTTACCTCAGATGTACCAGGCTATGCACGATGTCTTCCATATTTCTCAGCTTCAACGTTACTTCTCATACCCGTCTCATGTTTTTCAACCTGAAGAGGTTGAGTTAGAGGTGGACGCCTTGTTCAAGGAGTATCCTATCCAGATTTTTGATCGAAGTGTAAAGGTTCTATGTGGCTAGTCTGTTCCTCTGGTATGAGTGTTATGGAAGCATGAGAGAGTACACGATGAGACTTCAGAGAGGGAGGCTGATGTACGATCACAATGGCCAGAGATGTTCGAGGATTCTTCTTCTACGCCACCTTACTAGGGAAATTTGGGGACCAATTTCTTTAGGGGGGGGGGGGGGGTTTGTAAGAGTGCGGATATTATTTTCAGGTATGAGTTCTCTTTTCTGGTGTTTTTGAGAAAAGGAGGAGTTTCGGGAAATTTCTTGAGTACACACAGTGTACTTATATGTACACACCGTTTACTCAGTTGCCGCACATAGCCATGTGCTGGCCGTGTAACAACTGAGCACACAACCATGTGTGGTGACCTAGAGGCTTCCTAAAGAGGGTCCTGGTAAGGGAGAGTACACGTCATGTACCTATAAAGTACATGCCGTGTACTTTTTTTTTCATTAAATGGACTGGGGTCACGTCTAATTGAAAGAAACGTCTTCTTCTTCAACCAACATATCTGGGAGCGAATGAGACTACTAGATATTCGCCGAGCCCCTAATCAAGCATCTGTTCTCCGAATCGACCGCCGTTGATTGTGTTGGAATTGCCATGATAAGATCTTCCTTCTTCTAGATCTTGGTTTCCTGATTCCTTCTCTTTCAAGAGTTATCCTCATTTGATAATTTTAAGCGTTTTTATAGATCTACTGTGTTCTTTGGTGATTCAAGGATTTAGGTTCACGTATATTGATCTCACAACACCGAGGTAGGTGGTTTGTGACTTTCCATAGTTAGTATTTGAGTATTATGTTCAAAAGTTACCAATACCCTTGTTCGAGGTATTGCGTGTTTACGGTTTTAGCCCTATTAATTGCTTGCTATGCTTGTATGCTTGAGTAGAGGTTAATTGAATGCGAGTAGGGTTAATTTCTATGATTTGGAAGTTTTTTCCCATGCATGTTTTATTTATGACTGTTTGGTCTTACTTATCCTATTAGGCTGCAGTGATTTCCATTCCTAGTGATGATAGGATGGAGTAATCTTTTTATTTGACATGCTATGATATGCTATAGATTGTTTAGCCAAGTAGTTCTTAAGGTTTAATTTGGCTACTAAATATTGTTGTGCACGATTGAATTACACAAGGCTGTGATAACCTGGTGTAGTAGACCATAGGGAGAATGGACGTTGAGGGCTTCTCCAGAGTGTCTGTTTACTATTGCGATGTGAGACCATAGGGTGAATGGATGTAAGTGTTTCCTCAGAGTGTCTGTAGTTCCTCGATGTAGTCCATAGGGGGAATTAGACGTTGAGAACTTCCCCAAAGTGCCTTTTAGTTACCGATACAATACTATAGGGGGAATTGATAGTGAGTGCTTCCTCAGAGAGTCTATGATAAATCTGAACCAGAGGGGTTAGACTGTGTGTACTTCCCAGAGGGTTTCTTGTACTTGTTGTTTGAACCAGATGGGTTAGGGTGTGAGTACTCCTAGAGGGTTGCCTGCTTTTTATTAGATTCCTACTTGATATATGAAATTGAATGCATTGAAACTGTGGGATTTTTTTACTTTTGAGTACTTCCTTGTTTACTGCTTCTTTTGATTATTGCCTGCCATATATATTCACTGGCTGTTAGGCACAAATATTTGGGTGGTTTCCTACTGGGATTTAGCCTCACACCCTATTTGGGCCATGATTTTGGGCTCAAAATGATTATATTACTACAGGTATAGATAAGGGAAAGCACCCTTATACTTTAGGTACTTGATTGCTATGGAGATGAAGATAATGTGACCAAGTTGAGGCTTGAGATGCTATTGGAGTTTATGTATTTTCTTTTGTGATTTAGTTATTTCTATATTCCAGTATTGTGACTTGTTTGGCTGCTTTTTTAGACATATGTATCATGCATCATTATTATATATATGTGCTCCAATTTATTCCTTCAGTCTTTCGCTATTTACTATTGTATGGTATTATTACTTCTTCCACAATTTGAATATCTGTTTAGTTCCGCTGTGTTACTCTGCCAATGAGGGCATAGTTTCCCCACTTTCACACCCAAGGCCCTTACTGCTAGTCGGCATCCTCTGAAGTTTGGGGAAATGCGCTTGAGTCCATGTGAAAAACTGGGTACGAGGCACTTCTGGGTGGCTCCCGGAACCCGGGCGTTACAATCGGCACTTTTTAGCACTGATAAAGGGGACCCCCCTTTATCAGCGTTGAGCTTTATATCACTTTTTTATAACAGTTAAAGCTCGTTATGAGCACTAATAAAGCTCATTTTAGTAGTAGTGATTATTATGTACACATGAGTTCAGAAGAAAACATTAATATTGGCACATAACTAACCTAAAGCTATATTAATGCATTGGTCAATCTCATAATGTTAACATGGAATGAAAAGTATGAAATGGTTGTGGTGTAGTTGTGTTAGAGGGAAGTTAACTCAGTTAATGTATCTTAAAAAATAGACAAAGAAGTGTCAAATTATTAGAGTAAACAAATAATTAATTAGAAAGTTTCATGATTTTAACATAGACAATTACCTTTTGGTGGAGTATTTTTTCGCGGTAGTTTAAAGAGTTATTACATTCTATTGGGTGGGGTAATATAATGCCTTTTGGTTCTACATCTCAGATGATTTCCTATGAAAAAAATAATCAATAAGTAGTGAATTAGAGTCAAATATAAAAATTACATTGTAAAATCATCAGATGAGCAAATAATGGGGGGAATACTGATTTCATAACTTATTGAAGAAACCTCCCAATTCACACATAGATTATAATTGTTATGAAACAAAGATTCCATATTTTATATAGATTCATATAGACATAGGTAAATGATTACAAAAATTAAAATAAATAATAAACAAATTGTATAATATATAACACACATATAGAGAAAAAAATCAAGAAACTAAATACATTCAACAATAAATTAATTGACATGAAAACTTAAAATGTATGTGGTGTAATTAAAAAATTGAATTAGTCAATAATATTTTCAGAAAAATGAATCATACATGAAAAGAAATGAATGGTCACAATATAGTAGATAATTAAAATTTGAATACATGAAACTGTTGTGGAAAAAACCTTATAGTATTTACAAGTAACGATTTAGTTTGTGATGCAAAATTGAAATTAGAACAGTTATGTGTTATAGATGCTACCACATTAGATGTTGGAATTCCACTCTCAATAGTCATTTTACTTGAACCTGAAATATAATACAATTAAATCTGAAAAATAATAATTAAAGCAGTCTTGTTCATATAATTCATACCTAATATAGATTTTCCATAGGCACATAAATCACAAAAATCCCCATATTAAATTGAACCAAAGAAAGAGAGCATAATAAACCAACCTAAAATGGTGACAGATGAACCATGATGATACAAACCACTTTGCCTTTGGCATCGGATGCCAGAACATGACTAAGAAGGACCTGAGAGAACCATGATACACCCTAGAAAAAAGGATCAAAGTTAGAATCTCAGAACCTCAAAACCCCTAGGGTTCGGCTGAATGAAACCGGACAATGAGAGAGAGGAAAACTCTAAGAAATTGAGGAATTAAAAAAGATGAATTCTTACCTTGAAGCACCGACCACGAAACCTCAAGAAATTTGGTAGAAATGGTGGGAGGAGAGGGAATCCGGAGAGGGGGACGTCACGCGGGGTGTTCGGCCATGGGGGGTCTCACACGTGACTGGATAGGATAATGTGGTTGGGGGACATCGCTGGAGGAGAGAGAGCCAAGAGGGGAGGGGGACTTCGTCAGAGGAGAGGGAGCTGAGAGATGAGGGGGGATAATACTGGAGGAGAGGGAGCCGAGAGGGGCTGGGGTAGGGAGGTAGAGGTTGGGACATTGAGGTGGAGGCTGTGAGGTTGAGGCCGGGGAGGGGAGGAGAGGGTTCACGCAAGGGGAGCCCAATGGAGATGAAACATCGGGAGGGGAAGCTTGATGAAATTGCGAAATCATGGAAATGTATACCCACAGTTTTAACAAATCCTTGAGTATAAACCAGAATATACTGCCTATAACCATGGTTTTTCTAAATCGTGGGTATATATTCTTGGGGATAGACCTATTTTCCAGTAGTGTTACCTTCTTCTTCTTCTATCCATTGGAAGATGATAATGTTTCTTGTGCACATGTGTGGACTACCAACTCCACGAAGCAATGTGATTCATTTTTTCTTATCTCATCACATGAATGGTCATATGGATGGAGATAATGATTATATATGAAATTTATAACATAGTTATGATTCTATATAAGTGATACATTAACTACATTTTTTCCCACCCAGTAGGAAAATAAAAATGTCGTTCATGCCCACATACAGAACACTATTTCCATGAAACAATGTGATTCATTTTTCATGAACACATTACATGGATAGTAATGAATGTAATTTAATGTTTAAGAATGATATTAAAACATTTTTATTATACTATATATGATGTAACCATGAAACCTTTGACCAGGGTTAACCTACCAAAGTTTTTTCTTTTTGATTCTAAACTAAAAGACATCAAAACACATGTCGTAAACTTAACTAATTTAGTAACTATATAATACCTGTTAATAAATGAAATAAAAAGGATAATAATAAGTGAATGAACTTGAAAAGGTTATTTTTAAAGTAGAAAATTAACAAAATTTTATTATACAAGAGTTAATTTACGTATTAAATGAATCGCAAATTTGCTGGTTGTCCCCTCCAGTTCATGATTACCATCGACTCTTCTCAAGGTTACCCCTATATTTTTATTGATTCGTCTTCCACATCCCACAATCCCCATCACCTCACCATTACCGTTGGATATTCCTAGGGTTACCCCTATATTTTGTACTCCCGTATTTTTACTATCATCTCTATTCTAACATCTACAGTCATCCTCACTTTCTCCACAATCAAATTTCCCATTCAACTATACTTTGGTGTGCCACGACCAATCTTGAACCTACTACCTCTCTCTAGTCTCATTCTCTTTTTTTTTTCAAAATCTAATAGTGAACATAGAAGATGCCACACACTCGACCAAGGTGTACCATCAACCTTGATTATAAGAGGAGGTGGAATTTAGTTTTCCTAGGAATTTAAGATGCCACAACCAATAAATTTAGGTATAGTATATCATGAATGAGATTTCATGATTGAAGTATCAAACTAAATTTAAACAATAAAAATTAATAATGAAGGAATCCAAAACCAAACCTTAGGGGAAAGATCTTTCTTCTCTAACCTTGTTTTAATTCTATGTTAGGATAGTTTAGATTTTCATTCTTTATTCCATATTTTTACTTGATTTTCATAAAATCATAATAAAATAAAAAGAATTAGTTATAGGTGAATTGGAATAAGTGAGTGAAAAACTGTGAAGCAACTCAAGTGATACGATCATGGTCAGCCATAGTGCTGCACTAGGAAAATAAATAGTAGCTTTTGAACCACCATACAACATACACATTTTAAATACTTGGAATCATTGTCGAGGGTCCAATTAGTTTCTTACTTACTTTTTTTACTTTCTCATCATAAATATTTTTTCATTGTTTTATGTACAAAAATCTAAATTCCATGATGTATTCAAATTAAAATTATTATGCATGGGTAAATTACTCATAGGTGTAGAAACAACAATAATAATATGTTGATTATTATAGAGGATAGGTTCAATAACTCATAGAATATATAGAAAAGATAAATAACAAAGTGGAAAGGGTTATTGAATATGTTCATGCATTACTGGAGAAACCTGAGATTGAACCTAGGATAGTTGGGGAAGAAATTTCCCCACTCATTTTTTGATGTTAAAGAACATAAGGTGGTAAAAGAGAAGATACCTAAATATTAGTTCCACCTTAGTCAAATATTTCTAAAGGATATTGAAGATAAAGAATTTTTTTGCAGAGCTTTGTGTGGGAGATGAATAAGATCCAGATAACTTATAGAACAAATATGAATTGTAATGTGATCTCCCCATCTATTAAAAAGTAGAATATTCACTACTATTACACAATTATCTATACTTAAAGGAATAATAAGCCACCCAAGTGGTGGAGTTTGAAGAAAGTATGAAAGAGTTTGACTAACTTCCTATATATAGTGAAATCCAACTTCAAGAGGTACTTACCACTAAAGAAGAGACTGGAGCCAAACCAACTCAGGGAGATGATACTTTCTTAAACTCTTTCTTATATAATTTTATTAAATATAAATTGAGTTCCACCTAATACTATTTTGAATTTTTAGATTTGGAGAACTATTTTCTTGTCTTGGAGGAAGATAAATAAGGGGAATATAAACCTATTGAGGAACACATAGAGCTTCCCAAACATATTGAAGACTTATTAGAGGAATCCCAGGAAGAGGTCCAAGTGAATTTTTTAAAGGGAAAAAAATATTCTCACATTAAAAGGGAATATGTTCATATTGATTATTCAAGTTTAAATTTTGTCCAAGTAAAATCATATTCTATCCTTACCTTTGAATATTCAATTGATGCATCCCTCATTGAGAAATAACCTGATAGTAAAGTGGAGGTTTCACAAGTAGAAACCAGTGAGGAAGATCCATACTTCATCCTACCACCTCCATATAAGTTTTAACTTATTTCAAAGGGGATATATTTGGTGTGCTCTTTCCATAGAGTCCTCATCACCAACAAAGAAGAAGTGAAAGATGGAAAAAGAAATATGTAGTGGATCAAATAAAAGAAACCCCACCCACTAAATGATTATGAATGACAACTGGTACAACCCATCTAGAGGTAGTAAAAATGCAGGGCCCATTTTTTGGGATTAAACAAAGATTTGTCTTTATATTTTCCTTCTAGGAACTTTTGATGTTTTCTTAGGAATTAGTTTAGGATGAAGCCCAATCCGTCAATATTTTTTTAGCTTTCTTTAACATGGACCTTAAATGTTGATGAATAATTTTATTTTGTAGATATATGATGGCACAAGGTATCCCCCAAGCACATGAGCCTCAGCCTAGTTGGTGAGGACTCTTAAGTTCATCCAGAAGACTCGGGATCAAATCCAGGCGAAGACACAATTTCCGGGTTACTGTAGCAGGTACTGTAGCAGGAACTGTGCATTACTATAGCAGGTACTGTAGCGGGAACTATATCAGGCACTGTTTGGAACTGTAGCAGTCAGGAATTTTCCCCTGTTTGGGCCTTCGGGCCACCGATTTGGTCCTCGAGTCCTTTAAGGCCTTCGGGCCACCCAAGCCTTCAGGCCAGTATGGACTTAGGGCCACCTCAAGGCCTTTGAGACACCTTAAGTGCAGATGAAAACCAGACAACCTATAAGGAAAAAGCTCTAAGGAGGATTATAAAATGAGCTTTCACAACAGTAGAAGCTACACAGATTTCAAGAATGAGAGGGTATGACACCTGCCATCGGGACAAGCCTGTGCATAAATAGGATATCCTAGACGAACATCGATGCGAAGGTGGAGAGATGATTTTACAATGAAGATACTGGGGAGGAGCTATTCTAAGTAGTTAGTCTGAGTTACATGTAATGTTTGAAGCCTACAAGCAATGAATTCTTCTAAGGCCTATGGTCCATGTAATACTTATGCCTACGAGCCTTGTAAGGGTTCCACCTCACCCCTTGAAAGGTGGATTATCACAAATCAATAAAAAATGAAGGCCTTAGGGCCATTAAATGGATAGAAGGTATCCCTTGAATAGAAAAAAGGGAGAGGAATAAGTCTTCACGATAAAATCGAATTCATTCTTATATTCTTTATCTTTCAACTCCCTGTATTTTTCTAAAATTATGTTTTGAGCTTTAAACTGAAAATTGCATGCCACACTTGGGATTCGTACTTTACTTAACATAACTAGGATACATGAGTTTCTTAATAATCCCATAATTCCATTTTTTATATTTCTAATATAATGATATTGAATAGGTAAAATGGATAGTTGAATAATTAGAGTGAATCATAGATTTTAATTTGATGAAATATAAATTGAGGAAATTGTTTGATTCTTGTAAATGGAATTTACATACCATTTTCCATACATTGAATTTCTAAAATTCATGTGAATTGATTTTCCATTATTATCCATTCCATGGGATATTTTCCAATTTCATATGTTCCATTACCTAAGAGGATTTCTAGACCCAATACTTTCTATATTATCTTAAGATTATTTCTCGAGTGATCTTGGGGCATGTCACCTATAAAAACATGCCTTGGAACTTTTCAAAGACATGACTATTCAGAAACACATTTAACACGATTGATTCATTTTTATTGATAAGACCTTATCCTTGAGACCACCTTTTACATTAATCCTCATTTATCCCATAGTGTCCATGAATGAACTTATTATTAATGATCCACATTTTAATCCATTTATATCCATTCCTATCCTCCCCTTAGTGTTTTCATGATATTTAAAATTTGAAGTGTGGGGTGAGGGAAGTCATGGTCAAAGGGATGAATAACATTGTAAGGAAGAAGTGTCAGGGGTTCCATTTTGGGTATTAGAAAAGGTTTTTGATTCATACATTGTACTTTTAGTGATTATTCTTCTTAAAAAAATGAAAAACAATGTGTTGTGACTTGTGAAAATTTAAAATCTCCACTACCAAACATATGATTTTTTTTATATGTGGTTAGGAGGTGGATATGAGATTTTTTCCAAGAATAGATTTTTAAAAAGTGAAAAAATTATTTTTTTTTAAAATTTTAAAAAGTAATAAAAGTGTAGAAAATTCAAGAAGGTGCAACTCATTCATTATTCTTTCATTGATCATAACTATACTTTGAGTCATGGAAAGTGAGATTTATCATTTTGAAGAGGATAATTCCATTGAGATTTTACTTTTGATATCATGCACTATGATTTAATATATATACCTCCTCTTCTGAACCTTAATGTTTTTCACATCAACCCCTACCCACCTTAAGACTCAAAGTCATTAGAGCCTTAATTTAAAATCCCTCATGATTTTACATGATCTTTGTATTTATAAAGTGAAGAAAGTAGTTCCTTTATTGGCCTATGGAAAAGGAACATGGATTCATGTTATGAGCATAAATATACTTCAATTAGTACCTTGTTTGATGAGAGAAAAGGATTAAAATTTCGGTATATCATGACTTGTCATTCTTGATAATAATAAATTGAGAAGATTGAAGGAATGAAAGGAGAAGTTCCACCATTTTTAAAAGGGATAAAGTAAAATACATAGATTGGTTGATCTTTTTAAAAATTTGAAGTTGAGTTGATATTTTGTGTGGAACTTGAAAATTTGGTTTAACATTGATAATCATTTTGATTTATTTCCTTGTTATTTAAATATTGGTTGAATCAGTTCCCTCTTTAACTTAATGTTGAGATTCAATTCTTGAGGATAATCATAGTTCAAGTGTGGAGGTATTTTATGAACTCATTTTTCATGAATTTTTTGAAACAATTTTCAATGATTTTAAATGTATTTTAATCAATATTCTCATGTTATTAATTATTTATTTAAAATGTGGGAAATTAAAATTGATGAAGTAATTTAAATGAAAATAAATAAAAATGTTTCATTTTAAAAGTTTGATAAATTTATGATTAAACTTTACAAGTGTGTGATAATTTTTATAGGTAATAAAAATGGAAAAAATAAGATATCCCTTAACCCAAAGGAACTATAATTCACATAGCTAGCCCAAGAAGGGATAGTTTTCCAAGAATCTCAATTGGGAGAGCCCACCGAGTGGTAGGAGGAGATCTGGCTATGCACAGTGAGTGCAGATGTTGGGCCAAGGCCCGTGGGCCCATGCGTGTCGGCACAAGCCATGTATGTGTGTGTGAGTGTAACAGGATCCCATCCCCATATCAGGCATATGAGTGGTGGATGGAAAATGATTTTATATATTTGAGAGACCTCCCATTCCAATGTTCAATGTGGGATGAGGTCGATGTGGTGACTATTCATCATTTACCAAAATGTTGTCGTCACACCTCAACACTGGTCCACCATGCCCAGACACACCATATCTACCACCTTCTACCCTCGACGTCGCCTTCCGTTATCTGTAACTCATTGGAGACACTATTTCCCATATCATGAAAGCTTGAGATCAAGACAAATAACCACTACCAAAGCTTGGGATCACTATGGATGATCTCTAGTGCCTCAGATGACCACCATGAATACCAACAGAAGTGGAGTAAGGCCCTGTATAATGGTAAGGATCTCCATCCATCCTATGAGAAGGATGTATGATTTGAGAAGCATCTTTATTCCATTGAACCCACACTATGCCATGGGCTCACCAAGGACAAAGAGAGTTGCACCATGGAGGATAAGCTTGTGTTGTGGTGGGTTTGATATCTGCAGTATCATGGTTTTGAAGAGTTGAAGGTAGTTGTGTTGTGGGAACTTCACTACCCCATATCCATGTGTAAGAGAAAACAAGGAGGAGGCTACATAATAGGAGTGATTCTAACACGTGGAGGCACTCAAATGGGAAATTCTGAACTTTTTAGAAATAATGGAATGTGAGAAGATGTACTATAGAGATAAAACTGCTCTATGAATGTGTAAAAATAGGTAGTAGTTTATTTTGAAGAAATAAAGGAAATAGAAGTTGCTCGATGGAGAAATTGGAAGCACAAAAATCCATGAAGTTTCCATGCACAAATTAAGGAGGATACTCCATAATTATTCTATTCATGTCATAATATGGGTATATGATAAAATATTAGAAAGTATGACATCTACAGACTCAAATCCAATGTTAAAAAAAGGGAAAATTTGACCGAGATAAAGGAAGATACGAAATATGCGAATGAATGAAGAAGAGGGGATTCCTACCTCTATAAATAGAAGGGATTGCTGCTATTCTAAAGGATAGGAGGATCTCCCAACTAAGTGCTACTACTTTGTCTATTTTATTTTTTTATACTAATGTAGTTTAGATACTAATATGTAACTCATGAATTATTTTAATTAAAGTGTTTCATCCTTTACTTGTTTCTCATTATTTGTATCTCTCTCTCAATCTTATTTTCTTAATATCATTATTTCTATTGTGACCTCTTATACTATATTATGAGTTATTGGCCCAAGTCTTGGCCTTGGGGGAGGTATGTAGTGTTCTTAAATTATGATCTTCCATTCTAATGTTTTGAATCTATTTGTGGTGAATTTTGGGTGAATTGTACAGGTTTGAGGATTATCCACCACGACATGGATCTCAAAATCACTTCTATAATTTAAAGTAATAGCTCTAATTTTTGACACACACCTATCACGGGGGGTCAAAAAATCTATTGAATTATTTTCCTATGATTGAACAATGTTTTTTTAGGTTTTTCTCACTTAAATAGCTCCACGATTATTCACTCACTAATTATAATTCATATAAACTACTTATTTTTTTGTTTCTATTATTTTTTAAAATAATGAAAATGGATTGGATAAAAGAATTAAATTTATAAAATAACATGAAATTAAAATAGAATGAGGTTATTTAAGAAAGTACTTGACCTTAAGGTTTGGTTTCAAGTTCATTCATTATTCATGTTGGTTTTTTAAATTCAGTTTGATAGTTCAATCATGAAATCTCATTCATGACCTACTATCGTTAAATTTATTTAGTGTGAATTATTTTATTCCTAGGAGAAATTATTTGTCACACAAAACTCCACCTCCTCCTATAATAAATATTGATGACACACCTCAATTGAGAGTATAACATTTCTTAGGACCCGACTCCATCATATGTTGTTTCATCTATATAATAACTCAACTTCATCATGTGAATATTTTTCATTCAATTTAAGGGTGGTAAATTATATAAATTAAATAATATATTTGATTTAGAGATCCAAATAATGGGGGAAAATTACCACACTCGTACACTTCACCCTCATTCTCCACAAATAAAAAATGAAATATCAGAATTGAAGAATAGAATTTAGGAGCACTAGGATCCTAACCCATGAAAAAACCTTAGTTCACTCATCCATTATTGAGTGTAAGAGTTCAAAGTGTAAAAGAAGGGAAATAGGAAAGAATAACGGGAGAGAGAGAAGGAAATAGAGAAAGAAAATATATTGAACACATGATTTAAATAGAATTAATTAGTTAAATAATGAAACTATTCTACACTAGAAAATAAACAGAGCGGAAACATCAATTTTCCAATCTAATAGATCTTCTTATTCTCTAGCACATCATCAAGATCTTATATTTGTAGAGGTAGGAGTCCCTTCTATCTCTTTCATTTGTATCTTCCATATCTTCTTTTATCTCATTTAAAGATTTCATTTTTTAACTTTGGGTCTCGATCCATGAGTGTCAAGATTTCTAATATTTCAACATAGACTCATACTATGGTGTAGAGAGAATAATTGCGTTGTAGAATCCTTCATTTTTTCATGGCCACTACATGTATTATGGTGCAACCAATTTCTCAATAGTGAAAATTCTATTTTATTTTATTTCTTTAAAATGTGCTACTACATATTTTCACACTTCCATGGAAAACTTTTATCTCCACGGTGCATCCTCTCTTAGACCATTCTTTCTAAAAACTTCATAACTACCCATTTGAGTGAAAAACCCACAAAAAATCTCCCTTTAA
This sequence comes from Viscum album, assembly GCA_963277665.1. Lineage (NCBI taxonomy): Eukaryota > Viridiplantae > Streptophyta > Magnoliopsida > Santalales > Viscaceae > Viscum > Viscum album. Next base: position 515,361,405 of record OY728167.1, on the reverse strand, counting down.
CTCTTCAAAACTTCACCACTGTCGATATGAAACCTTCCATGGACTAGGATTCTCTGCCATGGTGCAACTAAAATTGGCCTTGGAGAACCCCTGACATAGTGCAAGTGAAATGGTTTAGGGATACTTCTCAAATCATGCGGCCTTCTTAGTGGCTGGATGGGGCTCCCGTTTCATACAAGGAATTATTACTCTTCAGGAAGTCTTTACTGAGGTCAACTAAGGTCTTAAGGTGGTCCATAGTGATCCAAATCCTCGGTAGTGCTCATAAGTTCAATTTAGAGCTTCCCCATCATCAAACATGCCGGTTTTGATGAGTTTTAGATGATATAAGGTGATGTTGAGTGGTAGTAAGCAGTTTCGATGGGGTTTCTAAGTATGGGGGAACAGTGTTGAGGCATGCTGGTGGCATTTTGGTAATTTATGAATAGTAACCACATTACTCTCCATCTGACATCGAACTTCGGCACTTTATAGTGCTTATATATAATAAATTTCCACCCATCCACCACTTATATGCCTACTATGGGGTTGGGTTCCCGCTACACTCACACACACAAACATCATTTGTAGTGACATGCATTTTCCCATGGACCTTGGACAAAATTTTGTGTGTGATCCTCTGTGCATGGCCTAATATCCTCCTACCACTCAGTGGGATCTTCCTTAGGGATTGTTTGGATGGATTTACCATCTTGCACTAAATATGTGGCTTGTAGGCCCTTAGGTTGATTGATATCCTAGTTTTCCATTTTTTTCATAAAATATTTCAAAATACTTTCTAAGATTCAACCAGAAATTTAATAGTAAAACCAAACTTCCAGAATGCAACATTTTTTTATTTTCATTTAAATTAATTCATCAATTATAATTTCACACATTTTAAATAAATAAATAATTTCATGGTAATATTGATTAAAATACATTTAAAATCATTAAAAATTGTTTAAAAATTTGTATAAAAAATGAGTGCATCAAATACCCCCACACTTAAACTATGATTTTCCTCAAGAATTAAATCACAAAAATAATTTATAAAGGTCATCATTGATACCAATATTTAAATCTCAAAGTAATAAATAAAAATGATTATCAATGTCAAAACAAATCTTCAAGTTCCATAAAAAAATTCTACTCAACGTCACATTTTTCAAAAGATTAACCAATCCAAGTTTTTTACTTTATCCCTTTTGAAAATGGTGGAACTTCTCACTTCATTAATTTAAACATCTCTAATAATTATTATCAAGCATTTCAAGTCATGATATACCTCACTTTTAATCCTTTTCTCTCATCACTCAATGTATAAATTGAAGTGGAGCTATGACCATACCTTGAATTCATGAACCTTTCCATAAGATTTCAAAGCAACTAATTTATATACTTTGTAAAGACAACAATCACATAAAGTCATGAGGCCTTTTAAATTAAGGCTCTAATGACTCTGAGTCGTAATGTTGTTAGGGATTGATGTGAAAAACATTAAGGCTCAAAGAATAGGTTTAACTCTAAATCATAATGCATGATATCTAAAGTAAAATCACAATAGAAATCTACCCTTAAAAGTGACAAAACCTACTTTAAAAACTCAAAGTAAGGTCATATAATATGAATGAACAATGAATGAATTAAACCTTCTTCAATTTTATGTACTTTTCTATTACTTTTTTATCCTTTTCAAATTACTTTTTTAAAGTTGTTTTTTTACTTTTTCTAAATTTATGCTCGGAACAAACCTCACATAGACCACCTAAACACATATGATAAAAATCATAGGTCTAGTAGTGGTGATTTTTGATTTTCCAAAGTCACAAACATTTTTTTCAAGAATGGAAAATAATAAAAGTATAATGAATGAATCATAAACCTTTCTCAATATCCTAAATAAAACCCCCACACTTTTTCCTTATAATTTAGTTCATCCTTCCACCGTGACTTCCCTCACCCCCAAACTTCAAATTTTAAATATCATTCAAATAAAAAAAAGAGACCAGGGATGGATATAAATGGATTGAAATGTGGATCATTCCTAACAAGGTCATTCATCATATCTATGGGATAAACAAGGATCAATGTAAAATGTGGTTTCATGGATAAGGGCTTATCAATAAAAATACCTCAATTATATTAAATGTGTTTTTGCACAGTCATATATTTGAAAGGTTACAATGCAAGTTCTAGTTGGTGATATACCCCAATATCCCTCATGAAATATGATCAAGATAATATAGAAAGTATTGGGTCTAAAAATGTTATCAGGAATGTAACATATGAATTTGTACAATAAATCATGTAATGAAATAATAACAAATCAATTTACATGAATTTTAGAAATTCAAAGTAAGAAAAATGGTAGGAAATTTTCATTTACAAGAATCAACCAATCCCATAAAATTATGATTCATCAAATTAACATCCATGATTCACTATAATCAATCAATTATCCTATTTACTCATTTCATTTCATTATCATTGAAATCTAAAAATTTTCATCATAGGATTACATAGAAACTCATGTTTCCTAGTTAAGCCAAGTAAAACAAAAATACTAAGTGTGGCATGCAGTTTTTAGTTTAAATCTCAAATGCTGGAATGTCAATTTTAAAAAAAATTCAGAAAAAATGCAGGGATTTTAAAATATAAACATAAAAGTGAACTCTCTGTTCTCATGAAGCTTTACTCCTCTCTTCTCCTTACTCTTTGGGGGATTCCATGTGCCATCGTAGACCTAAAAAATAAAACCAATCATTAAAAATTAAGGACTATTCCGTTAAAGTTAAAAAAGAATAAGGGATTGGGTTATATTATAAACTAATTCCTAATAATGAAATTGAAAGTTACTAAAAATAAAATAGAAAGATAAATCTTGGTATAATACCCCAAGTGGGTCTTGTATTTTTACTTCCTCCAGAAGGGTAGTACTAACTCTCATCCATAATCTTTAGGTGGGTGGAGTTTCTTGGATTTGAACCCCCACATTTTGATTTTCCAAGATTTCACTTCTTTATTGGTGTTGAGGTCTCCATGGAAAAAGTACACCAAATACATACCCTTCGCAATAAGTTACAACTAGCATAATGGGGATAGGATGAAGTATGGATCCTCCTCCTTAGTTTTTACTTATGAAACCTCCACTTAACTATCAAGTTCTTACTTATTGTGGGATACATAAATTGAATATTCTAAGAGAATATTAGAATGAAATTTAACTTGAACTAAATTTTAATGTGAAGAATCAAAGTGAAAATTCTCACTTTCAAGGTAAGAAGATACTATATTGTTTTCCTCATGCTCAACCCATTTAATCTCATCATGGAATCCTCTAAAATGTGTTTAATATATTTCAAGATCTCCATGTGTTTCTTAATAAGTGCATTTTCTTCTTCATTATCTTCTCTTAAGAGAAAACAAGGATTAAAAGACTATGAAAATTCAAAACAGTAAGGAGTGATACTCTAGTCCTTTTTAGTAAAATTAGATGATATTGAGTTTAATAAAGGATCATATCCCAATCTAAGTTCGTATTTAATATCTTTTTTAGTAGTAAGTGCCTCTTGAAGGGGGATTTCACTGGATATAGGTAGGTAGTCAAACTCATCCATATTTTCTTCAAACTACACCACTAGAGAAGGCTCTTCTTCCATGTCTAGATACTAGTACAAAGGTGCTGATGATTCTAAATTAGATAGAGGGAGATCATTTTGCATATCTTTGTTTTCATAATTACTCCAAAATCAATCTGAATATAATTGATGGCTCATATGTACATCAGCACGTGAGTCTTAATCATCACTCTCTAGCTCTTGATGGAAGGTCTAGATCAGATATTTGAGATGGTTGGGTTATGGATACTCCTAAAGTAAGGAATCAATATCTTAGAACTATTTAGTGAAATTGGGAAGGGATTCCTCCTTGGTATTTTATTTGTGGATGTTAATTTGAGTTGATCAATGATGTTGATCACTTCTTGGAGTGAGAGTTATGTCTCTTGGCCACTCACCATATTTTTTTACCAGAACTAGAAGATCATCAACCATTTTCTAGAGGGATTCCTCATAATTATCAACCACTATTTCTTACACCTGAAAGTAATTATTCCATGCATTATAATAATATTTTTAAACATCATTGTATTATATTTTTTTTGTTTTTTTAGAAAATAATTAAAAGCTATTTATAATTTGAAAAGAAAATGTTGGAAAAAAACTAATTGGTTTTTTATCACCACCCCTCATGGATGGTCTTAATGATGGTATTGATGAATAAATATGATTTATATAATTTATTTTTGATTATAAAATGGTCACTTACTATCCACATTCACGCCTATCATTTTTTTGAGCAATATAAACACTAATCATGCGTTGTGCGGACCACCACCTCCATGAATAAACATGTTTCATTTTACTTCACTTCCAAACATGGAGGGTTTTAGTTTATTATGGACGAGTATATATGATATATATATATATATATATATGATTAATATATATCATTAATATGTTTCTTTTTTGATAACACAAAAATTAATTTTTGTTATGAGGTAATCCGTCAATATAAGTAAATAAACCTAAACTAGTTCATTATTGTTTTCATTTTCATGAAAAATGACTAAAAATACCATGTAATGGTATTATAACATTATAAATATTTATAAAATATCAATTATAGTACCTTTAATGGTTTTGAAATGATTATATTTGGGAGAAAAAGGAATATTGACATTGCTTTTATGAACCTAGTTCAAAACGGTCTAGATTATTAACACTTGATATTGAAAAGAGATTAAAAAAATCTAATAAATGAAGAGAATTTTTATTAATGAAGAATATAAATAGAAATTTATATTAATAAGGTTATATAAAAGGAAATTAATATGTTTATCTTTATGATATAAGAGGTTAAATCACTTTCACTGAAATCAAGGGTAAATGTAAGGGACTTGGTAACTCAAACTCCTTTCTTTGAGTTATAAAATTTATTATTCAAACTTCATCTCTACAACATTTTCAATTTTAAATTATTTTATATTTTTTACATATAGGGAAATTGTTTTGAATAAATACTATTTCCATGATTTTTTTATTTTCATTTTCCTTAAAAACAAAGGATACTTTTTGAAAATAGACTCCTAACTATGACTTTTATAATGATGAATACAAATTTTCTTCAAAAATATATTTCATGATTTGGTTTTCACTATATTAAAAATGATCTAGCTTTATTGGAGTTATGTTTCATGTTTCACCCTATCTTAATCTTTTATTATGTGATTATTTTGGGTGAACATGTTTTTGGTTACAAGAGATTTAATTCATGATGTTATTTATATGTTTTAGGAAATCCATATTATTTACGTGGGTTCCTTATTAAAATTGAATTATTTAAATTTTAATTTTCTATGAAACCCATTTTATTTCCATGTGTTCTTTATATAATGATTTAGAAATTCCATGAAACCCATTTTTTTCTATGGGTTATTTTATGATTTGATGATTGTTTTTAAGTGGCATTCAAATATATAGATTATGAGACGAGTGATACCTATATCTACATATAATTCATTGGGTAAAGTATTATATATTATGATATAGAAATGTTATGTGAATGAGTTAGCATGTATCTAGGTTCACAAAGAGTGAGTCTGATGAAATTAAAATATACACACAATTTTATTAGTGAATGGGTTGGCAGGTAGCCAGGTTCACTAAGATAAGAAATCCTTTATTTATGATTGTGCCACTTTTTTTCTACATTTCATGGACCATGTTATGTGATTCATGTTTTATTTTATCATGCCATGTTAAAAGTGTTGTTGTTTGAGATGTTATGTCTATATTTCATTCTTATGGTTAACACTTAATGATTTATATTCTTTTAAGTTATATATTTGTACTTATTCATGATTTTCCACAAGTTTATGATATAATCATTATGGTATTTGTTATATTTTCCTCTTATTTATCATTTTATCTCACCCCTTATTATATTTTATCTTCCCCCAGATTTGAAGACAATTATGTCTCATGGAATTTCTAAGAGGATTTCTAGTTTATAGATAATTATTCCTAGTTTTTAAAATAATTATTTTTATGTTTATAGTCTCCAAGAAACTAAACCTTTATTTCTTTGGGTTTTACGACTATTTTTGGATGTAATAATTAAACCATATTATCTATGTATTATTTATGTATATTTTTCTTAGGTCACTTTAGTTGGTATCAGAGTAAGGTTTAGTTATTTTATAAACTAGGATGAGAAAAAATTAGTTAGAACTGTTAGTATAATACTAGGCATTTAAAATATCTTAATTTATGGTAAATAAAGGAGTGTGGTTTTCCTAGAAATACATCCCTTTGAAAATACTACAAGTGGATGTGGTTTTGGAATAGATACATCTTGGGGTAACAACACTAAAAAGAGTTGTTCGATTATATCTTAGCCATCATTCTGGTGCATAATAAATTTACTCTTACTATGCACCTGGTTAGACACTCTTGGAGACATGATTAGAATAAATTACATTTTCTTTATGAACCATTATTAAGGATTTTGTTATCATGTTAACTAGTGAGGTTAAGGAAAATATAGTATGGAAATAATAAATGATAACCTAGATTAAAACTTAGGGAGTTATTAAGGAAGAATATACTCAATACTTCTGAGTTATTTCTTCTATGATCATAGTTTTTTGGTTTATACTTTTACTAATTTAAGTATCTTCACCATGAAATTTCCTCTACCAAGGATAAGGATAAAACAAGAAGGAGCCAAGCTAATGATGGATGCAATGGAAAATGTGGTGTTTTTCCGAACGCAATAGGAATTAGAGTTCAAAATCCCATGGAAATGCTCACTCAACTCTCTTATGTTATGCATAATAGCATGAATAATGCGGATCTCCAAAACACACCATAAAGTTAGAATCTTTATATTGAAAACTTTATGGGTAAACGTCCACCATCTTTTAATGGGCCTAAAAACCCATTGATTTTTGAGCAATATATTAATGCGATAGAAATTATATTTTATGTCCTTCAATGCTCGAAGTATGAGAAAGTCATTTTGGATGTCTATCGTATAGAAGGTGAGGATGAAAAATGGTGGAATCTTGTTAATAATAAAATAAAAAGTGAGGAATTTGATTCTATGAGGTGGGAGGATTTAAATGGAATATTATTAACTAAATATTTCCCTTGTACTCTTCATACTAATATGTAACATGAATTCCTAGAATTAAAAAAAATAAAAATGAGTCTATTGGATCTTATGAGGAAAAGTTTATGAGACTCACAAGGTATGCGTCATAGTCTATCTCTTGACCTGAAAATAATATTGATTGATTCTTTAGTGGATTAAAATCCAGTCTTCGGAAATCATTAGCTGTAAGAGAATTTCGAAGCTATGAGGAAGTTTTCTAACGTGTGATTAAGGTTGAAATGGAAGATGGAGACCCACATGATTTTGGTGAAAGGAAGATAAAGATAGAGTACCATTAATTACCCAATGAATTGTCTCATTGGGTAATAAAGTCTAATTACCCATATATAAAAAATGTGGGAGGAAACACCCAGGTTATTTCCTTAAAGGTTTTGGGAAGTGTTACTAGTGTGGTAAAGCAAGCCACCAAGCTCATGACTTTCAAAGCAATGGAAAGATTCTGAATAAAACCATTGAGGAGAAGAAGGACCCAGGTGATGCTCCACCTGATCTTCAATGCTTCAAATTCCAGGAGTATGGGCATTATGAAAATCAATTCCCTAACTCTTTATTTAATTAAGGGAATATGCAACATCATCCTCCTAAACCAAGAGAGAAAGGGAGGGAATATGAAATCACTAATGCAGAGGTGGACTACAATAAATAAGTGGTGAAAGGTACACTCATTATCCACTCTAGAACTATTAATTAATTATTTTATTATGGTTCATAATATTCTTTTATATCTTATATGTTTGGAAAGAATATGGATTCATCACTTTTTTTATTGATTTTGATAATCCACCTTTCAAGGGGTGAGGTGGAAGCCTTAAAAGGCCCGTAGGTGTAAGTATCACATGGCCTATAGGCCTTAGAAGAATTCATTTCCCCTAGGATTCAAACATTACATACAACCTAGACTAACTACTTGGAACTGCTCCTCCCCAGCATCTTCATCGTGAAATCATATCTCCACCTTTGCATGGCTATTCAGCTAGGCATTCTCGTGCATGTACAAGCTTGTCCCGATGGAAGGTGCCATACCCTCTCATTCTTGAAACTTGTTTAGATTCTGCTATGGTGAAATATCCTTTCCCATCCTCTTTGTATAGCTCCTTACTTGTAGGTTGTCTGGTTTGCATATGCACTAAAGGTGACCCGAAGGCCTTGAGGTGGCCATAAGGCCTTACTGACCCGAAGACCTGGGTGGCCTGAAGGCCTTAAAGGACTCGGGGACCAAATCAGTGGCCATAAGGCCCACACAAGGGAATATTCCTAGCTGCTATAGTGCCAAATAGTACTTGCTACAGTCCCCACTACAGTACCTACTACAGTGCTACACAATTCCCACTACAGTACTGCTACAATACTTCTACAGTACCCCCAAAAATTATGCCTCCTCCTGGATTCATCACTTGAAACTTTGAATATCAATATGTCTACGAAAACACCTGTTGGTATGCTACATGAATATATTGTATACAAATATTCTCCAATCCTGATTTTTGGGGTGATAATTCCATAAAATATGGTTCTTCTCCCTATAGCTGAATTTGATATAAAGATCATATTAATTTATGAGAAAGGGAAATATAATTTCATATACCTAATCATTTGGTTATCAAGTATCAATTCAAGGATGATCCTATACATATTTCAGATGTTAATTCTATAATATGGGTCTTGATATCAAGAAAAAATGGGTTCCTAGCTCATTTTACTGGGGAGGAAGTCAACATTGAGAACATGCCTATTATGTAGGAATATGTTGATTTATTTTTCAATGAATTTCCTAGTTTTCCCCCAAAATATGAGGTTGAATTCTCAATATAACTCATCCTTAGATCATTGCCTATTTCAAAGACTCCCTATATAATAGAGTCCATTGAATTATAGGAATTGAGGAATCAATTACAAGAGAATATTGACAAGGGTTTTATACACCCTAGTGTTTCACCATGGGGTGAATCAGTCCTATTTATAAAAAATAAGGATGGATCAATTCATATTTGAATATATTACCGTGATATTAACAAAATAATTATAAAAAACAAGTATCCTCTACCATATATTGATGAATTTTTCAATTAACTCATAGGTTCTCAAATATTCTCAAAGATTGACATCTGGTCAGGATATCATTGACTGATGATAAAAAGGGAGGATATTCAAAAGATTACATTATGTACAAGGCATAAACATTATGAGTTTATAGTGCTGTCATTTGGACTTACCAATTCCCTATCTATTTTCATGGATCTTATGAATTTATTCTTTAGATATTACTAGGATCAATTTTTGGAATTTTTTATAGATGATATCCTTAATTATTGCAAATGCAAGGAAAATCATGAGGATCACTTAAGGATCATGTCAAAGACCTACAAGAAGGAGAGACTACATTACAAACATAAAAAATGTGAATTATGGATACGAAAAGTATAGTTCTTGGTTAGTGTCATCACAAGTGAGGGTATATCTGTTGATCCATCAAAGATTGAGGTTATTGAGTAATGGCATAGACCAACAACTTTGACTAAAATCCATAGTTTTCTTGGGTTAGTTGGATATTATCGACACTTTTTGAGAAGTTTATAAGTGCTATAAAACCTATTAACTAGGATAACATAGAAATGATTCAAGTTTCTATTGATGAAAAAATACGAGGAAAGATTCAAGGATCTCAAGAAAAGGTTTTTCACTGCACCTATGCATACATTACCCTATAGTGGTGAAGGGTTTTTAATTTATAGTGATGAATCATTAAGGCATGAGATGAATCCTTATGAAAAAATAAAAGGTAATTTCTTATTACTCCAATCAATTAAAATCTCATAAGAAAAGTTACCCAATGCATGATTTAGAATTATCAGTGGTGATGTTTTCATTGAAAATTTAGTGGCATTTACTTTATGCTAAGAAGCACGATATATACACTGATCACAAGAGCTTGAAATATATCTTCATATAGAATGATTTAAACATATTACAAAGGATATGGTTAGAGTTAATACAATATTATGACTACTTGATACATTACCACCATATAAAAGAAGAAAAACGCAGTTGATGCTCTAAGAATAAAAGACCATGCTACTCTATCCATGATGAGGATTGAAAAGGAACCAATACTCATGGATTTATAGAGGAAGAATCTTGAATTCATAATGGGAGGAGATAAATCTGATCTTACCCTAGTGACTTTTCAACCATCCATTCACGTGAATATCAAAGAAACCCGAAAAGATGATCTAGAGCTATAGAAAAAGTTAGCAAATTTTCTAGAGTTCAACTTTGATAAATATGGAGTTATAAGGTTTGGAACCCAGGTATATGTCCCATATATATAGAAACTAAATAAAGATATTTTGGATGATGCACATAGCTCATCCTTCTTTATCCACCTTGGAGGCACAAATATTTATATTGATATGAAGAAAAACTTATAGTGGGATAACATGAATATGTAAATCACATAGTATATATCTCAATGTTTGGTAAGTTAAAAAGTTAAGGTAGAATGAAAGAATAATAAGTGGATGATGGAACCATTACTCATACATATATGGAAATGGGAAAACATCACCATGAACTTTGTTGTAGGACTCCACAAAATTTATAAAGGTCACAGTACCATATGGTTTGTAGTCGATCGACTTATAAAATCAAAGCATTTAATTGATATCAAAGAATATTTATCCCTTTACCAACTTTCCAAGATATTTTTAATAAAATTTGTAAGGATACATGGATTAACACTATCCATTATATTTGATCAAGATACAAGGTTTAGCTTAAGGTTTTGGATAAGTCTTCAAAAATCATTGGAAATTGAGCTAAGATTTAGCACTGCATATCATCATTAGATATATGATCATTCTAAGAGGACAATACAAACTCTAGAGGATATTTTGAGATCAGGTTTAATGGATTTCAAATTATTTTGGGATAAACACCTCCCCCTAGTGGAGTTCTCATATAAAAAAAATTTACATTTTAGTATTTAGATGTTACCATATGAGGCTTTGTATGGTAAGAGATGTACGAATCCAACATGCTGGGATAAAGTTGGAGAGAGGAAGATGATAGGTCCTGACCTTATCTAAGAAATGATATAGAAGGTTCAAACTATACAACAACATATTAAATCAGAAAAAATTCAATATAAGAATTAAACAGACAACCATTCATAAGATCTAGAGTTTTAAGTTTGTGACAAGGTGTTTTTGTAAATGTCTCTATGGAAATAGGTTATGAGATTTGTGAAGAAAGGGAATCTGAGTCCTAGATACATTGATCCCTTTGAGACCCATGATCATCTTAGAATTTTGCATTATTGTTTAACACTCTATCCTCACCTCTCCCAAGTTCATGATGTCTTTCATGTATCATTTTTGAGGAAGTACAAACGAAATCCATCACATGTACTAAAATAAAAAGCTATGAAACTAGAACATGACCTCTCCTATAAAGAACTTCATGTGGAGATCTTGGACTGAAGAGATAAGGTTCCATAGAGAAAGACCATCCGTCCAGTAAAGGTTATATTCTATAACAATAAGTTTTAGGAGGATATATGGGAAACTTATTATGAGATGATAGAGAATTACCCTCACTTATTTTCCTTGGTGTAATAAAATTTTGTGGATGGAATTATTTTAAGGTGGGTAAAATGTAATGACATGGGATTTCAATAATTACTTTTCCTTAATTAAGTACAATGTGATTATATTGTCTATAACACAATACTATACTAAAACTAATATTCATATTACCATTATATCCATTTAATTTGAAGGTTTCACCAAGATTCACCACTTTAGAAAAACTATATAAAAGGGTATAATAATAAAAGGGTTGTTTTATACCTAGAAATATATGTTTTGTAAAATTATTTTATGTGTGCTTATATCCAAATAATTTTTATCAATTTTCGAAATTTAATTTGAAAAATAAAATAATTTTTTGATTAAACATAATAATATAATCTTAAGGTGATTTTTTAGATTTTTTCTAAAATAATTGAATTTTTGATGAATAGTGAAAAAATGTAGTTTTTTTTTCTGAAACATTGACTTGTATCACTTTATCTGTATATGTGAAGGGTATAAAAGTTGATAAAATAATTTAATTTATCAAATATATATTTTAAAGGTATAATTATGAAATCTAAAATATTATTTTGAACCTATAAATTCTATTTACAATATTTTAGGACTTAATTAATGTTTTATTAGAATTGAAAATTTGTTTTCATTTGTTTCATTTAATTAAATATTTTCATGGAAATATTAGGTTTTGGATCACTTTTAAATCCAAATGCCTTTTATTTGTTTTATAATAAGTTAATTACTATCATAAAAATCATTAATCATAAAAAATGTATCTTATACATAAGTTTAAAGTTTAAAAACACTATTTTAATTAAAAAAAATGTGTTATGTGTGTTTAATTTAAAAAAAAACTTCTCTTATATTTATGAAATTAATTATCTTAAATTGATACCAAATTTTTAATTATCATATTGAAATTTTGTAATAAGGGTATACTTATATATTTAGCAATAAAATAATTGACCTGACTAATATTTAATAAAGAGTAATAAATTTTTAAATGACTAATCTAAGGTGGATCAAATTTTAAAAAATTAACATGAACATTAAATATTATAGAAATAAATTATTAGGATGTAAAGTATTGCCTAAATTTATTACCAACCTTCCTCACATAACTTTCTAGTAATTCCATTCTTACCCCTTAATTAACATTATTTTCCATGGAAAAGTCCCTCTTCTTCACTTATAAAAGGGGGATCACTTCCACCCATTAAATATTACACTCCTATTTCAAAAATTACTTGAAACTATAACCAAATTTTAAATACTTGAAGTCATTTAAATTACCTTATTATCATGGTCACCAAAAATTATCCTAAGTCTTACAAATATAAGGCCATCATCAAGAGGAAGTTCAAAGTCACAACGTTGGTATCACATCTTTCTGAATGCTTATTTATTAATATTTCCTTTCTAAAAAAAACATAACCATAGTATAATAATAATATCATAATAATTAGTGTGATTATATGTTATTATAATAATGATTCAACCATTACTTATTCTCTTCCATTTATTATTAAAAAACAAGACTCATCGTTAGCGCGTGCGCGCAGATTACCTCCTCTACAAAGTGATGCTTTCAGTATTTCATCAACACCCCTTAGGGATAGACTTAATTCTGGTATTAATGAATAAATTTAATTTATATAATTTATTTATTATTCTTAAATGATCACTTACTATCCACATTCACCCCTGTCATTCATTGAGTTACCTAAACACTAATCGTGTGTTGTGCAGAATACCACCTCCATGAATAAACATGTTTTGTTTTAATTCACTTATAGACATGGATGGTTTTAGTTTATATTGGAAGATTATATATGATATATATAAGTAATATATATCATTAATATTGTTATTTTTTTGTTTAACATAAAAATTAATGATCGTTATAAGGTAATATGTCAATATAGGTAAATAACCCAAAACTAGTTCATTATCATTTTCATTTTCATGAAACGTGACTAAAAATACTATGTAATGGTATTATAAAATTATAATTATGTATAAAAAATAAATTATAGAACCTTTAATGTTTTTTAAATGATTATATTTGGGAGAAAAATAAAGATCAACACTACTTTTATGAACCTAGTTTAAAAAATTCAAGATTATTAACACATGATATTGAAAAGAGATTACAAAAATCTAATACATGAAGATAATTTTTATTTCAAGAATATAAATGAAAATTTGTATTAATATGGTTCTGAAAATTTTAATTAATATGTTTAAATTTATGATACATGAGGTTAAAGAACATATATGTATATCGAGGGTAAAGGTAAGGGACTTACTAACTCAAATTCCTTTCTTTGAGTTATACAATTTTTTATTTGAACTTAATATTCTCAAGAATTTCCCTATTAAATGATGTTATTTTTTTTAATTCTGGGTAAAAATATTTTTTTAATTAGTTTTTATCCACCAAAGTTTTTCTTTCCATTTTTCGTATAAATAAATTAGGATTTTTGAAAATAGACACGTAACTATGATTTTTACAATGATGAATAAAAAATGTTTTCAAAAAGATATTCTTTTGATTTTGTTTTCATTATCTTAAAAATTATCTACCTCTATTTTAGTTATACTTCTTCATTCACCCAATATTATTCTTTTATTATGTTATTATTTTGTGTGATCAAGTTTTTGGTATCATGTAATTTAATTCATGTTTTTATTTGGATGTTTTATGAAACCCATATTATTTACATGGTTTCCTTATGAAAATTTAATTATTTCCATTTGGATGTTCCATGAAACCAATTTTATTTCCATGTTTTATTTATATGCTGATTTATAAATGTCATGAAACCCATTTTCTTTCTAAGTATTATTTCATGATGTGATTATTTTTTAATTGGTGCACAAATATATGGATTATTAGATAGGTGGTACCTATATGTACCTCTAATAAATTAGGTAAATGATTATATATCATGAGATATAAATGTTATAGGAATGGGTTAGACTGTATCTAGGTTTACAAATAGCGAGTGTGGTGGCGTTTAGCTCTACTTACAATTTTACGAGTGAACAATTTGGGGAGTAGAAAACTTTAAAAAGATAATAAATCCTAGGTTTATGATTGTACTAATTTATTTTCTACATTCCATGGACCATGTTATATGATTTAGGTTTTATTTTCTCATGCCATGGTAAAAGTGTTATTGTTTGAGATGTTATGTCTATCTTTCATTACTATAGTGAACAATTAATGTTTTATATTCTTTTAAATTAGATATTTTTTCCATATTCATTATTTTACACATATTTATAATCTAATCATTATGGTATTTTTTATGTTATCCCTTACTGAGAATTTAATCCCACCCCTTATTATTCTTTCCCTTACCTAGGATTTGAAAATGATTCTATCTCATCAAATGTCTAATATAGTTTCTAGTTTATGGATAAATTTTCCCAGCTTGTAAAATAATTTTTTTATGTTTCTAGTATCTAAGAAACTAAATATTTCGGTCTTTTGGTTGTGCGACTATTTGTGGATGTAATAATTAAACCATGTTATCAATGTATTATTTATGTATATTTAGCTTGGGTTTCTCCAACAAGTGCCTTAGTGTCAAGGGTTCACACCTGAGAGTGGTTTCACCCTCATAATAATAATAAGACAATAAGTGGAAATTTTAACAAGAATCTGTAATAGGGAATCCATACATTATACCACCTTGAAAAATTATTTAATAGTTTCAATATAAATTAAACAACCAAATAGAGTAATATGAATAATTAATAATAAAATAACTCAATAACTGTATCAACATATAAATCGAACATAAGGACAATAACAAAAACATGACACAAACCAAAAGAAAGATATGTGTCGATAATTCCAATATATAACATTCTGAAATAAAACCAAAGTTATACCACTACCAACCTTCTCCTCATGACCCATGTTCACTCAACACATCACATACCATCCATAATTGAACCAACCCAAACATAAATTTGAATAAAATATCAAAACCTGAGTTCCTTAAGGAAAACATTGGAGCTACATACACCCATTGGTGTTTGTAGGGTGTGAACTAAACAAGTCCAATAATATTCCAACAAGTATTTTATTCCCTTTCGTTTTAAAATAAATTTTAGTAATTCTAGTTTGAAATATAAATAGAAAAAAATATTTTCACATTAAAGTGAGATAAAACAAATCAACATGTCATAATCACTTTTCTAAAACACCTCCCTTATTTGAATAAACAATTATGGAGCCAAAAAATTTTATAAAAAATTTTTAAATCAAGTAAAGAGAATGTAACATGTTATTACCTTTATATTAGTTGTTTTTTAAACCTTGTTGTGGTTTCCTTTTTTTTTTGTTTTCTGGGTAGGTTCAAGAAGGTATTGGGAGGATACCTATAATGGTGAAGTCTGAGATTTGTTGGGTTCTCAGCTTTAACTGGTCGTTTCTACAACCTTCTAAAGAAATTCATGATGTGTAATATGGTTACATGTCATGTAATTCCTAAAATAAAATTAAATCCATTTTAAGAAAGAGGTGATGGGTTTTTTGTGATTATGGAAATTTTCAATTTCATGATGTGTAATGGGGTTACACATTGTGTAATACCTCAAGCCTTGTTTTTAAAGAGGCTACTGAGATGAATTTTTATTTTTCCATCTTTCCATATCTCATTCTCTCGAACCTAGAGGCTTTCCTAGGATAATTTGAATCCCTCAAACCCTTCTAGGTGGTTTTATTCAGCGTTTGATTATTGTACGATCACAGTGTGTCTATCTGGGTAAGCGTTATTCATGACTCTCTATCTATTTATCTATTATTTCCTTGGTGATTGATGGATCAAGTTTATTTTTATGGATATAATCCCCGTTTTGATGAATCTTGTTTATAGGTTAGGTTCCTAGATCTTATGCGCCTTTGTTCTTATTGGTGGGTTTCGTTGTGAGCATTGCGATTTCATAAGGAAGGTAGATGGTTCTGTATTTGGTTGATAATTTAATTAACCTTTAATTTCTTGACTTAAATTCAGTTTTATTTTAAATGTAATTGATTAAATTGGATAAATTTCTTTTAATAATTTTATTAAAAACCAAATTCTAGTGATTTGGGGTTTTGGTTCGCTTTGGAATGAAAATGGGAAAACCTCCAATTCCAGTGAATTGTGGTGTGTTTGTGGAATGGATGTAATTTATTTGAAAAATTAAATTTGTTGAATTTAATTTTAGAAAATTGGATTGTGAAGTTGCATGAATTGGTTTCAAATCCCTGTTTTTATGAAAAATGTTTTACAAATAGATTCCATGGAAACCCAGTGGTTTCATATTTTGAAAATTATTGTTTTTGATTAAAAACCCATTATGGGTTTTAAAGAGAAGATTAGAATATTTGAAATGGGGGAGGAGGATGGGATTTAATTTTATTTTAAGAAGTCTTAAAATAAATTTCCCATCATTGTTTGTACTTGACCAAATGCAAGACTTAGGTAGTTAGTGTTTTATATTGGGCATCACTTTACGATTTATAGTGTTCTAAAACATCATATCATCACATCCCATTACTTAGGAGATGATGATGAGTCCCCTTTGCATTAGTTCTAAAGGGGTGTATGTACATACTTTCCATTTCATAGTGTTGGGTCCCTATATCCTAGACCTATCATACCTATTTGGCACATGGCCATATTGCTCGCTTGTTTTTATTTCAAATGTATATATTCCATTATTGTAAACTGTTTTACATGCCTTGAGAATTTATATAAACTATTTTATAAAAATGTGTTTATTTGATCCATTTTGTGAAAGGGGTAATTTATGTAAATCACCCTTTGATTAAAGATAAATTCCATCTTTTGAAATTTATTTTCATCATCTGAAATGTAAAGAATGATTTGTTTAAATATTCCTTTATAAATTCCAAACCTGTTTATTAGAAAATTGAAAGCACATTTTTGGTTAATTTGATATTGGAATCTTGTTATGGAATCTTTGGTAAAATCCTATCGGGCTTTGGCTCACACCCTACTTGTGCCTTTAGGTATTTGTAGATTATCTCCTTCCATGTTTGAGCAATGGAAATAGATCTCATGGAGATGGATCTAGCTATTGAACCTTGGAATTGGTGAGTTGTGTCCTTTGGGACTTGGGATGTTTTCCCTATTTTGGTAGTTTGATTATAGTACTTTGGGATTGTTTATTCCTTATCGATTTTTGGTATAATACTCCCAATGGAGTTTCTTTTGATATGCGTATTGTCTTGATTATTTTACATCCACATTGTTAGTGTAAAATTCATTCCCACTTTCATATTATATGATTCTAGGTGCTAGTCACTGACCCATGGGGATCAGGAATGCCCTTCGGGCTATTTCAGGACCGACTCAGTTATTGGGTTACTAGGGTACCTAGGTTTGTTCATGACAAAGTGATATGAGAGGGAGGTTGGGGTTCTTGTACTGAAGTCAGTATGCATTGTGAAATCTTGTTGGGATTTAGGTGGTAGTTGCGATTGAGTTCTAGACCATCTCTCACCGTAATGAATCTTAAGTCTCCACGTGTGGTTAGGGAAAGTCATCTTGAAGATTAGTTCCAATATTTTCCCTATTTTTATTTGGATAGATTTAAATCCAAATCTTGTTTTTTTGATCTGTTGGGATAAATTCCCCTTATCAATATATTTGAGTGTTAAATATTATGTCTTCCTCATTATATGCTAATGTTTTGTAGCATCATGCCTCTGAGAAGACATATGAGTCAGATCCAGGAGGAAGCGGTTGCTGAACCCTATCAAGTGAATCCTTTTATAGATCTGAACTTGGTAAAGGTGATTGTGCGCACTTTCCATGATATGGGATAGGCACCAACTCCAGTTCCCATTCAAGCTCCATCTATGGAACCTCATAGAGACATTCTCAAAGTTCATTATCAAGAGTTACTTCTCTAGAATCCAGAGCTGTTCAAGGGCTCAAATGATCCTAAAGAGGTTGAGGAGTGGTTGAACATAATGGAGAATTTGTTTTTTTTGGACACACCCAACGAAATAAAAGTGTAGCGTGTCACCTTCATGATGGAAGGTTCGAGCAGAAGATAGTGGTACATGATTCTGATAGAGAAGAAACACGAGGGCTTAGAGTGGAAGGAATTTTTGGTTATTTTCACTGAACAGTTCTATCCAGAGTCGATGCTATTATCCAAGTCCACTAAGTTCTTAAAACTCGATAAGGCTAAAAAAATTGTGACACTGTATGCAAACCGTTTTTATGAGCTTATGCACTTCACAACTGAGATAATATCGAATGAGGGGATGAAGGCTCAGAGGTTTGAGTTGGCACATCGAACATATATTCATTCTCAGGTTTTCCTACTAAATTTTCCTTCTTATGTGGATGTATTGGATAGAGAATTGATTGTTGAGATGGACCTGGCTAGAAAGTCAGGGTTTTCAAGAGTTTCTTTCTCTCTTAGTGGCAGTGTGCATTCCTCTAATGGAAAGAGGAATCGTGATGATTCTCATGGTAGTCATCGATGGCTGGTTTTTTCTAAACCACCTATAGTTCCTGGTAGAGATCCTTTTTCTTATTACCAGTGTGGAAAGTCGGGTCATTCAAAAGGGTTTACACTGAGGCACCCAAGAACCGTGGCTCCTGTGGATGTTTAGTGCACTTTCAGTGATTATTCCATATTTACTCCAATCCGCATAGTGGAACATGATCATAAAATCCTCCTAAAACTATGGGGTAATCATATGCTTCATGTGAAAAAGGGTTCCAGCCACAAGCATCCAGAACAAAGCTTCTCCACACAATGGAAGAGTCTCCAGAGGAAGCGGATACAAGTCCAGTAACCGTGAGAGGTACCATTATTATAGCTTCATCATTAGTGGATTCTCTATTTTATACTGGTGAATCTCATTCATTTATTTCAGCCTATGTTTTTAATATTATTAGTCTTCCTATTGATCTTTTATCTTGTGTAATGGATATTACAACACCCCTTGGTACAAAGAGAGGGAAGGGTCTCTATAGTCCCTCTTGTGTCTTATCTCTATCATATGTTGAGATTATTTGGAGGTTTTTGGATCTTGACATGAAAATTATTGATCTCATATTTCGGTTGTATTGGTTCATTTATAATAAAGACCATATTGATTATTATCTTCAATGAGTCTCCTTTACCACACCCAGTGATGTGTACTATGTATTTCAAGGAGAATGAGACCCAAGGTCAAGCAGAGCTGAAACTTCTTATCTGGAGTTTGTGAAAGTAATATTAGTGTTTTCCTTTGATCATGAGTGGGAATATTTGAGTCGTTATATCCCTCTAGTGGTTATCAAGTTTCCCTATGTGTTTTCTTCCGACTTCTCTAGTTTCCCGTCAGTGAGGTAGGTTGAGCTTTTCCGTTTACTTGATTCATGGTACTCAACCAGTTTCTTTTCCCACATACCACATGGAAAAAACTAAAATGAAAGATATGAAGTCCGAGTTGGAAAATATTATAGAGAAATTCTTTATATGCTCAAGTGTGTCACCTTGGGTGGCGCTGATTCTCTTTTCTAAGAAAGTTGATTGTTCACTTCGATTATGTGTTGACTACCGTAAGCTCAATTGAGTGATGGTAATGAACAAGTATCTGTTATCAGGGATTAATGATCTATTTGACCAGTTAAAAGGGGGAAATTGGTTCTCTAAGATTGATATTTTCTATGGTTACCATTATTTGAGGATAAAAGAATCTAACTCAGAAAACCACCTTTTGGAGTAGGTACAATCATTATGAATACCTCATTATGAACTTTGGTCTAACCAATGCTCTTGCAGTCTTTATGGTGGTAATTAATATGATTTTCCTTGAGTATATGGATACATTTGTGATAGTCTTTGTGTATGACATCCTTGTTTACTCTATTTCTGAGGAGGATCATGTGCATCATCCGAGAAAAATCCGAGTTTACAGAGAAATCACCGACACTATGATAAACTTTTTAAGTGTGATATATGGATTAGGGAAGTGAAATTCATTTGAAAAGTTGTGTTGGAACATGGTATTTTATTTGACCCTGAGAATGTGGAAGCTATTATGACATGGGAACAACCACAAAATGTTTTCAAGATTCAGAGCTTCTTAGGCTTAGCTAGATATTATATCCAGTTCATGAAGGACTTCTCAAAGTTGGATTCTATGATTACTGCATTAAGTAATGAGGGAGTAATGTTTTCTTGGGATGAGAAGTGTCATAATTATTTTATTGAGATGAAAAGTCTTTCGATAACGACACTGGTTTTGGCTCTTCCAGAGGCTGGGCAAGGCTATGTGGTCTTTGGTGATGCATCATGTTCAGGGTTGGGTTATGTTCTTATACAGGGTAATCATGTTGTCGCATATGGCTCTCATCAACTTAGGCCACATGAGAAAATTTTCTGACCCATGACCTTAAACTCACAGCTGTGATGCATGCACTTCAGAGTTGGCAACATTACCATTATGGTAAAAGTTTTACCATGTTTTTTGATGACAATATCTTGAGTTATGTCTTCTCTAAAAAAATATTTAAATCTACACTATAAGTATTGGGTGGAATACCTATAGTAATTTGATTTCATCATCACCTATACCCCAGGGAAAGGGAATGTATTTGTAGATTATTTGAGTAGAAAACTTCGGACCTAGGAAGTGAAAGAATCTTCAGAAGAGTGGAATTTGATGGATATATTTTCATAGTTTCATATTGGAGTTCAGAAGAAAGGGACAGAGGTTTCTTTGGCTAGTGTTCAGTTGACCTCCAGTCTTCTCAAAAATATTCTTCAAGAATAACATCTTGATGATGAGTTATGTAGAATTAGAGACTCTCTTTATGGTGGGGAGACAGTTTTCCAGTAGTCTTTCTCCAAATATGGCATTCTATGCTATCAATTTTTTTTGGTACTGTATTTGGTAAGGAAATATGTGATGGAGTATTTCTATAGTTCCAAGTGGGTTGTGCACTTAGGAACCATGAAGATTTTCTATGACATAAGACATCAGTTCTGGTGTCCAAGAATGAGATGGTGCATTGATAAGTTTGTTTCTCATTGTTATACATTCCAAGAGGTTAAGTATGAGCCCCAAAAACCATCGGGTTTTCTTCAACCACTTTTAGTCTCAACTTGGAAGTGGGATGAGATATCTATGGACTTTTTGGTTGGGTTTCCATGTACCCAAAGGAAGAATAATGTGATATGGATTGTGATTGGTAGGCTAAACAAGTTGACTCACTTTATACCCATTCATGATATAGCCAAAGTTGAGGAGTTGGGAAACCTCTATGTGAAAGAGATCCTTTAGTTACATGGAGTTCCATATGCTATAGTCTTTGATAAGGATCCTCAGTTCACTTCTCATTTTTGGAGAGGCCTTTAGGAGGCACTGGGATCTCACTTCCATTTGTGTATGGAAAACCATCCATAGTCAGATGGCTAGACATAAAGTGCTATATAGATTCTTGAGGATATTTTTTGTGCTTGTGTTCTAAACTTTGGTGGAGACTGGGATGATCATTTTGGGATGATTGAGTTTTATTATAACAATAGTTACTAGTCCACGATTATAATGGCTCATTTTGAGGCCTTTTATAGCCATCCTTGTAAAATTTCATTTTCTTAGTTAGATATTGGTGAGAGTTCCTTGGTTGTACTGAGCTTGGTCCAATATACCTAAACAAATATTCAATTGATTCATCAGAGAATGTTTATGGAACCGAGATGATAAAAGTCTTATGCTGATCATTTTTTAAGACCTTTGGATTTCTCAGTTGGTGACTAGGTGTTCTTGAATGTTTCACCTTGGTCAGGTCATCAACATCTTGGGAGGCAAGGGAATCTTGCTCCTTATTTTGTTGGACCTTTTGAGGTTTTTGAGTAGGTGGGGAAAGTTGCATACCATTTGGAACTACCACCATAACTGATGTAGATTCATAATTTGTTTCATGTATCTCATATCTAGAAGTATCTTTCTAATCTATCTCATGTTCTAAGTTGAAGAGATCTTGAAGTTGAACCTGATTTATCCCTGACTGAATAGTCAGTCAGGATAGTTGATTCAGGAACCAAGGTTCTTTGAGGGAGGATGATACCTTTGGTTCGTGTGATATGACATCATGGTTCTAATTATCATGAGAGGTGGGAGAGGGAGGCACTGATGAGAGAGAAGTGACCTCATATTTTTGGCATGGAAGCTTTTTCTTAGGCTTTCGGGAGACAAAAAGTTTTTATGGTGGGGAGGTTGTAACATCCCATTACCTTTATATCAGGTATTTTATAAACCTTTTTGTGGTTTTCCTTTTTTCATTTTCTGGGTAGGGTCGAGAAGGTATTTGTACGATACCTATAATGGTGAATTCATAGATTTATTGGGTTCTCAGCTTTAACTGGTTGTTTCTACAGCCTGATGAAGAAATTCATGGTGTGTAATATAGTTACACATCATGTAATTCCTCAAATAAAATTAAATCCATTTTAAGTAATAGGTGATGAGTTTTTCAGTGACTATGGAAATTTTCAATTTTATGATGCGTAATGGGGTTACATGTCATGTAATACACAAAGCCTTGTTTTTAAATAGGCTGCTCAGCTTAATTTCCATTTGGAATTCTTTCCAGATCTCATGCTCTTGACCATAGAGGTTTCTCAGGTGACTTTGGATCCCTCAAACACTTCTAGGTAGTTTTATTCAGTGTTTGATCGTTGTGCGATCACAGTGTGTCTCTTTGGGTAATTTTTCTTCATTCCTCTCTGTCTATTTCTCTATTCATTCACTAGGTATTGATGGATCATCTTGAGTTTGATGGATCTAAGCCCTATGTTGATTAATCTCATATCTAGGTTGAGTTACTATATCTTCTACACCTTAGTTCTTGTTGTCGAGTTTCATTGTGGGTGTTGTGCTTCCGTCTTTGGTTTCTATTTTAATTAACCTTTAATTGATTGATTCAAATTTAGTTCGATTTAAAATTCAATTTCATAAATTTGATAAATTTCTTTGAATTGTTTTATTAAAAACCAAATTCCATTGAATTGGGGTTTTGGTTTGCTTTGACATGAAATTGGGAAAAACCCCAATTCCACTGAATTGGGGTGTGTTTGTGGAATGGATGGAATTTTCTTGAAAATTTAAATTTGTTGAATTTAGTTGTAGAAAATTGGATTGTGAAATTTTTGGAATTGAATTCAAATCCCTGTTTTTATGAAAAATGGATTAAAAATGGATTTGATGGGAACCTAGTGGTTTCATCTTTTGGAAAGGCATGTTTTTCATTAAAACCCCATTATGATTTTTAAGGATATTATTGGCATATTTGAAATGGGGGGATAAGATTTAATTGTATTTTAAGAAGTATTAAAATAAATTTCCCATAAATGTTTTTACTTGAGCACATGAAATACTTAGGTAGTTAGTGTGTTATATTGGACAACACTTTACGATTTAAAACATTCCAAAACATTATATCAGCAAATCCCATTCCTTAGGAAATGCTGATGAGTACCCTTTTCCTTAGGGCCAAAGGGGCATATGTACATATTTTCCATTTCACAATGTTGGGTCCCTATAGCCTGGAACTATCTTACCTATTTGGTACATGACCAAGTTCCTTGTTTGTATTTAAAATGTATATATTCCATTGATGTAAACCTTTTTACATTCCTTGATAATTTATATAAACTTTTTTATATAAATGTGCTTATTTAATACATTTTGTGAAAAGGTCCATTTGGGTAAAGCATCCTTTTATTAAAGGTAAATTCCCTCTTTTGAAATGTATTTCCATCTTATGAAATGTAAATCATGATTTTTTAAATATGCTTTTGTAAATTCTAAACCTGTTTATTTGAAAATTGAAAGAAATTTTGTAGTTAATTTGATATTGGCATCTTGTTATAGAATCTTTGGTGAAATCCTACCAGGCTTTGGCTCAAACCCTACTTGTTACTTCAGGTGTTTGTAGATTATATCCTTACAGGTTCAAGAAAGGGAAATATATCTCTTGGAGGTGGATATAGCTATTGAACCTTGGACTTGGTGAGTTGTTCCCTTTGGGACTTAGGCTATTTTCCATATTTTGGTACTTTGGTTGTAATACTTTGGGCTTATTTATGCATTATCGACTTCTAGTACATTACATCCAATGTAGTTTCTTTTGATATGCATACTATCTTGTTTCTTTTACTTCCACATTGTTAGTGGAAAAATGGTTCTCACTTTCATATTGTTTGATGCTGGGTGCTAGTCACCGACCTGTGGGGATTGGGAATTCCCTTCAGGATATGTCAGGACTAGCTTTATTATTGGGATTTCAGGGTACCCAGGTTGGTTCATGACAGAGAAACCTTTATTAATTTTATAATAATTATCTCAGATCCCTTTCCTCTTTCTAAAAAACATTTCTCAACCCCCTTTTTATTTTATGAAATACTCACAATTTCCCTTCAAAACACACTTTCCAAACTACTTTATAAATTTATTTGAATGTAATCCAAAAACACAACTGAAATGGAATATGAATATATATAGTCACCAAGATATCAAAAGTGTAGATTGTAAAATAAGTTACAACCAAAGGAATAGTGTCATATAACCCAATTAAGAATCTGCGGATACAAAAAAGGAAAAAGAAGGAAACCCCAAGTAATCCTCAACATAATATAAGTATCATGGGAAAATTTCTATATTATAACCTTAATGACACTATACTTGGAATTACAAACACTTAAAGAAAATTCGGTCTACCCTAGGCGAACTTAATTTAACTTCACCCCAACTTACCCTCTTGATTTCAGTGGGAGGTAAACCACTATTATAACATAATCATATCTAGGGCACTAGCCAGTGTGTAATCTTTGCTAGTGTAGCACTCAACAAAATATTATATTCCTAGGGTTCTTATTAAATAAATAAATAGAGGTGATTAAATAATAAAATCATGTGGGAATCATATATATAAGTCAACATTTTAAACATAACAAGTAAACCTCATCTCACCTCCAACGCCCTCATAATAAATAAAACCTTTCACATCCATGCATACCAAAAGTGATATATAATATCCATATCATGGAAAATATACAATACCCTCCTCAGGGGCCAAAATCTATATCTGTAATAACAAAAAATAAATGGGAACAACTGGGGGGATTATAATCATCATGGAAATCTCCTTTATAAAGTTTCAAACATGCCTGTTCAAAATATGGCTCAAAATTCCAAGACATTATATGGAATTTTAAATCCAATATTAAAACATCCTTTAAAAATAATTCATATAAACCTACATTTAAAATCAATTCAATAACCAATCCTATTTTCATTCAATCATTTAAAAAATTTATGACATCCCTTTTCATTTTTGAAGCATTAATTAAAAACCACATTGTTACCCTTTTCAAGAGGAAAACGGGGTAAAATGACTTTAATAACCAATATTCCTTTAAAATAAGGCATATAATCATTTTATAAAACACTTGGTATAGAAACATCACTTTGGGAATTAGAAAACTATCAAAACACCATTTTTATGATAAAAAACAATGAGTAAAAACTTTGAAATCTGCTATGATTATTATGTATAGGTATAAATTGAAGAAAAAAATATTAGAAAAAATTAATCAATCAATGAAATTCCAATTAAAAGAAATTAAAAAAAACACCTACCACAAACCAAGTCTCAATGAATTTTCTTCGATGGAAAATCTCAATCAAGCAAAGAGGATCCCTCTACAAACCCTGAACACCCAAAACTCCTAAATTAGAACCACACCCAAACCCTAATATCATACAAATAACCCCTAGGGTTTTGGGAGAATATACAACCAAGAAATAGCGGGTGTATGGGAGAGGAGAAGGTAAGAATAAGAATAAAATTAGAGCATACCTTGAGATTCCTCTTGAAATTGGTGGAGAAGGGGATCAAATTGAAGAGAGTGGGAGAGCTACCTTGGTTAAAAAATAGCGTCTTTTGAATGAATAAGGGGAAATATGGGGTTCAAAACCCTTAAAATCATAGGGTTCATAATTGAAATTTCATGTTTTTAATATTCTGGGAAATCCACCTAGTTAGGACGCACAGTTTATTAAACTATTCATCAACTATGCGAGAGCTACTGGAAGGCTCCTTCATGACACGTATGATTTTACCTCATCATTTAAACAACCGTGAAAATACCACTTATAAAATCATAACACTATACACAAGATACTCACATAGTTTCCCCTATCCATTTGATAACCATGAAATATGGGAAAACCATTAAAAATTCAAAATTCCAACCTTAAAACATCCCAAAAATTTAAATTATTTAAAAATAATATAGAATTATTGACATTAGTGAAAAATGGGTGTCATAATTCTCCACACCATGAAAATTTATACACCTAGAAATTCATTAATAAAAGTATAAGGAAAGGAAAACTAAAACTTCAGTACTTATATGAGAAGTGAGAGGGTCAAGAATGTTTAATGAGGTCTAGTGAGAAAGAAACACTGAACAAGACACATAATTCCAAAAATCCAGATATCAAATACTCAAACATTAATAAACATATCCAATAAATAACCAACTCAAAAATATTCAACATGTTCTCTAAGAAAATAGGAAGAAAATATAGGTCGCCCCAACATTTAGAATTAATATAAAATGGAGAGACAGAAGATAAAGACACCCAAGAGAAATGATGATCCTTCATCAACTACAAACAACCAATCCAGGATCAACCACATATACCCAATGGAATACAACTCAAGGAACCTCTAAATGACCATAAGAAAATAATACCTAATCCACTACATACCATTTCAATAAAAATTAAAATATACATCATCCAAAAACATTCCCCAATGAGAAACTATATAGGCTCTAAGTTCATGTCCCAAAACTGAGTGGAAGGGGGGATCTAGGACCTCATACTTGGTTCAACATATCATAGAAAATCCAATAATATCCAAATCAACACTGGACAGTGAATAATATCATTTGGTTTTTTGTCCATCCTAGTCACCTAAAACATCCACAAAAGGGCTTCCCATTCCCAAACCATCAAAACCAAACCATAACATGCATCACATGAAATTCTCCAGAGATAAGATAAAACAATAAGGCATAAGAACAACCACTATAATAAATTACTCAAAAATGAGAAACCAAAATAGCACTAAGGAATGAATCATAAAAAAATCACCTCAGGAGTATCAATTAACTCTAAACCCAATGATAAAAAAATCTAAAAATAAAAAATCATCCAAGACAACTCTAGATAATTCGACTTATATGATTTCTAAAAATAGCCTAACTAATTCATTTTCTCAAAATAACCTTGATCATTGTGAAATGATGGTAACTTAAGAATTATTGGATCAAGGAAGGTTTTGGTTCCACCAATATATTAAAAGTACGATAAAAGTTAACAACGAGGAGAGTTATACCTATACGACAGGAGGATTCACCCAAAAAATCATCCTCATAAGTAGAATTTCCATATTCTCTCAAGGTGTTTCTCGGAGAAACAAATAAAAAGCACAAAAAGTGAATATAACTCATTATTTTTTCAAAAACCAAATCATAAAGTCCCAATACACACCAAGGGACCAACCTAAATACACAAATTCATAAAATATAAACATACAACAAAACATCTTTAAAAAATTTCATTTTCTTTAAACTATAACACTTTTTATAAGGAGGATCAAACTCATTTTTATAAGGAAAAAATGCTTTGAAAATAATTTAACCCCTTTGGAACACTTTTATTTCAATTAGAAACTTACAATAAAATCACATTCTTTAGAATTACCACATTTCAAAAAGAGTAAAAAAAACTCATTTCACTAAAGCACACACATGCATTGAAATATTAAACCTATTTAAAACAAATTCCCACTCAAACTTCATAAAGATTCCATTTTTTCTCCATGTGATCTATAATAAAACCAAAATTTTCATAAATATCACTTCAATTTAAAAACATTTATATAAAAAACCAACATTTATTTCAAATCATCTCCATCATTTATATTTTATTTTCAAAAACCTTTACCAAACTCAATAATGAAATCAAATAATTTTTAAACATCCTATAATAATAAAAAATATCTTCTAAATAAACCATAATATCAAATTTTAAAAATCAAAATAATTTAGGTTCAGATCATAGTGGAAGTGTGCGATGGGTGGTGCCCAAATTTTCTTTTTTCCATGATCGATAATTAATCCAAGCATTTGGGGTCTTGGTCTAGTGGTCAAGGTGCCTTGTAATCCTACATCCAATCAGGGTTCTATCCCTGTTTATCCATTATTTGAGGTATTTATAGGGTTTATTTGGTGGATGGGACTTGAGTTGTGTAGGTCACAATGAATTAATGCACAGATAGGGGTCTCTAGTCAGCACTTCTCAGGGTGGGGGTGTCAAACGGGTAGGATGGCAGTCGGGAGGTCATCTGGATGGTGGGGAATGGGTGCCGATGACAGAGAGGCGAGGTGGTGGGGGTCTCCAGTCAGTGCTACTCAGGGATGGGTTGTCAAACGAGCATGATGGTGGTCAGGAGGTCGTATGGATGGAGGGGCGTGAGTGTCGGTGATAGAGAGGCGAGGTAGTGGCTCCGTAGGTGGGGGTCAACGACAATCAGCATGTGATGCAGGATGGAGAGGAGGGGTGAGTGGTGTCTATCGATTGACATGTAGCGGGGCATAGAGAGGTGAAGTGGGGGATCCTTGATGCAATAAGAGGGTAGGTGGAACATGATGGTGAGGGGAGACATTGGGGGATCCTCGTTGTAGGGCTTAATATGAGACTAGATCAACAAAAAAAGGACAGCTAAAGTGAATAGGCAGGGAAAATACTAATTCAAAAATAATGCAGATCTAGAAGGTTCAGAGATGATACTCCCAACATCGTATTGGCTATCATATTAGATGATTGAGAGGGTATGTCACATGTTCTCAGGACCAGGCACTGTGCACATCTGCATGGGGCAATTCTTGTTGTGCCGCCTTACAAAGTTTGACAGTTTGTATCATGTAAAAATATACTAGGTGGGTCTGCTTGTGCTATGTATTTCTTGAGCCTTCATTGGTCATGTATCAGGCCTAAAGTGCCTCCTGGGATTATGAGTTTTGTAAGGGTTCTCCCCTCTCCCTTTAAAGGAGTATTATTAGTAAAATAAAAAAGGCCACCGGGCCATTCAAATGATTAATTCAAGATATTACACAACGTTGAACATAGCGATCAATGAAATTAAATCCAATAATCAGATAATAGAAATCATACTGGAACTAGAGGGAGGATCATAACATATTGGGTTCATATATTTCTAGGGTTAAAATAAAATTATTACACAAGTGACCTTAATTATTTATTTAATCCTAGAAAAACCCCATGTCTAATAATAATAATAATATCATTATTTCTTGACATGCGCTTAACCTGCGAATTATAAATTAATATTATTTAATAAAATAATACTTAATATTTATTATTTATAACTGGACCAAAATCATGGACCACAATTCCTCCATAATATTTATCAAACCTTGAATAATGACTATTTATTTATTAAATAAATATAACTTCATTATCCACCAATAAATAAAAAAATAAATATTATATTTACTTAAATATAAAATAAATATTTATTAAATATTTTTCTCACATTATATTCTCTCGAATAACTGATGACAGGATATATGCGATAAAACATACATGAATAATTTTTAAATCTCTTATGAGAATAAAATTTATTCAACTTGTTAAATAATAAATAATAATATATTATTTAACTAAAATTATGGATACACTTAGTGTGTGACCCTCTAGGCCTCTTTCTCAGTTGTATTAGGTGGAGCATCCTAATATCCAAGTTTAGTGTCATGCAACATGCCAAGACACCCATATTGAAAGAAGTTAATGTCACAACAACATAATACCTCATACAGATTCTTATTGTGTAATATAATCCCTTTATCATGATATCTTAAATCAAGCATGTTGCATGCCGGTGCCATCAACCTATGTGCTCGATGTCTCTTTGTTTGACTTTATAGAAATATAACTTGCCTATAGAACACCATGGACAGGGATTTATTTAGTCTATATCATTTACATCAAAGGGAATAAGATATCAACTTATATTAAAGAACATAAGGGACAAATCCTTTATTGAATTATTTATTAATGAAATATTAATAGTGATGCACCCAATGTACCCTACTTCACCAAAAACATCTGTCATCATGGTTTTCATCAATACATCAAAGTAAGTGACTCATAATACTCATTAATAACAATTTTAGAGTCTAGTGACCAATACACACTTTTATAGATAAGAACATCCAATGACACATATAAATGTGGATTTTCTACCGGTAGGTCTCGTTCTCATAATATCCTACTGGATATTACCAAGGGAGTACACCATGAGAATGTACCTCAAAGTCCAATGAGTCTCCACCCCTAATATACTGCATCATCTTTTTCCCTCAAATGATATCATTTGGATATATAACATATATTAAGAATAGTGTTGTAGCACTTCTAGGTTCTCATCATAGTGAGGAACTACTAGGATATAACTATGTCTACAACTTGAAAATCCTTTTGGTATAGCCTAGAGTCACAAACCCTTCTGGTTGTGTCATAAAGACATCTTCTTGAAGGTTCCAATTAAGGAATGTAGTTTTGAAATACATATACCAAATCTCATATTCATGGTAACCTTCTATAGAAAGTAGAATTCTGATGTATTTAAAAATGGAAACAGGTGAAAATGTTTCATCGTAGTCAATTCCTTGATGTTTTTCAAACACTTTAGCCACTAGACTTGCTTTATAGGTATTTAATTTACATTCCATGTACAGTTTCCTCTTGAATACTCATTTTCATCCAACAGACTTTACATCAACTGGCACATCGACCCGAACCCAAAATTGGTTATGATACATGGAATCCATTTTAGAATTCATGGACTCTTTCTATCTTGTAGATTCTGAGCTATCTACTTCCTCCTTTTAGGATATATATTCTTCATTTTAAACTAATAATGAATCACTATCTTCGGTGACTAGAAACCATATCTCTCTGGTTCTCTTATCTCTCTTATTC
The DNA here is from genome assembly GCA_963277665.1 of Viscum album. Lineage (NCBI taxonomy): Eukaryota > Viridiplantae > Streptophyta > Magnoliopsida > Santalales > Viscaceae > Viscum > Viscum album. The sequence continues at coordinate 515,329,482 of OY728167.1, read as the reverse complement.
TCCTATGCAATACTTGTGTTTTAGGAACTACCTCTTCCACAGGGACATGTGGAATCTTTTCCTGTACCAAATCTTTTGTATCTTGAGCATCAACTTCATCAAAGTCAATCTTTCTCCCACTATCCTTTTTAAGGATGTTCTACCTATCAATAAATATGTATTTTCTGGTGACAATCACTTTCTTGTATGAGAGGTTTTATAGGTAGTATCCCTTTGTTTCCTTGGGATATCCTATAAAGATACACTTTGTGCCTCAGGATGCTAGTTTTTTTTTCTGAGAAGGCCTTAAAAAATTCCTCACAAACCCATACTCATGTATATGACAAAAAAAGTTTCTTTATACTTCATAACTCAAAGGGAATTCTATTTACTACCCTATTTGGTACTTAGTTTAATGCGTATTCCACAGTTTGTAATACATATCCCCCAAAGGATAATGAAATATCTTCATGACTCATTATCGAACTTACCATGTCTAAAAAGGTATGGTTCCTCCTTTCACTAACACCATTCCAATGTGGTGTATAAGGTGGAGTGAGTTGAGATATAATCCCAAAATCCCGTAGAAAGTCAATAAACTCTTGGTTAAGATATTCTCCACCTTAATCTGATCAAATTTTATTTATATTCTTACCAAGTTGATTCTCTACTTCATTATATAATTCCTTGAATTTCTTAAATAACTCAAACTTATAGCTCATTAAGTAGACATAACCATATCTAATCAATTCATCAGTAAATTTTTTGAAGTAAGAATATCCACCTCTAGATTCTACTAGAAATGGTCTACGCACATCAGTGTGTACCAATCCAAGAATCTCTATGGCCCTTTCAACCTATCCACCGAATGGTGGTTTGGTCATTTTTCCTTATAAACAAGCATGGAATCTTTCAAGTGGTTTTATCACATAATAGTCTAAATAACCATCTTGACAGAGATTTTTCAAATGATTCTCGTTTACATGACCAAGATGGTGATGCCATAATTGAGTGTTATATGATTCATGTGAACATGAACCATTATCAATTTTTGAAACTTGGTTTTTGTAATTTAATACATAAAGACTGTTATTTAAATATTCCATACCATAAAATATGTTGTCCTTATAAAATAAATGAATTTTATTTCCAAACATGAAAATAAACCCATCCATATCTAGGCATTATACAGAAATTATGCTCTCGGTAATTGCAGGTACATAATAACAATCTTTCAAAACCAAAATCATTCCTGTTGGCAATGAAAGGTGGTAGTCACCAATCTCTAGAGCAGCCAACCTTGCACCATTAGCGGATCTTAGATACATATATCCTCTAGAAATATTTCAGAATATACTTGTTTCCTAAATTTTGATACATATGTGAGCCCCATTAGATGTATCTAATACCCAATGTGTAGATATTGAAATACTACACTCGATAATGAATGAACCTTTAGCTTCACTTTTATTCTAGGTTCAGTTACTCTTCCAGTGGCTTGGCATGTCACATGAAAAACACACCTTCTCCTTTTCCTTGCCCTGCCTCTAGATCTTCTTCTTCTTAGAAGGACAGTGTTTGGGAGATTTAGTCTGTTTATAAGTCTTGGACCCATTTTCCTTGTTCTTAGTTTTCTTATTCACCATAAGGTCCATGGGTTTATCATGCACCATGTACTTATCCACTTTGAGAAGCAAAGTAATAAGTTTTGAAAGACTCTTCTCATTATTTATCATATTATAATTAATAATAAAACTAAAGAAGGTCTTGGGTAGTGATGAAAGTATGAGATCATTACATAACCCATCTGAGAATTTAATCCCTAAGATGTCTAAGCATTAAATGTATTCAATAAGCTTGACTACATGTAGCCCAGTTGGCGTATACTCTCCAAGATTATTTCTAAACAAAGAATTGGAGATCTCATACCTCTCTTGTTTCACCTTCTCTTGATAGAGATCCCGAGGGTGAGACATCATGCTATATGCATACATGCACTCATGTTGCCTCAAAATTTCATTGGATATGGATGATAACATTAAACATCGAACATCTATTGCATTATTTAGATGTTTCTCATAGAGAGACAACTCTTAATCACTTGGCTCATTACCAGACACAACTGGAAAAGGTTCTTCCAGCACTTATAATTTACATTCATGTTGAAGGATAACACACAAGTGCCTTTACCACTCTTGGAAATTTGTGACAATAAGAAGGTTTTCCATCTAAATTATAGATCAAAATGACATGTTTGATGTAATTTTAATGTTTTTTCTAAAAAATAATATATGTATAATTTTAGTAATTTATCTGATAAAATTTTGACAAATAAATAAATATTATATTTATTAGTCTCCCACCAGTTTATCGAAACCCAACATCCCTCACCATTGGATTAGGAATATCCTATTTCTTTTAACTAATAGTGGAAATGATCCATATTCCCCTTATCATCACCCCAAATTTGGTTGGTCAAGAAACTTGAATGGTTTTAGTTAGGCATTCCAAATTCCAACTGCATTAACTCACAATTCCTTGATCCACTGAGTGGACTCCCCAATCCTGAAATCCTTCAATTGGATTTCCTCAAAAAATTTCTCTCAATTACACCAAGTCCTTATTTGGTATTCAACCATTTATGTGAACTAAGTTAAGTCAGCCCAAAAATTCAAGTTATAATTACCAGATAATTAAAATCACCCGAACTTTGTCTAGTTAAGAACTTTGAACTATGGTTTGACACTCTTGGTGATATTCTTTGGATAATTAACATTTTATTTACAAAACATTGTGAAGGATTCTAAAATAAATTTACAATTTGAAAATATTCTCAAAGAAACAATGTTTATGATTATGAGATTATCTATGAATATATTTTTCAATTTATGTTAAGTATTTTCTTAGTTTTTGGATTATTCATTATGTTTCATAATGTTATGATCTAATATAGTGTATATCATTATTTCTAAAAGTGGGGAGAGAAAGGCCACCATGATCTTAATTAAAAGTGAAAGAAATAATTTTCTAATGTTCAATTCTTTAAATATAAGGAGATGAGGCACTATGAAAATGAATGTCTAATGTGTCAAGTGAATATACCCAAAAGAAGGTAAGGGGTCAAGGTCAATATTATTCCATTGATATAGCTAAAGTTTAATGATTAAAGTGCTTAAATTTAGATTCAATAAATCTGTTGTAGAAGTATTTTATGAATGATGTTTTGTTTATAAGATTCATGAAATCTATAAGGATTGTACTGAAGTGAAATTTATTAAAGGATTTGAGAGAATATGTTAAATGGTACTGATGAACAAGAAAAGTGATTCAGTGACAAGCTGAACCTCGTAGAAAACACACGATTAAGGGAGGATAACACTTAATATGTGCTCGATGTTTAGATAATAGTGATAACGATCTATTTATGGGATAATATTGGTTACCATGAAATTAGTTAGTGATTTGATGGTTTATGTTATATTTGATGGAGTTTACTATATTTTTAGATCTATAGAATATATTTGACAACCTAAGATTTTATTTTTGGAATAATACATGTTTTCATTAATATTTTATAGTGATCAAGCTATTAAATTATTTGGAATGAGACATTAAGATCCACTTTATATTGTCTGGGGAATATAATGTTGATTTAGTGACCTTCCTTTAAAATTTTTAGACTTTGAATTTCAACAGACATATTTTGGATGATTCTTAAGGTTAACTCTATATATAATGGATTAAGTTGAAATTTGGGTGTTACAGTATGATGTGTTAAAATCATTTTGATTTTGGAAAATATATATAGATAGGAATAATGAATTTTAATTCTAATGATATGTTAGATATGCTTCAGGTATAAAAATTTATTTTGGATATTCATTTTATAGAGTAAGTAATGAAGTGGGAATTAATTGAAGCACAATTAAAGGATTAAATTGTTCCTATGAAAGAGAAAGATACCAAGTGAGTGTATTCCCTTATATTCTTAGACAGTAAAATAACTCATCAAATTTAGGAAAAGGATCTTGAAAAAAATGTTAACCTACTAAATTATTATATGATTAATTAAATAGTCTGTTAAATCATCACAGATTTATGGTTTTGTGGTCCTTAAATTTACATTTATCATTCATTTTTTTGTGATCAATGGTCTATATCACTCTTTATAAATATTATTATTTTCTTTTATGTCCATATTTTCACTTCCCACCAATGTTATCCTACTTAGAAACCTAGTTATGTGTTATTCTTAATAACCTTTGTAATTATATTTCTCCCTTATCAAGAAAATGTTTTATTAACCCTTTTTAGGATGTGGTTTTCCAACAAAGGTACTTTCAAATTTGAAACCCTTATTTACCGAGATAAATATTAAATTGAAAGGATGCAATTTATTTAAAGGGATAGAATGTAATACCTTGAGATTTTAAAAGAGGAACATCATATTTGATAACATATATGATAAGAAACATTGAGACTAGATGAGAATGTAACACCCTTAAACTTTATTATATATTTATTTTTAAATAAATTCAATTTCTTCAATAGGTTTCAATGCACACAAAATTGGGATTTAACAAAACTCGATAATCTATTAAAGTATCATTATTTAATATGACCATTATAACCTAGACATGAAGTTGGAGGGTATGAATAGAGATAAATAAATTATTAGAATTATATGGTTTACACATTTATAAAATAAAATCAATGGTTATATATTTATTATAATTAAAATAATAATCAATTAAAAATAAGTGTTTTCTACAAACCCGCATTTTTCTAAAAAGTGGTCTGGTTGTGCTTTGCACAAATAATTTAAAATTAATTTTTTCCATGTTTAGAAAATTTATTTGATAAAATAAAATTAATTTTTAAAAAATACTTGTCAAAATTATCTTTTTGTGAATTTTTTAGAATATTCTGAAAAGATAATTTTTTTGATAAATAGTGAAAAATACTAAATTTTAATTGAAAACTGCCTTTTTGATTAAATTATTTATAAAGTTAAATTACATTTTAAAATGGTTTTAAGTAAAATTTGTAGAATTATATATCTATTAATCCAATTTTTTTATTAGAATCATTTTCATAATGACTTTTTATATAAAAATTTGTAAACTTTTGAACATTTTCTCTTTGAAAACTCGATTTCTTATCACATTCGTGGAATTAATTTTAAATTAACTTTTTCCATTTATATGAATGGAATTTGAAAAAAAAAGATTCCATATTTTAAATAAGAATAATTTATATTATCTAATAAGTTCAACTTAATTTTTCACTATAATTAATAATAAAAACAATAAAAATTATTTACCATAGTTAAGGTTAAAATGGGTTTACTAGGGGGTTAAACTAAAAATATAAGGATTAAAATGAACTAAAAACTTATAAAAATATTATTGTATAGAAATATTTCAACCTTAACCTTAATTATTTTTAATATAGGGTCATTTTTAAGTTTTTTCATGTGAATTACTTTATCAATTTGGATTATTTTGGGAAATTTTCAAGTAATTTCCAAGAAGGTCCACTTCCACACTTATAAAAGGGAACTCATTACCCTCACTTATTCACACATATAAATCCATTTAACTCAACCAAAAACTATCAAATTATATCACCAAATTAATTTTACATTATTTAGAGCTTCTTTTCTTCCCAAAAGACCAACCCTAGGGTCCTTAAGAGGAGATCCAAAGGAGGTTTCTCCAAGAGAAGGTAGTTGTCTTCACTAAGATCTTTTTTTTCTTTATTATTTTACAACCTTCGATTATGTATTAAAACTTACAATATAATAGAATAATTATATATTATATACTTATATGTTATTATGTTTATGGAATAATATTTATCCATATCCACTTCCATCAAATGGAAATGAAATCGTCAATCATGTGTATGACAGACTAACGCCTAGCGAACTGATGTAATTTTTTTTCTATCAACACTTCTAATTGTGGGATATAATTATGGGTTTAATGGATATATATAATATTTATGATATAATTATAATTATTTAAATATAATATCCCATATACCTTCTAACTTTCCATTCATTTTAAAATACGATAATGTCGCTCATGTGTATGGCGGACTATCGCCTCCCGAAATGATGTGATTCATTTTTCAGCTATGTTTTGATTGGAGATTAAACAAGAATATGTTTAATGAATATATTTTATATATATTAAATGATATAAATTATATAAAATTAATATATAATACAATTCCATACTCTTTCAACCCCTAAGGGAATTATATTGCTGCTCATGTGTACGTACGACCTACCGTCTCTATGAAGCGATGCGATTCATTTTCTATGTCCAATTTTCAAGAATGGTTATAATGATGTATCTAATGAAAAAATAATAATATTTATAAAATTAATATAATTCTATAAATGATTTAAATATAACATATATACAATAATCATAACTTTCATGACAAAACACGAATGAGAAATCAAGATAATTAACACCTAAAAGAATGAAAATAATGAAATATTATTAACAAATGGGTGGTAATATGTTATAAGTGGATCATATATGGTATGATATATATTATTATGGTTTTTAATAGATTTATAATAAACCTATATTTATTTTACATGAGTTTCAGACACATATGAAGGAATTCGAACCTAAGGTAAGGGTTTCCCGTCTCACTTCTACTTCTGTGAGACATAGGCCATATTCACCACTTATTATTTTGTGTGGTGTATATAATAACCATTTTTATATGTTATATAATTAATATATTTTTATTTATAGTATTTAAAGTTTAATTTATATTTATTTCTTTCATGTAACTTATGATTAAAACGTTACTAAAGTAGTAAGGGTTTATTTCAAAATCTCATCATTATTCGGGATTGTTTTGGTTTAAGTGTCCCTTGGGGGAATTATTCGATATTTATATATAAAAATAAAAATAATTATTTATTATCTGGTTATTAATGAACTTTTCAAGTAATAATACAATATTTCCACTCTTTTTTACTTAAAATTATTGAGAAAAAGTTTTTAAGAAAATATAAATTTATTTCTCTCTTAAGTTGAAAATACTTTTTCATCAAATCCATGTTTTCTAAAAATGTTTCAAAAATATTTTTAACATTATCTAAATTATTTATTAAATACATTTTTACCCATGTTTTACTTTTTAAAAAATGTTTTGAAAGGGATCTTCATGTTATTTTTAAAACAATGCCCGTTTGGATTTTACCAAAAATGTTAAAGGAATATTTGTTTTTATGTATATGTAATGAAAGAAATTTTCTTCCATCATGAACACTCAATGTTTTAAAAATTATTTTACAATATTTCAAGGTTATTTTTAAAGTAATGAATTTTCAATTTTTTTTGAACATTTTGTTTTAAATGGTGTTTTTCAAAATGAAAAGGTTATTTTCCTAAAAATGTTTTAAGGTTCTTTTATGATATTTATATTCATCAATGAAATAAACCCTTTATTAAACTTATGAACCACTAAGATATTTTATAATGATACCGTCCTTATTATTTCTCTAGATTTTTTATGATCAGTTTGACTAGGTATGTACCAGTTTGATACCATTCATATTACTTTGGTTGGTTTATTATTATGTTTATTAATTAGGGGTAATTGTTAACATTTCATATGTTAGTTTTTCAATAAAAAAATTTATATTGATTATGTATCACCCCTTTAATATGAGGAATTAATTGTACTTATTATGTTAGGGGTGGGGCTTGGAATTACATATCCCCTCGATGCATCAGAAGGTCTCATGAGAAAAATTAGATTGAGTATTTGGCTAAGGCCTTACCAATTTATGTAATATGTATTAGAATGAGGACTTGATTATAATAATTCTTAGCATGATGCCTTTATAATATGATTAATATGTTCAACATTATCCATTCCATCATTATGAATTTAGTTATTGATATTCCATGTGATTATTCAATTAGTTGGAATATCCATGGTTAAGTTTCAAGATTATGTGATTATTTATATGGAATTATTTGTTTATTATTTAAAAATATCATATTAAATTCAAGTTATTGGTTAAACAGAATGATTTTAATTTATTTACCTTATAATATTGATCATGTCTTATTTATTCATAGCTTATGTTGTATGCTTACCCTTACTGAGAATTTGAGCTCACCCCTTTCTTATATTTTGTTTTCCCCAGGATACCAATAAGTGTTTTTTGAATTGATATGTAGGGACACACTAAGGGGAATAATGGAATTATCAAAGAAAATTCATTGTGTATTTTATGTTTAAAAATATAATGTGAATTTCAAGTATTTATCTAGTTTACCAAGACTACTAAACTATTAGGTCCTTTGGGATGTGATTGATTTTATCTTATGTTGATATAATAAAGTATACACTAGCTCCAAGTTACTAGGGTCAGGATTTCTAAAATATATTACCTATTAATAAATTAAAAATAATTATATCAATAAAAATTTCATAAAAATTACTAAATATATTAATTACTATAATTAATTAATAGGTGGAAATATATTTTATTTCATATAAATTATGAAATTTTAATTTAGTAATTATATTTTTATTAATTAGTCATAATTATTTATATTAAATATATTTATTATTTATTACTTATTAAAAATTCGTAAACTATCAACTGATATTTATCTTCTAATTATATATAGTATAAAAAATAATAAAAAAAATTAAAATTAATTAGGAGGCCTGAACTGTGTTCACGCTTCCTAAATATTTTTTGTACAAGAGGTGTGAAATTGGTTTAAACCTATGTTTGGGCCCCTAGAAAGCATGAAAAACGTTCAAAATTCTCTAAACCCCTTTTTAAAAATATATAAAATTGCATCCCCATTTTATATTTTTTCTTTTTTAAAACCTCAAAAAAATTACTCGCTCTTGATTTCTATCCAGTGCTCTCTACACTCTCTGGTCACCCTCCTTAGTAAACAATGTTATTGATCATGACTCTAACTCATCCTTTCCTCACTAAATACTTTAAGATTTACTTATGCTTATAATGTTTTCTTTCCTTTTTCATGATAGGTTTAATCCGACTCACCTCACACCTAATTATTCTTCCTTCTTCCTTCTTATATTTTCTTGAATATAACTTTACTATTCTTATCCATGATCTAAATTCAAAAAAGATGCATATAATTTCATAATTTTATTGACTATTTTTTCATTTCTATAGATATATGATTTTTTTTTTGAAATTCTAAGTTTCCCTCCTATCTTGAAAAATTTCCATTGTGGAATAATCTTGTTGGACATTTTAGGTATTTCCATGATTCATCAATGATAATAACATCCTTCCTTGGTAAACACTAATATAATTTTCATGTTCCTATAAACATTACACATTATAATCACTCGATATTTCAATTGAGAATATTCATTTTCCTATTATTAACAAAGCCATCCATCACTGTTAATAGGTTACTTTCTTCTTCTCCACCATAAACCCCTTATTTTAAATAAATACATTATCTCCCACTGTCTATTATTTTTTCCCTCTTTTAAAAATACCATTTTCATAAAAAATCATACTACATTTTTTAGATGTAAATTGAAAATTCCATCTTTTATATTTTACATACAATATACTATGTCCCTTTTTCTATGTACAAAATCCAACCCTCTCACTTTTTTCCTTTTATGTATGTATATTTTGTAAAACATTATAGTATATTCATTATTTTGTATACAAATTATCTTTATATTTTTACTAAATATTTAGCCTATTCATATAATAAATTTATATTTTACTTATCTTCCCTTATATCTATATTTCATGTTCATTAACTGCATATTACTTACTGCATTTACCAATATGCTAATTCTTTTATGTCCATACACCATGTGTAGTTTTCTGAAACTAAGTTAGATACATGTGAAATTAATTTCACTATTTAATATTCATATTATAATTATTCTAGATTTTGTATTTCATAAAATATAATATGTTTACATTTTCAATAATCATAATTGCATTTCACTTCTCATAAAATTATTACAAACATGTCACACATGAATATAAACTTACAAGTAACTTATAAGAAAACTAGATTTTTATAATATTTTCAAGGATTCAAAATAAATATGTTTCTAATATAGATATTTAACTACAATTCAATTATTTAATTTAAATATCCTTAAGATTACTGATGGAATATCTACCATTTTAATTATTTAAGATATATATATTACTTAAATTTCCTTACTTTCAAGTAATGAGTTGTAACCTATCATTAAAATGGATACAATACTGTATAAAAACACTAGATTATAAATCTGAACTCAAGATATTTATTAACTATATCATTAAATGGTACATTTAATACACTTTTTCCTTTGAAATGATTTAATTTTCTTCTAAAAACATGCTCTTAGATTTTATTTTCTTAATTTAAAAATTATTGCTTCACATAATAATAAAATTTGACCTTTTTCCACTGAAAGAGATGTTGTTACACCATATACAGGATTGAAGAAAAAAATAACACAATGTCAAAAAATGTTTCATTAGAATTTAAGTAAGTCATTTTATTTAAATAATGTTTTCAAATAAATTCATAAAACATTCAATATTGTTTCAATTATATATTCATTTAAGGTTTTAATAAAGTCTCTATCAGAAATAATACTACAAATGTGATTATGGGAAAACCTATAATGAATTATAATTTCCCAACCAATTTAACATAAAAAAACCACATTTTTCTTACTTCAATAGGTTTGATAATTTGAAATATTACCTAAGGATCACTTCCAATAAAAATTTAGGTAACGTCACTCCTCACCAAGGTTTACTGCATATTGAATGGTTTAGGTATTAACTTACATCCTCCCAAAGATCTCTCCCTTTATCCTCCTATCCACAGTACTCCAAAAGATATCATTTTATATACTTTTTGGTCCCCTCTCGATTTATCAACATGAAGGTCACTTCCAGTTTAGTGTGTTTAAAATACATCATACATTTATATTTTTATGCTTCAATGAATTCTAAGTGTTTCTTCTAATTTCACTCATAAAACTAGATGTTTCTATGATAATACACAACTTTAAGTCTTCTTTTCTCCTTCAATTCAGTTATGATCAATAGTTTTTCAAATATAATCTTCACTTACTCTTCATTTTTTCACAATTCACTTACTTCTTAGAAATATATATTCATTATATTCTTATTCAACAACTACAATTCATATACAATTTAGATATACAATAAAGCCCATGTTTCTATATCTTCTTCTCCCCTCAGAACATACAATTACTTCTTCATCTATATTCTTTGTTGTCTTTATCCTATATATCCTTTTCTATCATAGACAACTGATCCGATATATCTCAGTAATTTTTAATTCAAAATTCAGATTTCAAACAACTTACAACTTACTTTAATTCAAAAAACAACAATTGGATCATCTTAGAATGGATATTTATTATTGAAATCCATTAAAATCATTGAGATCCATTCCATAAATACCAAATAGTTGAATAAGCACTTTTATAGATTAATCTTCATGAATATATCAACCACTAAAATTTATTTGGGTTGTTAATATTCATTCTATAAATATCAAAGTAGTTGAAGAAGCACCAAAAAAATAAAACTTGGCGTAACCACCTTTTTTTCAAACACTATGAAATATTCAATGATAAAATCACCTGTGGGAACCTCATCTAGAAAACTATGATGAGAAATTCAAAATACCTCAACATAGTTCTTCTCTAGGTGAAAAAACCCTTCAACTCAACTGAATAAATGCTCGTTTTCCCATTTTCTATTCAACTCTAGAAACATATTTCACAATATGCCTTTCTCCATGATGTGAGGATTTTTAGTTTTCAATTTAAATCACCCTCATGATAAGTCCATGATGATTCTAACATACATATTCATTACTCTCAAATGAGTTCCATCACGACTTCCATAATTCCCATTATATCCCTTCCTTTTTTTCACATAGATTCTTACAAATAAAAACTCCATGTGCCATGACATGTCACTAATATTATCCACATTTAAAAATAAATATGGCTAGTCCAAGTTCACAATGTCACGAGACTCCCATTTTTATTTCTTGAAAAACTTATACAACTCCCAAAAGAATAATATGAATATAACGTGAGGTATTCCCATTTCTATATTTTAGATGCCTATTCTCATAATAATAAACTTATGTATTTTCAATATTTTCACTACTCCAAAAGACTTACATAAGTATAAAATAAACTAACCCATCAAGGGAATCTATGATTTTTAGTCTTAGATCAACCACAACTTCAAAATCCTTGTATATGAAATGGAAAACCTTACGCATCTAATGACTTATTATATTTTTCCTGATCAAATCAACCTTCAAAATTCTTATGTATATTGTTGAAGATCCACCATTACCCACAAAAAATATTCTTCTATAATTTCTACTTTTTTGTATCCAACTTATGTAACTCCAAAATAATACCAACTTCCATGTTTGTCAACTAATTTCTTAACTTTTGGAATATAAAACTCCTAAAAAAACTTCCAACTCATGATCATTTATTTCTAAATAAAAATTAATCCAACCTATTTCACATGACCTTTAATGATTTTACTTTATCAAATATCCATTACCATCACCATACTTCAATGATATTCCTTTAGTGATTGTAAAATAAATTCAACATACATTCTTCTGATTGTAAAAATATCCCCATTTATATTTTTTTGATATTACTTTCATAAAACATATCAACCATTAAGATGAGATAATGTATCCCCCTTTTTTACTTCAATTCAAGATATTCCAATCATATTGATTTTGTATACGAATTTCCTACCCCTTTTTCAATAAAATGTAAATGGATATTCTCCTTATTTTCTAGGGTATCTTTAATATATTCATTCCCCCTTTTTAAATATACCTTTTGCAACAAAATTTTCAAGGGAAATCAATATCCTATCAATCCAAAAAAATACCAGATTAAGAGAGACTGTACCCCCATTATATTCACTTCAAATCACTATTTGACTCTATATCAATGATAACTAAACTCTTTTTACCACTATATAGTATATATATCTCGGTGGTGTGGTCACGATCAAGCTGGTGTAGTGCAGAGTGGAACACCACTATTCCTGGTGGTTTAATATCGACATAGTATATAATCATAGTGTTGCAAATTGTGTGTAATTACAAAACCTAACCATTGTGCCCCTTTTTTTACTACCACCTACCAATTTCTATAGTTGTTTATGCCAACCCCCCTCACTCTCAGTAAAGAAGAAATTGTTTTTCTATTTTATTTATTTTTTTATATTATTTTTATATTTTTTTTAAAAAATTATTCATTCTTTTATTTTAAATATATTTTTGTTTTTTTTGGGTTTTATTGTTTCATTTTTATGTTTTTTTGAATTTTTTTGTTTCTTTTTTTTGGTTTGGTTTGTGGGTATATTTTTCAGCAAATTTTTTTTCCAAGTTATTCTAATATTATGTTTTTCTATTTTTCTATTTATTTTTTTTCTTCATTTTGTTTTTGTTCAGTTACTCTTTTTTTCTTCTAGTTGTGCAACCCACTTTTTGTCTAACTTTTTGGATATTACATATCATTTAATTTAGTATCTATTAAATAATTAATTAATGAAAACTATTTAATTATGTAATAATATTTTTTTTCATATTATATATAATTTAAATTCTATTAATAATATATTATTGGATAAAAAAACAAAAACAATGCTCTCCTCATCCCCGTTATCCCACTATAGGACCCCACTATGTCACACCGTGATCAGAGATTGACTACCACTTGAAAAAAATTACAATTTTAGAGAGTTAAAACTATCCACTTTGATAATCCAACCTTGTAAATCCTTTATCAATTTATTTTCACCTTCAAAACATTGGGTTCTTTCAATCACTTGTTGAATATCCTCATAACCTTTGAAATTCTTTCAATTATCCTTTATAGTAACCTATTTCAACTCACTTTCACCAATAGTTATATTATTCTCAAAAAATTATCATAAGTAAATGTAGCACTTGACAATGAGACATCAAAAAATCCGTTAATCCTTCTGAGTCAAAACTCTTGGTACGAAACATGAGTTTTTTTTAATAACATCAATATTGTCCATATCACTCAGTAATTTCCATTATACACTTGAAGAAAAAACTTTTAATTTCTTCCAACATTAATGCATGTTATCTTGATCACACTTACTTAAATATTTCTATGTATAAGAAATAATTTACAAGAGTGTGTGAGACATACCACATGTTGATCTAATTTATATCACTTGTTTATGATAAACTAGTGACACCACTTGATATCTCTGATCACCATTTATTCACATGATTTATTTATTCTAAAATAAAGATAATATACCTTTAAATACTCATCACTAATTCCACTTTATTTCTTTATCTCTTTTACATTAATAAAATTATAATATTTATCATATAAAAACCACTTGTTGATCATAATGATTTCTTAAGTAACGATTTGATGCCACATGGTTAGTTCATAAACAAATAGAATGAGTTTTCTCCATAGATTCTATTTCTTAACAAATATTTTTTATATACACTTATTCAAGGTATGATACCATTAGATAAACCTACTTAATCTCATAAAAACATAAACATAAATTAGACAATAAACTACATAATGAAATGGAACAAAATGAATGATTAAATGGTTGATAAACATCTGTAAAGTTTTACAATAGCTAATGATGATTCAATGTGACAAAAAAAGTTACATTAAGTTATCTAAAAATACGGTTCAACACTCTTACACAAAACACACTGAGAATCAATACCATTTCATAAAGAAGAAAATGAAGAAAACCATAGTGAGGTTGGAATTTGTTAGAACTCAAGATTAGGTGGAATATGTATTCATGAAAACCCCAGTTGATCAATTGTTTAAAAGGAATAGGTTGAAACTCAGAGTTCAACCTATCTCTTCAAACTAAGAGGTTCAGAATTTCTCCTCTCTCCATTGAATTTTGTTCTATATTTGGATATTTTTTCTATATATAGGCTTATATATTTTATTATAAGTAAGAAGATAAGGGGATATACTATTTATAGGGTGTTGAAGTTAAGTGAATATGATTTGAGGAAATATAGATATCAAAGTAGTGTTTAACTATTTATCTTATCCCATAAACCAAAATTTCTCACATGTTAGCTTGTATATTAGTTATATATTATTTGTTAAGTTTTTAGCTTAGTGGATGGTTGTAAGTTCTTGGAAATATTTGGTCTCAAACATGAAGATCCCCTTGAATTTTATTATCAGTGGGGATGAGGGAGAAAGTCATGAAAAATAAAGTATTGTAGGGGAAACTTGTATATCAAATTCATGAAGAGTGAATTTAGTATGGTTGAGCTTGTGGGGTTTACAGGTTGGTTAAAAAAAATACAAAATGGGAGATTGTTGAAACCAAATATTGGTTTTTGTTAGATTTTTTTTCAAGGATTGGATTTGTTGTGATGAAGCATTGCTTATGTTTATAAGTATTAAAGATACATAGTGAGTCACTATATTTAATATTATTTAATTCGTAATATATATGGAAATATGGATGTGATTATGAATGTAGTAGAAAAATAGATTTTCATGTCGTGAACCTTGAGTAATGTCGTGAGTAATCACTTGATAAGGTTCCTTGGGAAACTTCCTTAGGTTTATAAACATCGTGACTATACACATCACACTAAAATGGAGGTTTCATAAGGTTCCATAATTTTTTTTTATAATTTTGTTATTTCATAATTCATGTTGTGATTAACTATATCACATCGTAAAGTATATTTAATAATATTTTTAGCATCTCTATCTACTAAGGTATCACACTATAACACATAAAATCATTCCGTGAATAATTCTAATAAATTTTTAGAAGATATTGAAAGGGATTTTTTTTATGTTGCAACTCATTAGATCACATTGTGAAGATATCTAGGTAGATTTTCCTTTTTTTGTATTTGAGTGTTCCATGAAGCATATATCATGCTAATCGGGGTGAAAGATTACATATCATGAATACATGGGTTATGTCACGACCTATTTAGTAGTTCAGAGAAGTTATAATGAAACCAACCCATTTTATTGTGAATCATCATGCCATATTGTGATCATGGGTTTCTGTAAAATTCTAATCAAGATGTTTATGTGGTATTCATGTGATGGTATTGTAGTTATTTCAAAAACTAGTAACTACCCATTTGAAATTTATTATAGGAGATCATCTGGAATTCAATATGAGGGGTGGATTTGATCAATAGGTTATTTTAAGTTTTTGAATTTGAATTTTAAATTAAAATCATTCTAGAGATTGAATATAGAGACTAAAAAGAAAATGATATAGGATATCAGACATAGAATAAGGAAGATACTTAAAGTTCTGGAGGATTAGAGGATATAAATTTGAATATTATTGAATATTTTATTTTTATGATTTGATGTGTGTGAGGATGAATTTCTTTGAAGATCATGATTTTAATAAAGGTTTTGTTTCACATACCATTGATGATATGGAATAAAATAATACAGATTCATGAAGAATACCCTTAGTGTTTGGTGTTTATTTATTTGTTTGAAATCCTATAATATAAACCTTCTTGTCGATTATATCTTTTTCCCTCTTGAAAGTAGTGTTTAAAATAGAGTAAGAGGTCGTGGACCTTATCAGAGTTACGTGATATTCTAAAGTTATAATCACATACTAGTGAAGTAGTGGTTAATCAACATTTCAACACATCGTTGATATGGTCTCCTCAATGTATCCTTTTATTAGATAACTAAGTAAAATTATTGTGTTTATGATCCTTATATTTTTTCATTTTTTCCATTGAAAATCATATTCAATGTGTCTTCTCCAATTAAAATAAAACATCCAACTTAATCCAAATAGAAGAAGAAAATATTTCACCATAATTCACCCCCTCTTAGGGTGTATAGTGGGAGAAAAGTACAATATGGTCCTAGTAGGTTTGGTACAACCTCTTGAGGTGTCAAATTAAAATTAGGATGGAATATTGATAGATTTATTGATAGGGGTTCCTCAATCTAAAAAAGATCATAATGTTTTCTAGGTGATCATCAACCAACTGACCTAGTCATCCCACTTCATTACTATTCATGGGTAGAGTCTAATAGAGAGCTTAGGATTCTTGTATGGAAAGAATATCATCCGACTATATAGGATATCCTCAATGATTTTTTTGATTGATATGAACAATTTATGTTCTTGTTGAAGAGTATATTGCAAGATGCATTTAGGGAATGGTTGTGGATGAGTATAGTATTCCACCATCAAACTGATGGGCAGACCAAGTGAACCATTCAAGTTATTGATGATATATTAAAGTCTTGTGTGTTAGATTTATACTAGAACTAGATTGATCACTTACCATTAGTGGAGTTCGCGTACGACAGTAAATATCACTCCATGATTGGAATGATACCTTTCGAGTCCCTATACGAGACACCTTTTAGGTCATCCCTATGCTGGATGGAGGTAGGAGAGTCATCACTCATGGAGATATAGTTGGTGTGGGTGACAAAGGATAAAGTAAAAGTGATCCAGAAGTAGATGAGGACTGTTTAAAACCATTAAAAGTCCTATATGGACTAGAAATATATGATTTTGGTTTTTGAGGATGGAGATGATATTTTCATAAAGGTCTCACCATGAAGTTTTTTAGAGATTTGGTTAAGGGGGTAAACTATCCTTGAGCTTCATCGATCCATTCCAGATCTTACACAGGGTGGGTGAGGTTACTTAGCACTTGGAATTCTCTTGCGGTTTAAATAAGTGCATAATGTCTTCCATGTGTCACATCTAAGGAGATATGTTCATGACCCATCACATGTCATTGACTAGGGTGAGATAAACATCAATGATGATGCCACCTTCTTTAAGTACCTAGTGATGAAAGAGGATCAGAAAAAGAGAACTCTTCATGGATGATCAATTACATTGGTGTGTGTCCTTTGGTATCATGAGAACCTTCAGAATTACTCATGGTAGAATGAGAACCAGATGGTGGATTAGTTTCTTACATTTTCATATAGGTTTCTATTTTCAATCAAAAAATATTTGAAGGTAGATAAGATGCATCAACCTTGATTTTGGATGTTTGAACCCTTAGAATATTTTAAATAATATTTTTGGGATGGGTTGTTGGGATGTTATGGATTTATGAGAATTATAGAGCCTCGATGATAATATATTAATAAATATATATATTAGTGCATGTGTGTGTTCCTAGAAATTATTATTTTTCTCCAAATTGGAGACTCAGGTGGGAAATCTGAGACCAAAGTTGTGTTCAAAATGGGGTTTCTACCCTAAGATATGTATACAGATTTTTCACACTAGGATCATCAGGTTCAGGTCATTTCTTATGCATTAATTAATTGATTTAATATATTTAATTAATTAGTTATTTAATTATATTGTTGACTTAATTTCCCCTCTTAAATATATCATTAAAACCTCTATCTTGCGTTAGTTACATAAACACTAGCTTGAGTGAGGGAGTGAGGGGGAGAGATATATAGGATCCATTGAACCCAAAGAATTAAATTCTTCATTGAAAATTATTGATGATTCCAGGTACAGATTTTCACTTTACTAATGATCGATCTATTAGAGATTTGATGATTTTTTATTTTTAAATTACAATATTATTTTTTATTTTGACCATGGATTAAGTATTCCTAATTTTAATTTTTGATTTCATGGCCCTATATATTTTATGATTTTATTTTTATCTTGATAATTATAAATCTATACAAATTTCCCCTAATTCTTTATCGTCGGTGAATCTATTCTTGATGAACAATGTCATGCCTTTCATTAGAAACTAACTAATCCAGCCTAGATTATTCTTCATTGTTTTCCCCTATATTATTCATGATTTTGATACTGCTCATTTCCATGGTTGGTGGTTTGATTATTTGGATTTGGACTAATGATCGATTGATATTTGAGTATTGTGGTCAATGGGTTTTGGCATGACAACGAGGATGGAGTTGTGTATATTTGATAAAGACTAGCGATAGATCAAAATATAGTGCAGTGACATGTGAGATTGATAGAGATTCATGTGAAGCGATTTTGAAACCTATTTCCAGTGAAGGATGGCCAAAAATTGGATATTGGAGTCACAACATCCACAGAAAAGGTATTTTTCAAAAGTTCAAGTTTGATCGGGGGAGATAACTGTGGTGAAAATGAAGTTTGGATCATGTTTTAGAAGCTGGGATAAGAACACAACTACATGGAGTGTATTATAGAAGAACACATGTGTACCTTTTAGGCTATGAAGTCTAGGGTTTCAAAGAATTTAAGGATCATACAATGTGTAACCTAGTCATACACATTGGGTTCCCTTAAGTCGACTGACATGGAGTGTACATAGAGTACATAACTAAGTTATTGTGTCACCATGTCGTTCAAGACCACATGTTGCACAAACTTGAAATTGCATGAAATGAACTCTCAAATGATAAACTTTGAGTGATTTGTCTTATTCTACATGTCTTGTACCCCCTGTGACACATTATGTATTTATTCCTTTATATAACACATGTTTTGGTGGTACACGACAAGTACCCCACTAATCCCACATGCCATATACCCTATTATACATACTGTGTAGGTTGACCTTTACACACCATGTAGTGAGAAAATACATGACCAGAATGTTGTTAAGGGGATACACACCATGTAATTTTACAGTTTTAGTGAATTTTCATATATTATTTCTTAGTACTTGGATTTTGGCACATGAGTAGTCTATCTTGAACATTTTTCCATGTAGGAAAAATAGTGTTCTTCTCTTTAGCATCAGAGGTAAGACATTAAGGGATACATGAAAATAGTATTTTTCGCTCTTTAATACTAATGATGGGGATTGATAATGATGATCAAAATGTTCAAGAATCAAGTACCAATATTTCATATATTACGTGCTTCTCTCATTTGATGTGTACTACTCTCATCTGTTGTGTGATACTCTCAACTATTTTGTTCCACTTAATAAAATGTGAGCTCTCCTGTGTGGTTCCTGAGAAGTGATGCGGGTTTCTTTACATAGGTAGTTTATATTCTTAAGGCTACATTCTAATTTATTCTATAATTGACTGTGAAATGCAGGACTCTATCATATGTCTCAGGTTCTTTCCTTTAAATCATATATGGGTTATTGTATTTGATGAGATATTCTCTACTTCTGGTCTTGTGATGTTGATATAACTATTATTATTATTATTTCCTTTGTGTTTTCTAGGGAATCCTATTAGGTATATATATCCTCATACCTATATGGGAATCTTCGCACAAACAAGTCATGTTTTATGTAGATGATGGAATGCTTAGAAACAACTTTGGTGGACAGAGTGTTGGAAAAGATTAGAGGTATGAGGAGGTGGTAGTATTATGAAACATTGATATTAGGAACTATCTTACTAGGGGACTTCTTCATTATATCTATTTAGGTTGTATTTCATATTTGGTTGTTGGGCGTTTATTTTTCTCTTTTTCATTATGGTTTATGTACTGGTTTTTCATTATAGATCATAGTGTTTTATATATGAATTTTATATATTGTAGTTATTATTATGTCTTATGTGGAGGCGCGTATTATGTATAGGTGAATTAGGCTAAGGCCTCCCATCATGTTTGATTTTCTTACTCAGTGCTAGTCACCAACCCCTAGCCTATTGGAGGTGGGATTGGGGTGACACAATTGGCTTACCACCACCTAGAAGGAGTCTTGGTAGGTTGGTCTTGGTCACTATATTTTATTAATATTTGAATTACTTTATAATTTCTATCATTATATAGTTATTTAAGTATATAATCATTTCAATCATATCTTATATGAATCTTAGACAGTTGAGTTGAAAAATCTTTTCCCAAATCCATCATATATATAATCCTAACTCAATTATTTTGGCACCCAATCCTATTAGGGCCACCCAACTAATTGTACCCTAAATATCATGACATATAAAAATACATAGCCCAATTAGGGTCACCCAAATATAGTTTTCCTTACATAAGTGTTCTACGGGCATCCAAATTTTGAATGACCCACTCAATTTGATGATCAAGGTCTTAATGGGTGCTTACTTTGAAATTAATTTAACACTTAGTATTTTAAAATATTTTTAATATATTTTCATATTATCTCATGAATTCATGGTTATAATTATTTAGTTTTATAACCTATAGATTTAACCAAATTAATACGTTCTAAACATATTATTTTATATAGTTTATATAAAAAATTATTTGTGTTTTTTACCCAAAAATAAAATCTAATTATATTTACACATATCTAAATTCATATCATTTATAAGATACTTAAAACCCTTCCATGTGAAGGCATATAATCACACGAAACCAAATTCTCTACCAGTTAAAGTATGGTGGGATTTGATTTCTACCCTCAACTTTTGATAACAAAGTTTAAAATCTTATGCCAGTGAGAAACTTGAACTAATTTTCCATTTTCTATAGATTGATACCCAAGAGGTTCCTTCATTCCAATAAAATTCTAACACTTAGTATGCATAAATCATAACAAAAAATACTATTTAGTTTATAATTTAAAAAATCATAGTCTTGGTTGAATGTAACTAAATCTTAGGTCATACATATCATGGAAATATTTATATGAATGGTATGGAATTTATAAGAATAAATTTAAATAATTTAAACTAAAACATACATCCATTTATATTATAAAGATTTTATAATTATGAATAATAAACAAGTATGTAATAAACATTTTATATTCAGGGTTTTCCCTTGTTTGTACTTAAATACACTTTATTTAATACATATTTTTTTACCATCCAAAAAATGAATGATGGAATGAATATTTCATTAATTTAGACATGAGATAAATAACTATGAACATTTAATAAATGAAAAATTATGAACACTTTAAAATTTAGACATCATTTTATCGATATTACATAACATAAAAATATAAACACTTTATATTTATATCATAAATATGATCACTACATGTTTCATAATTTACATGAAAATCATATGAACTCATTAATATTAAAATATATGTTTCACCAATGAATATAAACCCATTATATTTCTTAATATATTAATGCTTCACATTAATAATGTAAACAATTTTCATTTTTTTAATATCATAAATTTTATATTTATTTAAACTTTTGATCAAATCCACCAAGACGTTTTTTATTGGTTTAAATAAATTTAAAAAATAATAAATTTAATAGAAAAATTATGAAATATTCATAAAATAATAGAAACTTTTTTATATTTATCCTTATTTTATAATTTATAAATGATTTATTAATTAATAAACCATGTAGATTCAAGGATTTAAACATAGATCTTGTAATAAACTAACCTTAATTGACCTAAAATGTTACCCAAACAAACCCACCACTAGGCCTGAAGAGCATTCTAAATCTCCACCAGATGATAACTAGTGCCTAGGTCTCAATAACATACACTTGGGAATGGGTTCACCCTTTTATGATCATATTAATAATCAACATAAACTATCATGAATCTAACATGACCTATCCATATGTGGAAATCCATGAATACAGAATGAGAATATATAGAATAATAAAATAACCACATGTGGAATACATATATAAACATCCATCTAATAATAAAAAATTGGATCACTGAGTATAGTACAATGTAATTAGAAAATAAAATATACTTTGCCGAGTTGGCCGATACAATGATCAAAAATAAAATAGAACCTGAACAGTTCCAACCACACCTCCACGTGACCCATGTTCACTCACCACATCCAAACACATCTAACCACATACCCAAAAAATATGATCATATATTATCCATCTGAGAAAAACAAAAGAGATACATATACAAACATACACTGGTGTATATGAAAGGTTTGAGTTGAACATTCCCAATAGTATTTCAATAAGGAGTCTATGAAATTGCCTCTATAAAACATTTAGTAAATGTTATTTTGAACATAATATATAAAATAGGTTTTAACATGTGATTATAAATGAAACCAAGTACCATGTCCTAACCAAAATTATAAAACAACCACCCTTATGAATAAAATAGGGTGGATGAAAACTTTAGTTAAGAATTTTCAAACCATGGTAAGACGAACTTTAAAAACATCAAAAACAAGTCCAAAGTTACTTTTCATTACCCTTTCCAAATATTTCCTTAACATTATATTTCTATAAATAACCTCACCTTTTCCCTTAAAAAATAATTAAAAACCATTTCTTAAATATCCTTTAAGAATCAACCATTACTTTCCCTAATAAACTAGAGTTTATAAACCATTTTAGAAATCAGTTTTTGAGTGAACCAAAACCATAACTGGAAAATCAAATAAGTGAAAATGACACCAAGGTATCAATAAAACATAAAAATATAAGAAAAAACTAATCAATAGTTCCATACAATCAAAACTATGGTATATAAACAAGGTAAAGAATGGGGTACCATAAATAATTCTCAATTGGAGCTAGGAATCAGGGGAAACTCCCTAGGACTCATGTAATATGATTCTGGACTAGTGAAAATAACACTAGGTTATCCTAAAATAAACTTTCAATGTTTTTTTAGTCTCTTAAAACCATATGGGATATATAATCCATCTTAGGAGTTAATATATATTGTGGGAAACATGATCCATCCTATTAGATCTCATCATTTCTAATTTAGAATCATTCCATAGTCAGCACACAATCTACACTAGGTATTTTACTCATCCAGGTCTCCTACTTAGTCTCCTAGGACTCCCATAACATAAAAAAATATAGGTGATCCAAAAAATAGAGCATGAGATTATTACCTAAAACAATTTTAAAGTATATGAAATGAACCTCATCTCACCTCCTACACCCTCAAAATAAATATCCCCTTTATCACATCTATTCATAAGCTTTATATAATATAAAAAAAATACAAAACACCCCCATTAGGGCCAAAATTAACACTAATAGAATCAAATATTAGGTCTCAACTAAGGTCCACATATATAAAAAAATAACTTCTATAGATTTCCAATTTGGCATTTTAAAATGAGTTTAGACTTCCAAGCCATTTTTCACCATTTGAAATTCCATTTTTAAAAGATTCCTTAAAAAAAATTATAAAAGATAGTTTGAAATTAACTTATAAATCATTCATTTCCGTTATAAATAACTTTCACCCCACCTTAAGACCATTAGGTCTTAAAAACATTTAAGATGGTCCATAAAATCCCTTATTTATCAAATAACTCTTTAAAATCATAATCCATTTAATTAAAAACCAATTGGTGCTGCAAAATTATTTTAAATCCTAAATCTATGTCAAATATCCCTTTTAAATCACTATATTCTCTTTGAAAAACCACTTGAACATTTTACCGAACA
Organism: Viscum album; assembly: GCA_963277665.1. Classification (NCBI taxonomy): domain Eukaryota; kingdom Viridiplantae; phylum Streptophyta; class Magnoliopsida; order Santalales; family Viscaceae; genus Viscum; species Viscum album. The sequence goes on along the minus strand of OY728167.1, from coordinate 515,305,059 downwards.
CTTGGAACTCATAAATATACTATTTAGAAATCATAGTTTGAAAACCATGAAAATACCCTTTATACAAAGAGTGAGAATCCATGAAAAACCATTTTAAAGTTAAACATAAATATCACATATTCAATTAATTTCATAATAAATCATTTTAAACATCCAAGAATTCCATGACATGTAACATACAAGACATTTCAAAGAAACAACCACCTCATCTTAAGTGCGGATGCTTCACAACACATCTCCTTCAATGGAAGAAGCACAACCAAGAAAGGATACACCCTTAAAAACCACTAAACATCCAAACCCATGAGATTAGACTCACATTAACCCTAATTTTGAGCCCCACGACCCTTAGGGTTCATAGGAGAAACAAAATGTAAGAATGAAGGGAGAAGTTATAAGGGAAAAAGGAAAAGAAAGGATAATACCTCAAGAATCCACTTGAAATTGAAAAAGTGGTGGATCAAAATGGAAGTAGAATGGAGTTAGAGATCCATTATTTGTTCTATAGAGTCATCCCAACGAGTGAGGGAGGAGAGGGGGGCCAAATCCCCTTAAAATAAAAGATATAAAAATTGGAATGTCAAATTTCAATAAAATTGGGCAGCATTTACAGTTAAACATCATGGTTAGGAAAATTGGGCACCAACCATGTGAGAGCCACTGGATGAACTCCAATTAACATGAATCATTTTTATAGTTTGGTGGTATAGTTTAGAAAACTATGTGCTATCCATGTAAAATACTATTACTAATAATTTGAATGTTGTCACATGACCAGTCATGCTGTTTTCCTAACAATGTTCAAGTACTGCGCCAACACACCAAGCCAACATAGACTCACATAGTTTCCACTATATTCCATATGGTTTGTACCCAACCATGCGCTACATATCTAGACTAACTATGCACTAACAAAACTAACTAGAAATACCCCCGTGTATGATATCTCACACAATTTCTCCTAGATCATGCATGCAAACTGAGTAATAGAATAAAAATTTTAGAATTTCAAATTTCAAACCAAAACTTATCAAAAAATTAAAATACTCCAAAATAATATAAAATAAAATATGAAAATGACACAAGGGTGTCATAATTCTCCCCACCATACCACATGTTTCTCCCAAAAAGTATTCGATAAAAAATAAAAGGTAATGTAAAAGATAAAACCTCAAGACTATATCCCAAGATGTGGGAGGATTGGGGAATAACTTAGAAGGATCCCTAGATAAGGATATCACCTAACTTACCAAATTTAATCAAACTTTATAATAAATACTCAATCATCTCTAAACAACCTCAAACAAGATCTGAACCATAACCATTCAATTAAAAATATTTAAGGAATATAGACCCAACCTAAGTCTCCCCACCATTTAGAATCCATAAAGATAATGTAAGAAATGAAAACCTATTCTATAAATAGTTTCATCAAAATAACTATGATTCTTAAAATAAATAAAGGAATCCATAAAATTCTACCAACCATAACCAACCATCAAGAAACTGGATGAAACTTCATAAATCAAGTATAACCAAAAATCCATATGAAAGACCCTAAAACCAAGGAACATCCAAAAACCACATGATTGGGTCACTAAAACATACCAAAACCATAACATAGAAAGATAAATAATGAATTACATAATTATAAACATTCTTCAATGAGAACTAACATAGTTCTAACCTAATGATTTGAAACTGAACCAGAAGGTAGTTGAGGATAAAGCTCATGGAACACCAACTCAAAGTGATCCCAATAAAATATATATATGCCCGATGGAACCCAAAATCCAACTAGAATCAAACCACACCCCCATTACCTATGAACATACCTAAGACTTCTCCATTTTTAATCCATAAAACACAACCTCATGCACAACTATCACCTTAAATCTAGAATAAAAAATCAACTACACCAAGCACAGGAAAAAAGCATGAACATCCCAAAACAACCACTAATTACCAAGGAGAAACCATAAGGAATACAAATAAAGGATCAAACAAGATCCACCTTAAAACACCACTACTCTAAACTCCTTGAGAAAAATCCCAAAATAGATCATCATTATTTCAACCATCCAACCAATGCTTACAAGTATAGTATACTCAACCCAACTTACATGGTTATCAAATAAACAGACTAGGAAAACACTATCATAGAGAATTACAAGATGAACCACTGCACTTATCAAAGGGGAAAAACAAAACTATCCACTCCATTAAAGGTCTAGGAAAAATCTATAATAGGAAAGATAACATCCCTACAGTTGAAAACCCTACCTTTACTCAAGACCTTCTCAGGAGTCTTACCATAAAATAACATGAGACATGAAATCAAACTGGTTATGTCTGTTGAAATAGTGGGTTCCCTAGACCCAACAATTCAGTGATTTTGATTACCACATCGTGTATAAAATTAGTTATACATGATGTTCACTTACCATTATAGTGTTGACTATTATGTATCCACTATTGAAATAGTAATTTCTATAGATTAATTGTCATATCGAAAGGTTATAAAAGTTCCCGGGCTATAATGAGAACCTTGAGATACTATGACATTAATCATAAATATATGTTCTATGGTCTAGAAAAATCTTACTAACCGGACATAGTATATGTTTGAATATCAAGTTCTGGGGGCTCATAAGCATTGCGACTTCTTCTCATGAGGTTTATACTTGGTGATCTCTAGTAGGGAGATCATGAGAACAAAACTGCCAATAGGAACAACATATGTTTCGGCTGTCATTAGATTTTCCTATATACGATCATGTGTAATGGTCTCTTGACTTTAGATCATTTCTAGAGTATGTCAGTTGATCATGTACTTTGACGCAAGATGAAAACTATATTGTTGAAATCGTGGTGAGGTAGTTTGTGTTGGGAGAGTCATTAGTAGCATGACATTGGTTGAATGTTCATGAAATGATTTGTTTCTTCTAGGTTATGTAATTAATATATCTCATACCATGTTGATAAGTATGGTAGTACCTTCATAATACTATGTCCATGGTAGTCTATGGGAAATATGTCAAGTTATATCAACAAATAGTAAAGAAATTAAAGGGCGATGACACATGTGTGTGTCCTTCTTTATGATATATTAAAGATAAAGATATTATATTACATAGTGTGTGTTCAAAGGTTGATTTTAATTACTGTAACAATCCTTATCTATTTAGGGGCCATGATGGGCTACTAGATCCCACTCTTGGTCTTTGAATACTATTCACTGCTATCGAGATAAGGGACTAGAGGTTACACAAAAAAGCATAATCAAGAATCTGCCCTATTCAGTTGAATAGGTATATTGGACATGGTGAGACTCATCACTAGGGTCCAGGATTTGTACAAGGAGATACTATCAGAAAAGAAATAAATAAATTCATATTATTCATGTTAAGAATAATGGGCATTGAATTTATTTATTAAATATATTTACAAGTTTTAAGTGAATACATGAAAAAATATTAATTGATAAATATTAGTTTAATATATTCAAGGTTCAATTAATATGTATGGGAATGAAGATTTGAGTTAATTACTCATTTATTATCATGTGATATATTAATTATATTACAAGAAAATGATAATAATATTTATGACTTAGATAAGTGGTCATAACATGTTGTTTATAGTGTGTTAATTATTCGGGGGCCAGAGAGGCAATACTCGGTAACTGATTAACACACTATATATATAGAAGAGGAGAGCCTCCCACTATGGAAAATCCATGGGATTTCTCTCTTCTCTTATCTCTCCCATGATCTAGAGAAAGAATATATGGATCTAGAAGCTCAGATCGAGCTCTCTCTTAGGCATCACAAGCAAGATGATCTGGTGACCTTTAGAGCATAAAAGGCATCGTCGATTCTCTGCTCTAGCACCCAAAATTCAATGATCGACACTCCTATGGATTTCTTGAAGCAAATGTGGATGATATTGAGGAATTCAGCTTCAGATTCTTCGTGTAGTGATCACCAATGACGAGAAGACATCGTGCATGGATTTGGATCTAAGACTGGTATTTTATGGTTTATTTTTGTGCTAAAAACTATTCATGCGAGATCCTCAGCATTATCCAGTTAGAAATTCACTGATATCAACAAGTTCATGTCATTATTTGATGAAAATTTTTAAATTCCCACTTTTGGGGTTTCCACTGCATGCCCGGTTCCTTCAAGTGGTATTTGAGAGACACATGTTGTTCTTTAAGCCAAACAGAAATTAAACATGCATCAAATATTGTAAAGAGCATCATTTTGGTCCCAACGCCGCAGAATGCATTTTAATTCGACATCAGATAACCATTCTATGGTCATCCGAAGTTTTAGAGTAGATTTGAACTGGTAGATCTATGAGGTTTCAAATTAATGAACCTCTGTTTAATCATCCAAATCCGTTGTTAAATTCAGAATAGTGTTTTTGATGTGAGTTTTAATAATAATAATAATAATAATAATAATAATAATAATAATAATAATAATAATAATTTTATTGTAATAAAAATATTTTTATTATAATATTTTTATTGTAATAAAAATATTTTTATTATAATAATAATTTAATTGTTATAATATTTTTATTATAATAATATTATAATATTATAATATTATTCTTATTTTTCTAGGCCTATATGGGCTTTTGGAAAATTTTTAAAGGGGTTAGACTTTGTGTGTGTGGAAATTTTCTTTTTAGTGGGGTTTGGCTTATTAGATAAGCCAAATAATTAGAAAAAGGAATGACAAGATTTTTATCTAAAAGAAAAAAAAGGTCAAATATTGGTGGCCTAGTGGCCCACACCTTCTTCCTCATGGCGCTGCACCCAATGCCTTCCCCTGTCTCTCAACCAGTCCAGTAGACTAGCCCCACTTCCCGCTTACCTCCTCACTATGGTGCAACAACCCTGCAGCAGCTCATTCAGCTAATCCCGATGCACCAGACTGGCGCGCAGCCTCCCTGTCGCGGCTCTCCCATTACGCTGACCTCACCGGGCTGCCTCCCTCTCCCAGAGTAGCAGCCACCGCCACACCCACCATGTGTAACTCACCAACCGACCTTCGTGCGTTGGGTCTCCTCCCCATGACAGAACCCTCTGGTTGGCTCCTGACCAGCATGCTTGAAAGCGCAGCTGATTGTCGCCTATCGACCGGTAAAGGTTTCGGTGCTCTGCTAATGTTTATAGCAGCACTCGGGTCGAATCCTCGACGATGATACTTTTTAATAGTCGATTGTGTTTTGTTGATTGTATTTTGATTGGGGGGGGGGGTTGTTTGTAGAGCTTATGAAATGATTGATTGTTTAATATTGATTTAAAAAATTGATAAAGAATGGGGTGAGTTCAACATTAGGTAGTTAATCTTGTGATAACCTTGAGACTTGCTTTATATTGCATTAAATTAACACCCATATCACAAGTTGACGTTGATTGGAATTCCCAAGTGTTAAGGCTTTAATCCAAGACTTAACATAACTTAAGGTTATAATCTTAATCTTATATTGTTTATGGTAGTGTATTTATTATTCCAATAACCCATGGAAACCACTCGTTAAACAAAACATGTCATTAATCCAATGTTAATTCAAAGAATGCTCATCAAGAAAAAGCTCTCAACCGCTTAACATCCCTAAATTATAACTCACCCCAATTAGAGATTTAATAATCCATTTAAATGATTAATAATATAGTTATAATTATTATGATGATAAATTAAAAAGAGAAGAAAAAGAAATAGATAAGAAAAGAGTGGTGCATCGAACACACACACAAACGATGATGATAATTAAAAACAAACTTTAGATTGAATGAGAAAGAAAAATAAGGGAAGGGGATTCAACTGTATTTAAAATATTTTAAGAACATTAATATTAAACAACATATGGTGGATGAGAATAAGAGATATTGAAGAAGAAACTTGCATTAAAACATAATTACAAAAGAAAGACTTATAAGATTACAACAAAGAAGAATACAAAAGTAAATGAAAACAAAGAGAGAAAGAAAGGTCTGTCAAGTGAAAACATGAGTATGGAAGGTCATCTCAAGCCTTTGGAAAGGATTTGGTCATGCCAATATGTGCTCCTCTCTTCTAAAATTCCAACCCTTTTTAAAGGAGTATAGGGGATGTATTTATAGCCCAAGGTGGTGGACTGTTTGCATTCCAAAACTACCCCTACACTTGGATAGAATATTTGGACATTAAGAAAGCTGAATATAGAGATACATCCTTCTTAAAAGTTGTATATAATAATTTTTTCCGACTACTCTCAAAATATGGAGGCATTTGGACTCATGGGGCCAAAGTTATGACCGTTTGATTAAGCAATATTAATCTGTCCATTTCAATCCAGACTTTTTAAATGGCCTAAATGTGAACAAATTTTTTAATAGGAATATGCCTTAAAATCAGAATTATTTCTTCCCCAAAGTCGTACATATATATTTTCTCTTTCAAAATGAAAAATACCAGCTTTATTTGATGACTAGATCATGAGAAAAGTCAATTTTAGTTTGATGATTACATTTCCTGGACAGAATGGTGGTCTGGACTTAAAAGCTTCATTTTGGACCCTTGTTCTTGGAGTCGGACCATGAAATTTTTATCCATGATTATTTTGAATAATAAAGAAAATATGGTGGAGTTTCATAAAATTTGGGCCTCTGGTTTTAGACCAGTAACTCAATCATCATGGATGGTCCAGTTTCTTCACAGATTCTGTGGGTCTTCTTGTGTGGACCATATGACCCTCCAAATGGATTATTTGTCCAAAGTTACCTTCTAATGAAATGTTTTAGTTTTCGTATGGAACCCTAAAAAACAAGAATAATGAAATTTGGATAATTATAGTGAGATATATTATTAAAACATTAAATAAAATTGAATTTGGATGAATTCAAATAGTTCTCTACAATTATATTTAATATTTAATCATTAATATTTCACACAAATTATGCACATTTCATATAAAATAAGTAAAGGGATTATATAATAAGTTATGAAAGTATTAATAACATAAAATCCCCCACACTTATTCTTGTGCATGTCCTCATGTGCAACAAATATTAAAACATGACAAAATCATTTCTACTCACCAACAAATATTAAATTTTTTTCCCCAATCAGGGGAGGTTTAGGCCATTTAAATAATCCATATTTAATTCCACCACAAGTTGTTACAGAAAAAATGTTCCAAAAACAATTCATTTTTTCATTCTCAAATTTATTAATGGAAAATGGGGGCACACAAAACATACTCCTCTCAAGATGATAAAATTAATTTATGGAGTTTCACTCATTCACCAACCAAAAGTGAAAAATCTTAGAGTTTGTAAGAGATCTCAGCTTCCAATCCCTATCCTAAAGTGATCAAAAATCAAGAGGTCTTTTTATGGGTTTTTTTGTGGCTATGGGATGGTAGGAAGATGATATCTAAAAGATTGGAAAAGGGGGTAAAACACCAACATGGAAAAAGAAATGCACATTTTTTTTGAAATGAGACATGAAAGGAAATGGAAACACATATTTACGAGGGAATGAAAATGTAAAATAAGACACAATAGAGGAAGGAAATTTTAAGTGGATGAGAAGATGAAATATTTACAAAACACAAAACTTCTCCCAATGACATTAGTGTTCTTTTTTTTCTTTTTTTTTTCTTTTTTTTGCATTTTTCAAAAGTTGAACTTGAAAAAGATCTCAAACTCATATACAAACCCATGATTGATCTCCTCACGAAACTAATTATAATAGTTATAACAAGATAAAAGTTTGAGGAAGAGTGATTTTTGTCCTTCCCAAGATAGAACCCATTTTTTTGTTCTTTTTTTTGATTTTTTGTGCTTTTTTTGAACACTTGTCAATAACATTTACAAAATTACATAAAATAATATACATTACATTCCCCAAAACTCACTGAATGAAAACCTATACCCCACACTAAAATTTATTCTTTCCCTCAAGTATATGATAACATGGTGAAATCAACAAAGGGTACCCAAAATTAAATCCATTCCCCCACACTTAAATTTCAAATTTATGCAATGAAAATCCATGTTGATATTGTGTGGGAAAAGGTATTGGTATTGTAATGTGGCTATCAAAGAAAAGTTTTTCATAGGCTTGAAGGGGCTTTCAAAAAGAGGATTAATGTATGGTTAATGGGAGGCTATTTGGAAATTATAATTCTCATGTGGTTCAAAAAATTCCTCTATCATATTAATGCACACTAAAGTAGAAAATTCAGATCGAAGGTCCAAAAACCCAAGATTCACAAATGGGGGTGAAAAACACACATTTTGAAAATATGTCCATAGGTGGCCTTATCATGAAATAAAATTTTGTTCCTCACGGGTGGGGAAAATCATTTTCCAAATTAAAATATTGAGCATTCAAAATTTGTTGGTTTTGACTCAATATTCTTTATCAAAGGTCATGATGAAAATAAAAAATGTTTGAGATGAAAACATGTCTTTTGACTCCCCAAAATGGTTGGAAAAAATTTTAAAATTGGAAGGTGAGTAAGCATGAATCTTGATTTTTTATATTTGTTTACGATTTTTTTTGTTTTTTATCTTTTTATGTTTTTTTAGTTTTTTATAAAGACACAACCAAAAAAAATAGAAAGAGTAAATAATAATAAAAATGTGATGAGGAAAGTGGTAAAAAAATGAGAATGAGTGAGGAAGAAGAAATAAATAGAGAGAGAGAGAGGGAGAGAGAAGATTATTTAAAGGGAAAGAGGTGCCCCATGGTTTGTATTTGGCGGGTTTCCATCTCCATCCAGTAGTGGGTCAACTGCAGAAGTTGGGGATCCGATGGAAGTTCATGTGGTTCCAGGATTGTGTGTCCTCTCATGGTGATGCTTTAAACGATGTCCATTAACTGTGAATGTCCTTTTTGAAGATGGTTCTTGGACTTGCACTGCACCAAATGGGTAAACATGAGAAACAATAAAAGGACCTTCCCAACGAGAATTAAGAATACCTGGGTGAAGCCAAAATCGAGAGTTGAAAAGAAATACCTTTTCACATTAATGGAATACCTTTATCAGGATATGTTTTTTATGGAGTACCTTAGCCTTTTCTTTGTAAAGATTGGAGTTCTCATAGGATTCAAGTCGAATCTCCTCCAGTTCATCCAATTGCAACAATCTTTCTTCACCAGATTTTTCACAATCAAAATTACAGGTTGTCACAACCCAAAATGATTTATGTTGGATTTCAATTGGTAAATTTCATGCTTTACCAAATACTAACCTAAATGGAGACATCCCAATAGGTGTTTTATAGGATGTTTGATAAGCCCAAAGTGCCTCACCAAGTCTTTCAGGCCAGTCTTTTTTGGTGGGTTTTACAATTCTCTCAAGAATAATTTTCACTTATCTATTAGAAAGTTTCTCCATGCCATTGTTTTGGGGGTGATATTCAGTTGATGTTTTATGTACAAACCCATTCTTTTTCAAAAGAGATTCCATGGTTTTATTACAAAAATGGGTTCCAAAGTCACTAATCAAGGCACGGGGAGTGCCAAATCGGTAGAAGATGTGTGTATTTAGGAACTCACTAACAGTATGTGAATCATCCTTTCTAGTGGGTTTGGACTCAACCCACCTGGAAACATAATAAATAGTAAGAAGAATGTATGAGAATCCATTGGAAGGGGAGAATTATCCCATGAAATCGATGCCCCAAACATCGAATATCTCATAGAAAATTAAAGGCTTTTGGGAATTTCCTTTCTCTTTGAAGTTGTGAAAAACTTTTGGCAAGTGGAAAATGATTTACAAACTCATGTGAGTCCTTGAAGAGTGAAGGAAAAAAAATCCAGAGTCTAGAACCTTTTGGGAGGTCCTTTGTGGTCTAAAGTGGCCACCACCAAGCATTGAGTGAAATAATTCTAAGATGTAAGAATGTTCATTTTCAGCAGCACATCTCATAATTACCATGTCTTGCCCAGTTTTCCAAAGTTTATTTTCTTCCCAAAAATAGTATTTTTAATCACTTTTCAACTTCATTTTTTGTTCTTTTGAAAAATTTTAAGTAAAAAAACTAGAAACCAAGTAATTTACAATTGGGGCATACAATGGTATTTTTGGAGTGAGTGATGAAAGGTGCTCAGTTGGAAATTCTGGATCAATTATTTCAGAATGAGAAGAATTATAAATTCTACTTAGGTGATCAACCACGGGGTTTTATTTTCCTGGTCTATCTTTTATTTCAAGGTCAAACTCTTGGAGCATTAGGATCCATCTTATTATCCTCGGTTTGGAATCACTTTTCTTGAGTAAGAACTTTATAGTAGAATGGTATGTGAATATGATGATTTTGGAACCTAAGAGATAGGGCCGGAATTTATCTAAGGTAGAAACCACTACTAAAAGTTAATTTTCAATGACAGTGTAGTGAGATTGAGTTTCGTCCAATGTTTTTGAGTCATAATAGATGACATGAGGAATTTTTTCTCTTCTTTAACCAAGAACAGCCCCAACGGCTCTATCAGAAGCATCACACGTCAACTTAAAGGGTAAGGACCAATCTGAGGGTTGGATTATTAGGGAAGATGTAAGAGTAGTTTTGAGTTTAACAAAGGCTCTCTTGCAAAACTCATTGAAATGGAAAGTGACATCATTTTGGAGAAACCAAGTGAGTGGGAGGGAAATCATACTGAAGTTATGGATGAATCTCCGATAGAAACCGACATGACTGAGGAATGAACATATGTCTAGAATGTAAGTGGGTTGAGGAGGTGATTGGATCACGTCAATTTTGGAAGGATCGACTTCAATACCAAATTTTGAAACTATGTGCCCTAGAACAATCCCATTTGCAACCATGAAGTGACATTTTTGAAAATTTAACACAAGGTTACACTTGACACACTTTTGAAGGACTTTAGAGAGTGAATTAAAGAAAGATTCAAATGACTCACCATAAATGGTAAAGTCATCCATGAAGACCTCCATGCAATGTTCAATGAATTCAGAAAAGATACCCATCATACACATTTGGAATGTTGTAGAGGAATTGAAAAGGCCAAAAGGCATTCTCATATATGCATATGTTCCAAAGGGGAAAGTGAAAGTAGTCTTTTCTTGGTCCTGAGGTGCGATTGGGATTTAGAAGTATCCAATTTATCCATCAAGAAAGTAATAGTGTGACTTTCCAGCTAATCATTCTAGCATCTGATCAAGGAATGGAAGAGGGTAGTGATATTTTCTTGTTTCAACATTCAATTTCCTATAGTCTATGCACACACACCATTTTTTTTCACTCGAGTTATTACTACCTCACCATGTTCATTTGTGACAACATTTATTCAACCCTCTTTAGGTACAACTTGAATTGGATTAACCCATTCACTATCAGAAATTTGGTAGATAATACCATCTTGAAGAATCTTGGTGATCTCTTACTTGACTACCTCAAGTATGAGTGGATTGAGTCTTATTTCTGGTTATCTAATTATTTTGGATGATTCCTCAAGATGAATGTGATGTATGAAAAGTGTAGGTTTGATTCCTAGTATGTCATCTAGGGTCTAACCTAAGGCCTTTTTGTTTTCCTCTAACACCTAAACAAGTTTGGACTCCTTGGTTTCGGTAAGTGAAGTAGAGATAATGATAGGATAAGAGTGATCATGGAAAAGGAATGAATATTTCAGGAGTTCAGGAAGAGGTTTCCGATCAGTCACATCTTTCATTTGTGGGTTAGACAACTCAGGAATGGAGGAAAGGAATTTAGTTGCTTCAGATTCATTTTCCTTAATACTGTCCAAGGTGGAGCAGTAGAGATCAGAGTTGATGTGGGATTCAAGAGAGTTTTCAAGTTCCTCTAGTTTTATAGAGTCTATGAATGAGAGGTCCACATCAAATTCACCATTTATGACTTGGTTAATCATGGTGAAGATTTCACAAGATCATTTTTCATTAGAACATGAAGAACATGATGGAATGAGGTTCAATTGACTCTCAAAAGTATCCTTAGAAGCATGGATTGAGAATGCAGAGTGATCCTTAGATGGGTATCGCATGGCTTGGAAAATGTTTATCTTGACCACTTGGTCACCAAATTCCATGGACAAGATGATTGAATGAACATCAATCTTGATCCTAGCAGTCACGAGGAATGGTCTTCCTAGAATTAGGGGAGATTGAGAAGAGTTAATCTTACCTTCCATGTCAAGGACATAGAAATCAGTAGGGAAGATAAGATCATTCACATGAATAAAGACATCCTCAATTATTACCTCAGGACTGGCTATGCTTTGATTAGCTAACTGAATTAAAACACCCGTTGGATGTAAGGTACCTAGACCAAGGTTGGAGAAGATGGATTTATGCATGACATTAATTGAGGTTCCTAGGTCTATGAGTTCATAATTTAAGTTGGAACTTCCAATTTGGAATGAAACTATAAAGGTCCATGGATATTTGAATTTTATGGGAATAGACTGCTGGGTGGAAACATTTTCGAAGGTCCTATGTTGCCTCTTGTGGGTGCACAATTCCTTAAGAAACTTGGCATACATAGGGATTTGTTTTATGGAATCTAATAGGTGTATGTTGACTTCAACACGTCTAAACATGTAAATCATTTCAGGATTCAGTTCAAATGAATTCTTTGTCTTAAAAACGACTTGAGGAAAAGGAATTGGATTCCTAAGTAGAATAGAAGGAGGTGAGGGAATGGCTTCAGGTTTCATTTCAAGCTTCGTTTTCTTTTCATTTTCTAGGTCAACATTCAAAGGGGGGTTGGAGGAATTAACTTGAGGAATAGAAATTTGCTTCCCTGGTCTAAGTGAAATTTCACTTACATTACCCTTGGGGTTGGGTAATGGTTGAGCTAGGATTTGGGAGGAATTTGATTGTTGTTGCTGGATCAGGTGGGATGAAAGTTGACCGATTTGGGTTTCAATGTTTATAAGGCTAGAATGGGTGATGAAGGAAAGATATTCCACTGCACTTTCCCATGGTTTCTTGGAAGAAGAGGGTTGTTCCGGATTGGGATTACCTTGATTTTGATTTTTGGGGAAGTGATTGTATTGGTTTGGGAATTGGGAAGGCTCACTAGGATAGTGGAATCCTGGAGGAGGAAGAGGATGATTGATCCTTTGAGGTTGAGGGACAAAAGGGTATGGTTGTCAGAAGTTTCCAATACCTTGAACATATTGGAACTGGTTTGGGTTTTGAGGAGGAAATTGAGGGGGATGAGAAATGGGATTCCCATACCTTAATCCTTGGTTGAAGGTAGAAGAGAAGGGCTCAGAGTGGGGTTGGTTGAAGTTTCTAACAAAATGACCTGACTGTTGAGGGTTGGGGTTCCGCTAAGCATATGCTGCATTGAGCTCCATTGGTCCAGATGAATCTGAGGTATCCTATTGAATTTGAATACATGTCTCAGTTGGATTAGATGGGGAGCTACAGATTCCATAGTTCTTTATAGGTCCAGGGAACAGATATTATGGAGAAGATGAGGTTGGGGCTTTGGTATCCACAACTAGTTGTCGCACAAGACCTGTAAGTTCACTCATCCACTCTGTCATCTTGTTGGGCTCTATAGATTGACTATATTGGGCTTTTTTGACTTGAGCATGTGATCGAGTATGGAATTATTGTGTGTTTGCATCCATGTTACTTATGAGATCTCTTACAACTGTAGGAGTTTTATCAACAAGAGAACCTCCACTTGCGACATAAATGATGGTTATCTCTATATCCATTAACCCTTTATAGAAGTATTGTATCAAGATTTGTTCAGGGATTTGGTGATGTGGGTAGGTTGAAAAAAGCTTTTTGAACCTCTCCCAGTACTCATGAAGTGATTTATTTGGGAATTGACAGATACCACTTATTTCCTTTCGGATAGAAGCAGTATGAGAAGCAGGAAAGAACTTCTCTAAGAAGAGTCACTTCATGTAATTCCATGTGGTTATAGAACCCAGAGGGAGGTAGTAGATCCATGACTTGGCAAAGTCAGCTAGGAATAAAGGTAATGCTCAGAGTTTTATTTGTTCCTCAGAAACCCCTTGAGGCTTCATGTTAGAGAACAACACTTGGAACTCTTTAAGATGGAGATGTGGATCCCCACCAGATAGCCCATAAAAATGAGGAAGATGATGAATCAAACCCGATTTGAGTTCGAAGTCAGCCTCTATGTTTGGATATTGAATACCAAGAGGTTGGTAATTCATATCATGGGAAACATGTTCTTTAAGTGTTTGTTTCCTAGGATTATCCATATCTAATTCAACTGGTTGGACGAGGACTGGTTCTTGAATTATTTGATTATCTCTTATGTTACTCCTAAGTTGGCGAAGTGTTCGCTCAATTTCAGGTTCAAAAAAATCTTAGGGATTGATTTGGAGGCTACAAGGCATTTATAGATATTTTAGAAGAAAGAGGAAAATAAGGTTTTCTTTGTGTTTTTTTTCTGTTTATTATTTTTCTGAGGAAGGTGGGTTTTATTTGTGTTTTTTTCAGTTTTTTTTATTTATTTTTTTGTTTTTTACAATAACCAAAAACTAAAGATTATTAAATTTCACCATCCCTGACAACGATTCCATTTGAAAGCATGTTCGATTGTCACCTATCGACCGGTCAAGGTTCTGGTGCTCTGCTAATGTGTATAGCAACACTCGGGTCGAATCCTCAGCGATGATAATTTTTAATAGTTGATTGTTTTTTAGTTGATTGTATTCTGAATGGGTGGGGGGGGGGTTAGTTTATATATCTTATGAAATGATTGATTGTTTAAAATTGATTTAAAAAATTGATAAATAATGGTGTGAGTTCCACATTAGGTAGTTAATCTTGTGATATCCTTGAGCGTTGCTTTATATTTCATTAAATTAACACCCATGTCACAAGTTGACTTTGATTGGAATTCCCAAGTTTTAAGGATTTAATCCAAGCCTTAACTTAACTTAAGGTTATAATCTTAATCTTATCTTGTTTATGGTAGTGTATTTATGGTTCCAATAACCAATGGAAACCACTAGTTAAACAAAACAAGTCATTAATCCATGACATGTTAAGTCCAACATACATAATATTAATTCAAATAATACTCATCGAGAAAAAGCTCTCAATCACTTAACATCCCTAAATTATAACTCACCCTAATGAGAGATTTACTCATCCATTGAAATGATTAATAATCTAGTTATAATTATTTTGACGATAATTTAAGAAGAGGAGAAAAATAATGGGATAAGAAAAGAGTAGTGCGTCGAACACACACACAAATGATGATGATAATTAAAAACGAACTTTAGATTGAATGAGAAAGAAAAAAGATGTGAAGGGGATTCAACTATATTTAAACTATTTTAAGAACATTAATATTAAACTACATAATGTGGATGAGAATATGAGATATTGAAGAATAAAATTTCATTAAAATAGAATTACAAAAGAAAGACTTACAAGATTACAACGAAGAAGAATACAAAAGTAAATGAAAACAAAGAGAGGAAGAAAGTTCTCTCAAGTGAAAACTTGAGTATGGAAGGTCCTCATAAGAATTTGGAAAGGCTTTGGTCATGCCAATATGTGATTCTCTATTCTGAAATGCAAACCCTTTTGAAAGGATGTATTTATAGCCCAAGGTGGTGGATTGTTTTCATTAAAAAACTACCCATCCACTTGTGTAACACCCCAAGATTTCATAGTACGTTATCTCTTTAAAGTAATCCAATAACTTGCGCTAGACGCAACATCGAGTTCGAGCACACCATGAATCATCGTTAAAAAATTAGATATGAATAGTATTAACTGGATTTTGAATTTTATATACTCTATAAGATTTTAGAATCCATATTATGTGTTTCTTAGACATAATATAAGAACAATTCATTTTTTTCAGATAAAAGAAGTTTTTTTTCAAAAAATGAAATTTTACAGCCTTTTAATGGAGAACCCTTTTTAAAACCAATATTTGAAAATTTTACATTTTCAATTTAATGAAATTAAATTCTTATTTAGAAGCAGGACACAAAAATTTAATTTGGATTAATTTTTGGTACTTTTTTGATAACTTTCATATTTTGATGAATAGTGAAAAATACTAGATTTTAATTAAAAACATCTTTTTTTAATCGAAATAATTTATAGTGTTAAATTATGCATTTGAATGGTATTGAAGTATAATTAGATTATATTTTTATCATTTAATAAAATTTAAGTCATTATAAGTAATTTCACATTTAAATTTGACATAAACACATGTCAATCTTTTGATAGTTTTTACTTTTTAAAAACCTGCTCTTTGGTTTTGACAATGAGAATTAATTTTAAATTAATTAATGAAACTTCTATGTTTTTAATTTGGAAAAATTTAATTCATTTTTTAATTTGGAACATCAAAATTATCTTAGGATGATTTTTTGGTATTTTTATGAAAACTTTCAATTTTTGATGAATTGTGCAAAACACGGCGTTATTGTTTAAAACCAAATTTTTATTTAAATAAATAATTATTTTATTTAAATTTATTTTAGGTAAAAATAGATACATAATACCAATATATTTTTAATTTAATTCATTGGATTCATTTTATAATAATATTAGATATATAAAATTTTATTGAACTTTTTACCGTCTTTTACCTATCTTCTAGGAGCATTTGAAAATTTGCATAAAACATAATTTTACCTCTTCTGTGAGTTGAATTTAGAAAATCAGAGAGAAACGGTTGATATCAGTAAGTAAAATTTGGTTCAATAAGATAAAAATAATTTTTGGTGAATAGTAACTTTTGACTTTTATTTACCACGGTTAAAAGTAAATAGGGTAATTAAATGTAAAAATGATATTATTATTACCCTAACACATGTCCTAATTCTATTGAATAAGTGTAATTCTAAAAAAACAACCTTAGGAATAAAAAATGATCCTTTAGGTCCACTTGGATTAGATTAAAATATTTATTATTATTTTATTTAAAGAAGAGTTAAAAGTGTTAAATTCAAGGTTTAATAACAAAAACATTTTTAATATAGGGTTATAAATAAGATAAATCCGACTATAAATATTTATTAGAAATATAATAATATTTACTACATAATGGTATTTTATTTATAATTTTCAGAAAATAAATAATTAAATTTATTTATGACACACTGATGATGTAGTAATTACCTTATTAATGAAAGATTAAAATAATTGATATTATAAATATCAAAATAAATGTAAATTCATAATTTTTATGCATTAAACTAATTTTATAGGTTAATATTATATGTTAGGGTTTGTTAGATAAATTTTTTCGAATTGATAAGGTTTTTATTACTTTCAAAAAAACAAAATACCAAATAGTGTCAAAATTGACATAAATGAGTTTTTAAAAAATATATTATATTATTAAATTATATAATATTTATAAAATTATAATGTTCAGAAAAAGGGATTAAATAATATTATATACATCATTAATGAACCACTTGAGGTTCTCTTTAATGTTTAGTTTAAGTTTATTAACCATATAGTGTAATAATACAAGAAGACACGGTAAAAGTTAAACTATTTATCTAAGAGTTAAATCTAGAAGATAAGGTGAAAATGGTAACCTAAACTTCTCTAAAACATATTGGTTGAGAGGATTTAGACCCATCCCAACCTTAGATTATAAATAAATCAATTTTTATCCATTAGAAACCGAAAATGATTTTATAATAAAATAATATTTGAAACTTTTCCTAAAGTGACCCTCACCCCTCTTTTAAAAGGGAACTTCCCCTTCTCTCAAAATCACACCTCCAAATCCATTTGGATCAGACAAAACCTCCCCCAATATCCTCCCAACTTCCATCAATTCAACCTAGAGTCCTTAATTTGATTATAAAGCCAACCTAAGGAGCCCTTTTGATCAACTCGAAAGGAAACACCTGAAGAAGAGGTAATAATTTCACCACCCTCTTTTAAGTTCTTTTCTTTTTCCACTTCATCTTTCTTTGTTGTTTCCATTATAAAATAATAAATCCAGTATCATATATATACTGTGATATTATTATAAAAATGGTAAAACCATATTCATTATTCTATCCATCATATTAATGACAATGTCACCATACGTGCGTACGTACGGCTTACCGTCTCCACGTCGTGGTGTAGTTTGTTATTCAAACACTTCATTATTTGGATGGGTATAATAATGAGAATCACTGATGTAAATAATAAATATAACATGTTAATTATTCTTTATATATGATATACCATCCAATTTCATACTATTTCTCCATGAATATAATGATATTGTTGCTCATGCGTACATACGGATTACCGTCTCCACGACACGATGAGATTCATTTCCACGTTCACTATTCAACGATGATTATAAAAATACATATTATTAATAAGTATGTAATATACGACATAATAATTCTACTTGAAATATATATATATATATATATATATATATTTACATTTATCTCATTCACTTACTTCCACTCAAAACGATATGAAAACAGAAACAACGTTTATGCGTACGTACGACCTACCATCTCCATAAACGGTGTTTTCCATTTCATATATCTATATATTATAAATATTTACATTCTAAATATATATTATATATAAATAATGTTTTATATTCTGGAATTATTTAAATCGTGATCTAAATGATACGATCAATAATAACAAGTTATAACACGTACGATAAAGAAATCGATTATTACCCGAAATGTTAACTTAACATGGAAATCATTATTAAATGGGTATTATAAAGTCATAAATAAATCATGTATGATATAATAAATATAAATATGGTTCTGGTATAATTTAATAACATATTATGGTCATTATAGAGTAGGTTAAATGTACCCTCAACCAAAGAAAAGTGCAATGTAAGAGTTATTTCCTCAATCTCATTATTATCCGAGATGGTTTATGTGTAAGTATTTTTTGGGACATACTTATAATCAATACCCATATTTCATAAAAATGTTTCCAAAAAGAATCTTTTAAGGTTTTATGGGATGTTCTATTTAAGTAGATCATCATTTTAAATGTTTTAAAAATATATCATTCTAGACCATTCTAATTAATGTCCATGTTTTCAAAATGATTTTAAGGATTTATTTATATGGACATGAATGTTTTTAAATGATAATTCTTTTCAAAAGTTTCAAAGTGGAATTGGACAATTTGATCCAAAAATATATTTTAAATTAATTTCTTTATAAATTTTGAGACTTTTAAATTATTTCATGAAAATGAGTATTTATCTCAAATAATTTTACCGATCATTTTCATCTATGTCAAAATCCTTTGATGGATTTTAAACTTGTTTGAAGTTGATTTATTATGATAAAAATCTTCCATATTTTATTGAAGGTTTTTTTATATGTTTGACTGTGGATGTGTTATTTTTATACCATTCATGGTTTATGGATAAAATGTCGACATTTTGTATGCTAGTTTTAATACGAGTGTTTACGTTATGTTTCAACATTTTCATATGAGGAATGTATTGGACTGAGTAAGTGATGGGTGGAGCCCACTATAGCTCCTTGATGAATCAGTAGGTCTCATGAGACAATTAGACGTGGAATTGGCCAAGGTATTTCCCAATTTGATTTATGGTTTTGGAAGAGGCCTAAATCATTTTAGATTTCTTTTCCGAGGCCTTGAAAAGATGTTTCAGAATGTCCAGCATTATTCATTCCCTCATTATAAAATTAGATATTACATGTGATTATTCAACTAGTAGAATATCCATTTGCAAGTTTATATGGTAATTTTTTATTTATGTTTTCCATATTATGTTATAGTTTATGTTTAAAGGGATGTCTTTTTATTACACATCTTTCCTTAAAAGTTTATTGCTTCCGCTAAATTATTTACCCTTAATGAGCTTCTGAGCTCACCCCTTTATTATGTTTTATTTTCCCAGGATCCCAAGAAGTGTTTTATGATTGAGATGAAGGGTTAAGCTAAGGAAAAATGGAATTCTCAAAGGATTATTTATTATTTTTTCTATGTTATAAAGTTTAATGTAACGTTCATTTCTGTAATCTATTTTCCAATAATTCTAAACTGATCTTTCCTTCAGGACTTGATTCCTTGTAATCATGCCAATGTATTAAAATAATGCATTGACTCTCGGTAATTGGGGTTGGGGCGTTACAACTTGGATCGATGATTTGGACATCAAGATTGTTGAATTTTGAGATATATCCTTCTTAAAAGATTTATATAATAATGTTTTCCGACTACTCTCAAAATTTGGAGGCATTTAGACTTATGGGGCCAATGTTACGGTCGTTTGATTAAATAATATTAATCATTCCATTTCAATCCATACTTTTTAAATGGACTAAATGTGAAAAGATTTTTCAATAGGAATATGCCTTCAAATCCGAATGATTTCTTCAACAAATTTAGACATCTATATGTTCTATTTCAAACTGAAAAATACCAGCTTTATTTGATAATTAGATCATGAGAAAAGTTAATTTTGGTGTGCTGATTTCATTCACCAGGAAGAATGGTGGGATGGACTTAAAAGTTTCATTTGGGACCTTTGTTTTTGGATTTGGGCCATGAAATTTTTATCCATGATTCATTTGGATAATCAAAAACATATGGTGTAATTTCATAAAATTTTGGGCCTCGGAATTTTGACCAGTAACTCAATCATCATGGCTGGTCTAGTTTCTTCACAAATTCTTTTGGTCTTCTTGTGTGGACCATATGACCCTCCAAATGGATGATTTGTCCAAAGGTCCCTTCTAATTAAATGTTATAATTTGAGTAAGGAACCCTAAAAAATAGGAATCATGAAATTTGGATAATAATCATGAGATATATTATTAAAACATTAAATAGACTTGAATCTGGATGAATTCAAACAGTGCTCTAAAATTATATTTAACATTTAATCGTTAATATTTCACAAAAATTATGAACATTTAATATAAAATCAATAAATGGATTATATAATAAGTTATGAAAATATTAATAACACCAGCGCTACTGGGATGACCGGCCTCCTCCACTCCGCAGCACCCGGATCCCTCCTACTCGCTGCCGAACTACCCTGGCAGTCGCTCGCTGGTGTGATCTACTGGGGCCACATGACCACCACCTCCCCTTCCCAGGTATTCCCCTTCGGTTCACCTGTATTATTCCGCTACCCAGATTTGGAGGTGGATCTCCTCCTAGCCGTATAGCGACCACCTTCCATGATGGAAACCGCCTCAACCATCTGATCCGATGAGGTAACTTTTGGTGTGACTCTAATTAAACATGATGTGACCCAAAAATGAGACTGGGAGGGTCTGCCTAGCCCGGAACGTGCTTGGGTGGACCTACCCAGCCCAGTTTTCCCCTACACGAGTTGGGAAAGCCTTGAATGGGCCTGTGTGGGTTCAGCCCGACCTGCGCAGGCCATGCCCGGTGTTTAGGGGTTCGAGTAATTTTAATTTAATAAAAAATTAATTAAAATAATTAATTTAATTTTAGTCGATAATTAAATTAATTAAATATTTATTTTTTATTTAAAAATTAATGCATCGTAAATTAATTTAATTTAGAATTTAATTAAATTAAATTAATTAATTTAATTTTATCCTTTAATCAAGTTAATTAATCGGGACTGAACGACGACATTTGTTGAATTAAAATTAGAGTGAAATTTTAATTCAATAAAAAATACCCTCGAGTTTATTTTAATTCAAGTTTAATTTAATTAAGCATTTATTTAAAAATATGCGAGTTAATGCGTATTGACTGATCATGAACCTCATACCGTTCAATTTATATTTAGTGAATTGTATTTATTTATTTAATTATTGCAATGGTTTTGTGATAATTAGTTTAATTTATTTAATGGCGATATACATGTCGTCTCAGAGTCGTTATATGTATAAGGGCCTAGACACCCATTCCTAGAGTTGTATATTTACTCCCCAGTTCCCCTCACCTATGAGCGAGTATTTTTTTATAATGATGAGATGACTTTTGACGCACTTCGTGCTAACTTATGGTGACACACCAGACATGACCTTGATGCATTGGAAGAGCAGGTGCTACAATTCGAGTTGTAAGCGACATGACTCAAGGTATATCCCCTAGGGTCTAGGTTGGTCCGTTATTCACTCAACGGATCAACCATTAGTACCGGATCATGACTAGGTCATCATTTTTTTTATGGTTTATTATTTTTTGTATGTGTAGTTAACGCACGAACACATGGAATAATAATAAACAAGCATGAACATATAAAATGAACATGTGACGCGATGGATTTTTCTATTTCATGCATGGTTAGTTATGAGTGCGATCACATAGTACATGCTTATAAAAATAGAAAATTATTTCTTTCTTCACATTAAAAATATAAAACCCTCACAAAAATATTAAGTCTAAACTACCTTCCATCATTTGAATTTGGAAAAAACTGGGTGTTTGGGGTGCTGATCATGCCATGGATGAGGGTGCCTCTTACTACTGGGGAGTTATTATGAGAGTGGTAGGTTGAATTAACTAAAGTGGTAGTTAGGATTAGCCATAGACAACTTGATATCATTTTAGAGGCAAGTTTTGAGTAAATCAAGTAATGATTTAATAAGCTGGGACTTCACTCAACAAATCAAGGAACTGCATGTTCATTCGGTTGGCCAGCTAAACTCTTACCTTGAACCCTCCAAGTAGTGGCATAGGAAAATCATGTAGACTATAGGGGGTGGTTTAGGGATCCTGGCCACTAGAATACTCAAGCGATAGAGTATTCTTATTCTATCAATGTGGGTTCCTAGATTTTGATAAAACATTGGGAGACATTTAATTAATTAATCAAAATTTCTTAACTGGTAATCCAGATAAAAACTGCTAATTTTCTAAAATTTATTTTTGTATAAAAATGGAAAGTTATACCCCATGTTTAAAAATTGTGATAAATATTGGACAAAATCAATGTCCTCACTAGCACGAGTATCCAAAAATAGTACAGGAGCTTGTACACAATACAATTGGAAGCTCAGGGTACTAGTTTCCCTATACCTGTTGAATTACCTAAAAATAGAGGGTGAGATTTCTTAGAGGAGACTAATGTACGTATCATATGGTGGTTATTTCATTATTATTTCATCAACGTTTAGTGTTATTTGTGGTCGCTACATCAGTAGGACATGGATGATATGACATGAAGTCTCATCTCCTAGTGTTTTTCAAGGATAAAGTAAAGCAATGATTAAAATAGGTAATGGTTACACTAGATCTGTGTAAATTGAAAGGAGAGTTATGATATTTCAATGCAACCTATTCTAATATCATATTCACCACGTTACTTAAGTTTCTTTTCAAGTTACAAAATGAACAAGTATTGAGTAAATTATTTATTACCAATTTAGGTAAGGTTCTCCGAATGAATAAGAATATAAAAGACAGATTCACCTTTAATTCTTATGGTGAACAAATTGAGTGACAAGGAGAAAATTCCAAAGGAATGTAATACCAAGGGCACATTTTCAATGTTCTTTAATCAAAGAGGTATTGACAGGAGGTTATTTTTTTATATATCATAAAATAAAACAATTTAAGTTAAATGAAATAAATAGAATTAAATAGTTAAGTTACCATTTCTACTTCAGTCATATTCATCAATGTAATGTTTTCATTTTACTTCTCAGGTATTCACTACAATATGATGTTCACATATGTGTGTTGATATACAATAACGAAGTAAGTATAGAAATATTACTAGAAGTTAGGTTCATTCTCTGAGTGGATGAGAAAGGGTGATACCTAGGCCAGTGGAGAGAAGTATACAACTTCTATATTACCAAGTGAAAGATTCACGTATAAATATTATTGAGTATAACCAAAACATTAATCCCATGTGTCCTTGGACACAAGGAGACATTATTCTAGGTTCCGAAATGAATTTTGTTTTTGTCATTTAATGCTCAATCACTAGTTCAATGATACATGAATCATAGGCAATGAGTGATGAATATAAAAATGTAATATTTATACCCAGTTGTGGAAAAATAATTCATTGTCAATAAAAAATAAAATTGGATGTCAAGAATATAACCAGTATGGTATTTAGGCTTGGTACAACTAAACACCTTTGGTATTATCGACATTTTTAGTTTGTACAAACAAACCTTTAGAAGTAAAGGTATGTCACAAAGATTTCAGAATTAGTTTATCAAGAGGGTGTGAACTATTCTAAGAATAAACTATAGGTATATATATTCTTCATTAGATTACTTTAAGTAATTAAGGTATGGAAAAGAAAAGTAAATGCATGGTTAGAAGATATGAATTGTTTCTAGATGACATGCTAAAGTATATCTTGACTATGAAATCATCGATCATGATAATGTAGCATGGATTAATTCCTAAATTCACATTACCTTATCTATATCACGACATTGATGTTAATAAGGAGGATCGATGATCAAGTATTACATGTCAACATTGATAAAAAAAATATAGCTTGGAGTAATTCCTAAATGCACATTACATTATATACATCACAACATTAATGTTAATAAGGAGGATCTATGATAAAGTCTTACATATCAACATTGATCAAAAAATGTAGCATGTAGTAATTTCTAAATTCACATTTTATACATCAGATTTTTTATGTAAGGAATATCAATGTTCCAACTTGCAGAAACGTCCATTACATTTCATGGAATGCCTTACAAATAATAGTGTTTTCCCATAACTATATTCCAACTATAGTGACAAATGGATATCACACGAGTTATAGTATGATGTAAAACCATTATGTCATTATGAAATGCATTTGGATGCAAAGAGTTTGTTAGGATATAAAAAACATGCATCAAGTTAAACACATAGCACATCTATGTAACTATCATAACAATCACTTAGGATATTACATAAATACCTAAGATAGAAAAGTAGTATTCAAGTGATTGAATACATTTCTATAAGGTTTCACATCTCTTTTGAGATAGTGGGAGCTCGATTGACATGGTTTTAGTCAATGCTTAAGATGAATGTGTAGTTAGGAATAGGAGCTAGTTCCATAAGCACATGTGGAAAAGAGTATGTTGGAGAGACACATAATGTGTAGGAAGGATAAAACCATGGTGATGGTTTTAATATTCACCATGGCTGGTGATCTATTATTCATTGCGAATAATATTTCCTACAAGTAAGTAGTGTGTGGAAATTAGATGATATTGAAAAGAATAACTAAAATTAAATAATGGATTCCATGTATCACATTGCAAATAGGGCCTATAATTTTGAATACTACGGTGGGTATTCAAATAAGCTGATACATGGGTGGTATAAGTGTAGTAACAATAAGGATCAATTGGTAATACCAAGTCAGTATGCCTAAATACATTAGAAATTTTACTTTTCATAGCTAATATCTATGATCATATTGAGCATTATATGTCATGACCACCAACCATTGAAGGTGTCTATATGATGAAACCAGAAAGGGATGGTCACTTCATAGAATTCTAATAATGGTTGCAAGTTATGGAAATCCATTTTAGGATTGAAGTAAGAAATGGGATCATAGAACATTCATTTGGAATGAAATTTTTTCATGTGTCTACCTAAGGTTAGTCGGAGCACTATTTTTTTCCAAGTACAATATGTTTGGAAACATATGGAAAACATATTGGTCTTCAAGTTAGTTAAGACCAGGATAGAATCTATTCTCTAGTGATTGACTTAAATTAGAAACCTAAGTTCTAGGTAAAATGATCTAATGAGGTATATCTAAAGGTTTCTTAGGCCTATTCAATCATACATATAGTGACATAGTATTGAAAAATACAAGTCAGAACAATTCAATAGATGAATTGTTGCTAGTGTCGCATGGAATTATCTCTCCAGGTTCACATGTCCAGCACATGGGAGGAGATAAATGTGGTGAGTTGAATTCCATATGCTTATGCGATGGATCAATCACCTGTGTCATGATATGTACAAGAATTGGTATTCCAAGATATGCATTATAGTAGGAAAATATCAATTATATCTAGAAGAAATACAAGTGAAGTAGTCAGAACTATCAGATTATATTTCAGAAAGTATAAAAGCTAAGTACCTGGTAAGTGGAGAAGAAATGACACTAGTTTTCAAAGGACACAAACTAATCTTCCTTAGATCAATGAGATATAGTATCGTAGTTAGGCTTAGGTGATGAGTGAGACAATATCATATAATCCAGTGGTACCCATACCTACAAATACTGAGTACGTTTTAGCTTCCGAGACAACTAAGAAGCAAGTGAATGCAACAATTTGTTCTAGTTCTTGGAATCACACCTGGTAAGAAAAGTATTATCATAATGTAGATTATGATTTTCTTAGTAGCTAAGATGATAATTTATGTTAGTAGAAAAAAGTTATTTACTTAGGGATACCATCTCTTGAGAATTTTTACTCAAGGATATGAGGTCACATATAGTAGATATGCTATGTGGCATAATCAGGGTAGGCCCAGCAGCTAAAGATGATACTCAGCAGAAACATGATCTTTATCATGTGAGTAACTAACAAGTTTGGTTAGCAAGTTGGCTCTGGTGCAAGTGGGAGTATTGAAATAGTGGGTACCCTAGACCCAACTATTCAGTGCTTTTGATTACCATACCATGTATACATTTAGTTACAAATGATGTTCAATTATCATTATAGTGTTGACTATTCTACATCTACTATTGAAATAGTAATTTCCATAGATTAATTGTCATATCGAAAGGTTAAAGGATTTCCTAGGCTATAATGAGAACCTCGAGATACTATGAAATTAATCTTAAATATATGTTTTATGGTCTAGATACATCTTACACACTTGTCATACTATATGTTTGACTATCAGGTGCTGGGGGCTCATAAGCATTGAGACTTCTTCTCATGAAGTTATCAATTAGTGATATATAGTAGTGAGATCATGAGAAAATACCCTCCAATAGGAACACCATATATTTTTAGTGTCATTGGATGTTCTTATCTACGATCATGTGTAATGGTCTCCTGACTTGATATCATTTCCCATTTATTTCATTTGAACTCGTACTTTGATGCAAGACTAAAACCATGATGTTGAAATTGTGGTGAGGTAGTTTGTGTTGGGTGCGTCATTGGTGGCATGAAATTGGTTGAATGGTCAAAAAAGGATTTGTCTCTTCTAGGTTATGGAAGTAATATATCTCAGGCCATGTTGATAAGGATGATAGTAACTTCATAAGAACATAGCTATGGAAGTCGAGGGTAAATCCATCTAGTTGGATCAAAAAACAATAAATCAAGTAAAGGGAGATGACACATGTACACATCCTACTTTATGTGATATTAAAGACAAAGAGATTATATTATATAGTACATGTTTGTATGTTGGTTTTCATTACTGTGAAAATCCTTATCTCTTTAGGGGCTATGATGGGTTTCTAGATCCCACTCTTGGTCTGTGAATACTATTCACTACTATAGAGATAAGGACCTAGAGGGCCACACACAAAACCGTGTTCAAGAATTTGATCTATTCAGTTGAATATGTATATTGGACATAGTGGGCCCCACCACTAGGATTTGGGATTTTTCCAAGGAGATACGATCACCAATTCAATAAATATATTCATATTATTCAAGATAAGAATATTGGGCATTGAATTTATTTATTAAATGTATTTACAAATTTCAAGTAAATACATGAAAAAATATTAATTGACGAATATTAGTTTAATATATTCAAGGTTCAATTAATATTTATGGGAATGATGTGTTGAGTTAATTACTCATTTATTATCATTTAATATATTTATTATATTATAGAAAAATGATAATAATATTTATGACTCAGATAAGTAGTCATAACATGTCGTTTATAGTGCGTTAAGTATTCGGGGGATGGAGAGGCAATACTGGGTAAATTATTTACAAACTATATATAGAAGAGGAGATCATCCCACCAAGGACTATTCATGGTATTTCTCTATCCTCTTCTATCTCCCATGATCTAGAGAGAGAAGCTCTAGATCCAGGATCTCAGATTGAACTCTCTCTCAGGCATCATAAGCAAGATGATGTAGTGATTTTCGGAGCATCAAATGAATTATTGGTTCTCTGTGCTAGCACTTAGAATTATATTATTGGAGCTCTTGTGGATTTCTTGAAGCACGTGTGGATGATATAGAGGAATTTAGATTCAGATTCTTTATGCAGCTATCGCTAATGATGATCAGAAGTCATGTGCGACTTCAGATCTAAACTAGGTATTTTATGGTTTATTTTTGTGCTTAAAACTCTTCATGAGAGATCCTTAGCTTTGTCTAGGTAGATATTCAACGATGTCGATGAGTTCATGTCGTTCGTCGGTGAAAAATTTTAAATTCCACTTTTGGGGTTTCCACTATGTTCCTGGTTCCTTTAATGTGTCTCAAATTATATTAAACAGTCCCATAATCAAGCGTCCAAACCAAAAGTATAACTCACCAAGGAAAGAAAGATGGTTCAAAATTTTTCTTTTTAACCTAGGACCCCTTAGGTAGGAGTTCAAAAGCTCATTTCATGGGAAATACATTTTTATAAAACATACCAACCTTTCAATAATTACACCTATTTTGAAAACCTAAAAGTAACCACTTTCAAAATTTCAATTACAAGGAAAAATATAAACCCTTCATTTCCATAACTTCATCCCATGTTAAAACATTTCAAAACTATTCATTGTTTGAGAACCCATTAGGGGTCAAAAATAAAAAAAACAACAAAAAATTATTTTTAAAACCACATGTTCCCTTTTATTTCAAAATACATCACCTTTTAAAATGTTTTAAAATTTTTTATTTTTTCATTTTAGAACTATCCACTCTTGAAAACACACTCCAATAAGGTAAAAACCCATTATTAAAAAAATAGTTTTAAAACTAAAAAAACTTACCAGATTTGATGATCAAAACAACCCTTTCCAAAAATATTGCATAAAAATCCCATTAATTCTATAAACAATACCTAAGGCTTAATTTCAAATTATAAAAAATTTCCATGAGAAATTTCATAATAATCACATGAGAAAAGGAACACCATAATTTCAACCAAAATTCATTTAAACAATTCCAACATATCATAAGACCTGCCATGATTATTTTTCCAATACTGAGAATTGTTGGGGATAACAAGTTTTGAGGTGTTTTTGAAGTTACTGGTAGTTTTTATGAAGGATTTTAAAAAAGTATTTTATTTTTTATTCAAACATAAATTATCAAAGTTTGTTAATCTTTCCAATAATTGGTGAATAGAAAAATATGGATGAAAAAACCATTCCAGAAAAAATACATCAGAAAAAATATTTTAGATGAATATTTTTTAGATTAAGAAAAGTCCTGAATGATTATCTTCTAGGTTTCTTACAAAATCATCGAAAAAAGTTTATGGTGAGAGTAAAGTTGGTGATGATTTGATGTTCTGAATGTTTCAAACATCATGATTTATAAAAGATCTCATGATGCAAGTGTTTAGTTTAAAGTGGGAGAAATTTTCTTGGGTGTAATAATTTTATACTTTGAAGTTATTTGGAGTTCACCAGATATATGATAAAAAATGAAGATTTGGATGAGTTGAGTTTGTGTTTGTAAATTTGTGAAGCACCAGGAAAGATTTTTTGGCATAATTCCTAAATGTAATTTTTTTTTCATTCTATGAAGTTTTCAATGTTTGGTGAATAGAGGAAAGTTATCAAAGTGTAAAGGGAAGATGATAATTTAGTCCAATTGGAAGAAGTCCAATTGGATTAAATCCAAACCAGATAAAGTCCAATTGAAAAGATTCTATCAAGAAAACTTTTTTCACAATGTATATCATATGTAAATTTATGAAGTTGGGAAAATAAACTTGGTCCAGGATGATCAGATGAATGTTTTATATAAAGATCATTAGATAGAGGTTTTATAGTGAAGGTAGAAAAAAGAGAGTTATGATGTAAGTCATTGGATGAAGGAAGATTTTTGGAAATCCTTTTGAGAAGTTCCTTTGAAGTTTTTAATGGAAAAACCAGAAAGACATTCTTCGTATGAAAGTTTTTTTTATAATGTTCTTTCTGAAAATACTTGGTGGTATAATTTTTTACCTATTAAAAGTTCTTAATGATTTATTCATAAAGATATAAATTTTATGATGTTGTTATGATCGTTCAATGTTATAAATATCTTGGAAGTAATATTTGTGATTCTCACTAAATTTTAATGAATTTTGTTAAAGAAGTGGGTGCCTGGGTTTTCTGAGAAGCTTTAAGAACTCTGAAGAATCCTTGAGAAGCATCTGAGTGGATTGTAATGAGTAAGAGACTTGAATTTAAATATTTAACTGAGTGGGAAATTAAATTTGAAATCTTATATTTTCAACTACTCTTGTATCTATAAATAGGATGCAAGTTCAGTATGGAGGGATAAGTATTGTTCATGCATTCAAAAGTTGAAGTGCTACAGAAATAGTTTCAGACTGAGAAAAAAAATATGAAAGAAATTATTTGAGTAGTAATTTTACAACCAAGGGATCTCTTGGTTGAAGAAGAATAATTGGATATCGAATAGAGATTTATCTATCAGAGGAATCATAAAAATTCATCGTAAAATATTTTATATTATGTGGAATCGAATGAACAAAGTGTAAGTGATTTGTTTCAACTATCATAAGGCAACGAATGATGTTTTCTTGATAGAAAAATCAGAAAAAGAAATTAAATGAATAGTGAATAAATGGAGTTATATATAGAAGTCCAAATTGGAATTCATTACTTGATGATAAGAAAGAAAGTGAAGAAGGATATTTTTACAACAAGATAACATGTGAATAAGTACAAGCAACATAGTTAAAATAAATTGATTCTATTAGTGAAGGTTTATAAAATTTGTTATGAAATCTTTGTTACATTATTTATATATGTGGAGAGCACATACATAGTTGTATTGATCCTTGTGCAATGCATGTGTATGTATATTCCTTGGTTTCTATAACTACATAAAAATGATTGTTTTTAATGGACTGTGTAGTATTGGATTATTTTCAATCCGTGCTAAGGATTAACTACTCTTACTGAGTAGTGAACCTTGTAAATTCTTAGGTTTCTATTAAATATGTTTGTGTGATTATTTTATTATAAAATTTATAACTCTCTAATAGGAGGAGATGGTTATTTCATAAGAAATAAAGTATAAAAATAAAATATCCTTGGTTCAGCCCCCCCTCTCTTAGTGATAACATAGATCTGGTTGGGTCCTTTCAAGTGGTATCAGAGTGAGGTTCCCTTCATTGACTCTTTTATGAATTTTTAATAAAATATTAGTTTCTATGGATGTTTAGAATACTATGAACGGTAAGGGTATTCTTATTTTTGATGGAAATAACTATCATATTTATAAATATTAAATGCTACCTTATCTTATGTACCTTGTTTATGAAGTTCTTTAAGTTTCAATAAATGGTTTCCTACCTATAGATGAAGGAGTTCCCATAACAATTTTTGATAAGGAGAATTTGGATAATTATGGGTGATCTAGAAATGTTATACTTTCCTCACACTCTAAAAGTGAGTTTATTAGATTTAGGGTAGTTGTAATGGTTAATGTCGTCTAGGAAAAGTTCAGGAACATAAATGAGGGAAATATGAAATTAAATAAAGAAAAGTTACAAATCTGAAGGTAGAAGTATGAAGATCTTATGATGGGTGGTTATGAATCTTTTGGTGACTTCTTTACCTGGGTGTATGGCATTGTAAAAACTATAAGATGTCTTGTTGAGAAGTTATAAGATTCAAATATTGCGGAAAAGATCTTAAAAATTCAACCTGATAAACTTGATACAAAAGTTTCATCATTAGAAGATATAAATCCTAAAACTCTATCTTAGAATGATCTACATAGAACTATCAACACTATGAAATGAGGAGATAAAAAATTTATGAAGACCAAATAAAAGTATGATTAAGAAATTATCTTCAAAGATCTTAATCAAGTAAAATCCAAGAAAGTTATCGAAAAGAAGAATTTAATGACTCTAAAAATAAATATGTACTTAGAATTTTTTTTGATAAATTTATGTCTTTTTTACCAAAAAGGTGAAAAGAGGAATAGTAAAGTGCAAAGGTAATTTACCGCTAATTTTTTTTAGCTACAAAGATATTCATAATTTTTCTAAAAATTAACCTTAATTAAAGGAGGAAGAAGAAAGTGATGAAGATGATAGAAATTTAAGAATATCCTTTAAGAATAAAACATAAAAATGTAATTCCTATATGGGGGGATAAAAAGTTCCCGAAATTAAAAAGGAGAAACTATTTGTCCAATTTTGATGAAGATGATGATAGTGAAGAAGAGACTGGAAACTTCCGTGATGATGTTTCTAAAATAAATTATTGCAGAAGTGAATGATAAAAAATTCAGCAGTGGTGAAAATAGTATTTTAGAAGAAGAATAAACTTAGATGAATTTTATTCTAATGACAGAGCCAAAATAATGACTTGAAAAAATTATAAGACTTGAAAGAGAGATCAAGAAGTTGAAAAAGGTAAAAATTTTAGGAAATAATTAATAATATTTTCTTGAAGAAAAATAAAAGATGCTAAAATAGATTGATAATATGAATAATATGGTTGTTGAAAATAAAAACCTCAATAACAAGCTTAAAGATAAGTTAAAGGTAAGGGAGGAAGAGTTAGAACCTGTTTAATAAAAACTTGTTAAAGCTGAGCAAGAAGTTAAAAACTACCAAAACTTCATTACAAAAGTCAGTGAAAGTTTTGAGAAATTTAAACATAATAAGGGTAAAAAAGTTATCCTAAAAGGCTGATAAGAAGAATAAAGATGTTTAAAATGAAAATTAATTTAAGAAAACAATGTACGTAGCTAAAATAAGAAAATCTAAAAAAACTAGAGTTTTCAAGGTTGTATGTTATGAAACAAAATTTATACTATTGGAGATTTTATTGAGGCTAAAAAGAAATATAATATGAAGAAAAAAATATTAGGAGGAAATCAAAATGTTGATGTTCAATGAAATACCAAATTATAGGGTAAAAAAGTTAATGAAAATCAGAAACAAAACTCTAAACAGTATGCAAGTTACAGATAGATATATGCTTTCTATTGTTACTACCTAAATTATGGTGGATTTGGGTATGCAATATATATGAGTTGGTTTAACAATTAATATTACAGAGAATTTATGATAATCTAGAGTAAAATTTTGATGGGGAGTCAACCCAATCAAAAGAGAAAACCTGAGAATGTTTGTCTAAATATTGAAAATAGATTCCAAATTTTGGAAACTATTTTTGATAGATGTGATAAACCTTGATATCTTTCAAAATGATGACTTTTTATAATATCATCACAATAAAGTTTATACAATAAATCCCAAAAAAATATGTGAGAAGATAGAAAAAAGCAAGGAAAAGACCTTCGTAAATGAAACTTCTCTCAAATCTACAAAAGGAGAATGATCTTGTATTTTGGATAGTGAGTGTTCTTCATATATGACATGAGACTTGAAATTGTTGAATAATTTAAAATATTTTAAATAATGTATAGTGAATTTTAGAAATTATGATCCACTCGAAATCAAAGGCGTTGGATCTACTATCATTGGGGATGAAAATTTAAAATCCAAACGATCCTTGTTTGTTGAAGGGATGAAACACAATTTTTTAAGTGTTTCAGGGATTTTTGATTAATTTAATAAATTGATTTTCAAAAAGGATGGTTTTATTTTTAAGTTTGTGGAATATGGGAAAGTTGTAATTAGAGGAAAATAAACAAAGGAAAACTTGTTTCAAGTTGGGGATTCAAGAATTTCATGTTATCTGAGCATGATGGATGAAAATTAGCTATTAAAAAAGTCTAAGGTATATGTTTCATAGGAATATGATCAATATTATAAAGATAGAAAGTATTGTTAATATTATATACATGATAAGAAAAATATATTGGTGTTGCTCCATTTACCAGAAAGGGAATATTACAAACTTAGTATATAATAAAGTTGAGAAACATTCAATCTATCCCTTAGATCTGATACACTCTAATATTTGTGGTCCCATGAGTAAAAAATCAACACATGAAGATAATTAATTTATTTCTTTCATTTATTACTTCACTCACATTACAACTATTATGTTTCTAAAACATAAATCAGAGGCTCTCAATACGTTTAAGATTTATAGGAGAATTGAAGAAAAATAGTGTGGTTATTCTATAAAGAAAATTAAAACTAATAATGTTGGTGAATATACAATTGGGAAGTTCAGATACTATCTTGAAAATCATGTATTTTTTCATGAGTTCAGTGAAACATACATACCATATAAAGACAATGTCACTGAAATAATAAATATAAGTTTGGTGTAGATGGAGCATAAAATGTTGATCAAACATTATAATTCTCATTATTTTTTTTATGAAATCTATTCGAGCTACATTTTATGTTTATAATTGATGTTTATATAAGAAAATTTTGATACGACCCCATATGAGATGTATTATGAATAAACTCCAAGTTCAAAGAACCTAAGGGTGTTCTATAGTCCCTACATTATAAAATTAAATGGTGAAATTATTGGTAAGAATGACCAAAGAGGTGTTGATGTAATATTTCTTGGATACCATCATAATGGTAGAGGATAAATATGTTATAATAAAGAAATATAAAATATGGTTGATTTGGTAGATGTGAAATTTCTTGAACTATAAGAAAGTTTCTCAAACAGTTTCAAAAATGGTAGAAAGGGAAGATGAGGTGATTACAGTTAAATAACATGAAAAATTTCATAATGTTAATAGAAATGATGAAATTGATCAAGATGAATATTTTTAATCAACTATCTCAAGTGATGAGGAATGATTATGTTCATCTCATCCTAGGCTTAGAAGACAAGTGGAACTTCAAAACATCATTGGACATACACAAAAATAGGTTCAAAATAGAATAACTTACAGATTAGTTTCACATACTTCCTTATATTCAAAGGATGAACCAAAATATGTTGAAAAGGGTATGTAACATCAATAGTGGACAGATTTCATTAATGAATAGTTGTATTAGATTGAAAATAATGATACTTTGGAACTTTTACCCAAACCAAAAAATACAAATGTGATTGGTACAAATTAGGTGTTCTGAAACAAGTTTAATGAAAAAGGTGAAGTTACAAGTAACAAGGCACAAATAGTTTGCAAAGGATACTCACAAATTAAAGGCATTTATTTTGATAAAACCTTATCTTCAGTGGAAATACCATCAACTATTAGAATATTTCTTTCTATTAATGTACAATGAATATATAAAATTTTTCAAATGGATATCAAGTCATCTTATTTAATGGAGATATTTATAGAGAAGTTTATATTGAAAAAATTTGTGGATTTGTTATTGGGAATGATAAAATATTCATGTACAAGTTGAATAAGTATTTGTATGGGCTGAAGAAAACTTTGAGATATAGGTATTCTAAATTTGATCCTTTCATAATAAAGTTGAACATTAAGAAAGAAAGAGTTGGTAGTAACCTCTATATCAAATATAATCAAGAGGTTTCCATCATTTTTATTATATATGTTGATGATATCATATTTTTATAAAATGATGAATAAAATTTTGAAAATATTTATGAGGAGATGAGGAAATTTTTTGAGATGTCCATGTTGAGAGAAATGAAATATTTTATTGCCTTATAAATATTGTAAAATAAGAAATATATTTTACTATATCAAGAGAAGTATTTTAAAGAAATTTTAAGGAATTTTGGAATGTAATAATCAAATATAGTTTCCACACCAATTTTAGTGTGAACAAAGTTATCAAAATATGATGAAGGAAAGAAGGTAGATCTTAAAGAGTTTAGAAAATTGGTTATAAGTTTATTATCTCTAGAGGACTTAAGTCCAGATTTAGTGTATGTTATTATAATTTCTTATAGATATCATATTGCACCAAAATAATGTCATATCATAGATGAAAAAATAATTATCATATATATCAAAGTAAAAACTAATTTTGGGTTGAAATACGATAATTCAGGAATGATTGATTTTTTGGTTATACAGATGCAGATTACAAAGGAAGTGTTCATGATAGAACATTCATATATGGTGTAGTATATTTCTTGTAAGAAATATGTGTTAGTTTGCATACAAAGAAATATAATTCAGAAACTCTCAATATAGTAGAGGCTGATTATGTTACCTCTACTCAAGCTACAACACAACTTATGTGGATGAAGACCCAATTGTAAGACTTGTTTGTTAATATGATGTTTCCCCTACTTTTGAGTTGTGATAACTAGAGTGATATAAATCTCACTAAAGATCTAGTTCAATATTCTCATTCCAAGAAAATTGATATAAAATATAACTTCATCAAAGATCAAGTGGATAAGAATTAACAAAAGTTGAATTTTTTACTTACAATGGAAAAAGTTGCTCATATTTTCAAAAAACCATTATTTAAGGAAACATTTAGCAATATGAGGTTGATTATGGGTGTTCAACCTACATTCCTTCAAGGTTAAATTATATGATCTCTATACCATCTCTATATTGTCTTTGGATAGTGTTTTAAATGAGGGGATGTTGTAACATAAATCTATCAATTGGTATGTGTTTTAACTTTAGCAGGAAAGAATGTATTTAGGGGGAGTTCTTAAAAGGGAATAGTTGTGATTTCAGTGTGTGTTAACTATTTTAATAGTTTTTTGAATTGGATGTAGGAAAATTTATTTTTATAGGTTGATGATGTTTTTTCTGTAGAAAGTTTCACGTGGAATAATAATTGTGTTAATTAAGGAGCTCTTAAGTAACTATTTATGGACAACATGGTATTTTTTTTAATGATTATTATTTCTTAAATTGAGTTCTCTCATGTAGGTTAGAATTGTTGGATAATTAATATTTTTCTTGATTTTCAAATTTTAATGATTTATGTTCCTTGGTTGAAAACAAAATCCAAAGGGGGGATTGATGGGATCATGAATTTTTGAGATGTTTTTGAAGTTATTGGAAGTTTTTATGAAATATTCTAAGAAATTTTTTTATTTTGTTATTGAAACATAAACCATCAATGTTTGTTAAGATTTAAAATAATTGGTGAATGGAAGAATATGTCCGAACAAACAATTTTAGATAAGGTCCATAATACAAACTATTCTGGATGAATATTTCTTATATTAAGAAAAGTGATGAATGATTATCTTCTATGTTTCTTAAAAAACAATCTAAAAATATTTTCTAATAGAATAAATCTGTTGATTCATTTCTATTTTTATTATTTCCAATATCATGAGTTATGTAATATCTCATTATCCAATCATTTATTTCAATATGGGAGAAATATTTTTAGGTCTAAAAGGTGTATACTTTGAAGTTTTATGGAGTTCATCGGATAGAGGAAGATTTTGTGAAAGTATTTCAAGAATTTACTATGAATTTTTTAATGGAACAATCGATTGGAAATTATCCATATGGAAGTTTTGTTACAAAGTTATTACCAGAGAAACTTTTAGTGGTATAATGTTTTATGAATTCAAATTTCTTTATAATGTTTTTTAAATATATAAATGTGATGATGTTGGGATAATTTTTCAAAGTTAAAAATATCATGGATGGAATATCCATGATTCTTGATAAAGTTGAGGGAATTTTTTTAAATAAATGAGTGATCATGTTTTTTTAGTAGCTTCAAGAACACTATAGAATCCTTTAGAATCATATAAGTGAATTGTAATGTGTGAGTGATTTTAATTTCAAGATTCCATTGAGTGAGAAATTAAAATTGAAATCCACATTTTCTTCTAATATCACATCTATAAATAGTATTCAAGTATAGTATTGAGGAATGTATACTATTCATACATGAAAAATTCGAAGTTTTTTAAAAATAGTTTCAGACAGAGAAACCAAATTAAATATGAAAGAAATATTTTGAGCATGAAGTTTCCAACCAAGGAATATCTTAGTTGAATAAAAATAAGTGGATATCCAGAAGAGATGTTGTGATCATATAAATAAGAAAAATTCACCAGAAAAATCCACTAAAAAATATTTTATATTAGGTGGAAGAAAATGAATAAAGTGTAAGGAAGTTATTTTGATTATCATAAGGCACCATATGAACTTTTATGGATGGAAATTAGATAAGAAATCATATGAATAGTGAATTTATGGAGTTATATATAGAAGTACAAAGTGGAATTTCTTTCCCACCATTTGGAATGAAAGTGAAGATTGTTTTTACAAGAAGAGAAAAAGTGAAGAAGTATAAGTAACACTATGAAAACAAATTGAACATGCTGATGAAGGTTTATAAAAGTTATTACTAAATATTTGTTACATAATTTATATGAATATAGAGAACATGCACTATTGTATTTATCATAGCGTAACATAAGTGCAATTATATTTCCTACTTGCTGTCACAACATAGAAAGGATTGTCTTCTTGTGGATTGTATGGTAATGGATTATTTACAAACCATACCAAGGAATATAAAATTTAACTAAGTAGTGAACCTTATAAATTATTATCTTCCTATGGAATGTTATTGTGTGATTTTTTAGAAATGTTATATATCTATAATATAAGTATAAGGTTGTTTCACATGAAATAAATTATAAAAATAAAATATCATTGATTTACCCATCCCCCTATCAGTGATCAAACTTTTCATATTAGGTCCTTTCAAGAATCACTCAAGCATCGTCCAAGAATCAAGGGTTCTAAATAATTAATCCTAATAGTATTTGGAACTATGCTTTATTTTTTCACATGGTTTGATGGGTCACACACCAATCATGCAATGATTTATGAAATCTTCCCAAAATCAAGCACTTGGTCATCGCATGGTTTGTTATTCCATGCAATCCAACCTCACAGATATGATTTTTTTTCACCCAAAAATTCCAAGAACAACCCCCAGGAAAACTCATACAATATTGATGATGATAAAAATAACAAAATTTCAACCCTCAATTGAATAAATTAAAAAAAATTAAATTGAAACCCCAACTACCCATGGTAACATAAGTGCGATCACAAAAGGTAGTGATTAGGAACCTACTTGGGATCTACCTATATAGTTCTGATGATAATCCTAATCTCTATTCTACCATGATACACCCAAATAAAAATAGGGAATTCTAGGAACATGATCCCTTTTTAGAACTCGGTCTTTGATACCAAGCTGACCCAACATGTCACCCAACTCAGCCTTCCACTAGGATCAAAGAGCATTCTTAATATCCATGGGATGGAAAATTGTATGTGGGTCTCTTGATAATGCACTTGAAAATGTTTTCAACCTCATATAATCATATTAATAAGCAATGGAAAGTACCAAGAATTCATCATTACCTATCCAAACATTGACATCCATGTATAAAAAATGAGAAAATATAGAATAAAAAATTTACCAAACATGGAATAAGTATATAAACATCCATCCAAAAATAAAAAAATGGATCATTGAGTATAATAAAGTGGAAGAAAAAAATTTAATACACTAGGTCAATTTGTCCGATACAATAATCCAAAATAAAACAGAACCCAAAAAACTCCAACCACACCACCATATGGTCTATGGTAACTCACTACATCCCAAAAAATTAGATTGCATACCTAATGAATAGGATCATATATTAGGATCCTGAGAGAAAACATAAGATCTACATAGATAAACATACACCATTATATATGAAAGGTGTGGGCATAATATGCCCATTTGGATCTCACAAATTAGTCTATGAAATTCCCTAGTAATTGAAAAATTTACACTAGGTCTTACACTCATCTAGATCACCTAATTAGTCTCCCAGGATTCCCATGACATCAAAAAATGGAGGTGATATAACAAATAAATCATGATATAATCACATAAAATAATTTCAAATCATTTGAAATAAAACTCATACCACTTCTTATACCCTCAAAATAAAAAAATCACTTTATCACATCCATACCTAAGCATCATATAACAATAAAAAAATATTGATAATCCACCATTGGGGCCACAATTCACATCAATATCATCAAATATTAGGGATTAATTTAGGGTTGCAAATATTTCATAAAACCTAATCTAAAGTGATAGATAGGCTTTGAAAAAGAGTGCGGAAGTATAAGACATTTTTTATAATTTCAAATTATATTTTTAAAACACTCCTTAAATAAAATTTATAAAACAAACTTTGAAATTCATTTGGAAATAATCCCTTTTTTCCTTATAAATATCTTTAACACCACCAAAAGATTATAAGGTCTTAAAAACATTTAATATGGGTCATGAACAACCCTCATTATCAAACACCCCAATTAAAAGCATAACCATTTCATTAAAAACCAACTTGTTTCATGTTCCTATTTGAAATCCTAAACTAGTGTCAAACACTCTTATAAAATCACCAGTTTATCTTTGAAAATATATTTATAAATTTTACCAAAAACTTGGAATGCATAAATATGCAATTTAGAAATCATAGTTTGAAAACCATAAAAATATCTTTTATTCCAAGTGTAAAAATCCACCAAAAACAATTTGAATTTCCAACATAAATATCACATATTCATTTACTTTCATAACAAATCATTTTGAATATCCAATAATTCCATGACATATAACATGAGGGATGTTTCATATAAACACCTAATATATCCTGAGTAAAACTGCTTCACAACAAGTTTCCTTCAATGGTGGAAGCACCACCGAGCATGGAGACATCCTTCACAACCCCTAAACATAAAAAACCCCCAAGATATGAATCACCATAACACTAATTTTAATCCTCATGGCCCCCATGGTTCATGTAAGAAATAAGATCTAAGAGGGAAGGGAGAAAAGAGGAGGGAGGATTGGAAAGGAAGGAGAATATTATTGGATAAGAACTATATATGAATCCACCAGAAGATAGATTTTCAATCCACCAGAAGATCAAATGTTCCAGATATTTTTTTCTATGGAATTCAAACCACCAAAAATTACACCCAAGAATAGTGTACTGGGATATGGGAAGAACTTTCACCCCTCTCACCACACTAAGTCACACTAGTCACACACACTCCAAAAAATATCACACAATAAACATTCATACCAAATAAAGAAAAAGGAAAAGTAAACTAGACACACAAGATTACATGGTTCAAAATTTCATCCTACGTCCATGGGAGAACACTACAAACTCTTTATTTCACTATAAATACAAGGATAAAAATCATTGTAGCTAAAGAGATAGTGGTTACACTTAGAGTAAAATTTATAAGTGAAAAACATCAACTGGTCCAACCTCTATTTTATAAAGGACTGTCTCTAGTAAAATAGGTTTCACCACCCAAAAAACGTTTTGGTCCACCCACTAATGGAGCCAGTCACTATGATTCCTTCGAGCTATCATCACCCCAAACGTTTCATCTAGTAAAACTATACTATAATTTTCCATCAACTCATCATAAGTTCAATATATTCCGGTAAATGAACATATATGTTGAGGAAGTCAACTATCACTACATTGACAAGATTGAAGTGAAATTTTAGAGTTCCTCCTTTCGGTAAGCTGAATCGGGTGACTTGAAGAGGCTTTAGAATCCCAACAATCTCCAACTTGAATATTTCTTCAAGGATCTATTTGGAATACTCCAACACTTAGGAAAAAACATCCTTCTTCCTAATTCATGTAGTTTTCTCTACCAAATTCCCTTCACCCGATTCCAACTAAGGCATAATACTACCTTAAACTTTCAAGGAATAAAACCTTTGTGAACACATCAACCATATTTTTATACCATATATATTTTATAGATCTAAAACTTTATCTTACAAAATATTCTATATGAAATGGAATTTTAGGTCAATGTGTTTAATTATTTTATGATACACTAGATTTTGAGTAAGGTGAATTGAACTATGAATGATAGAGAATAATACTCCTCATTCTAATGGCCTTCCATGATCATTCAACAAGTGTGATAACCATAATAACTCATTTCTAGATTTCATAGTTTCTATTTATTTTTATTACATTATAGAAAAATTAACCAAAGGATATATTCGAGACATCCAATTCGCTAATTTTATGCCAAACATAAACACAAATCTTGTTATTATCTTCTAGGTATATGAATCCACAGTAAAATTTTCATCTATTAATCCTTGTAAAGGATCATATTAACCAAAAAATAGTGTTATATATTATGATCCCATAAACCATTTAATGACCCACTTCAAAAATTCTCAATCCTCTTTTCCAGGGTTTGAAAAAAACTGACTTATAACTCCACTACAAAGTAAATATCTATATATGAGCAGATCATCATATACATTAATCTTCTAAAAATTGATACATACGATACTTTCAATTTTTATTGCGATTCATATTATGATGTTGGTTCCTATTCCTTGTATAATATAATATGTCTTATGAGAGGATCAATATAGACTTACATCTGATCATTTGAAAATTTTCAATGATCTTCTAGATGTATTCATTCTTGGATAACAACAGAGTACCGAATTTTATATCCCTGTCTATCTTTATCCCCAAGGTTTTCTTGTCATGGACAAGAAATTTCCTTTAAAATATTCTAGAAAAATTACACTTCATCTCTTGAATTAGTGAACTCTCTAGTCTACCAGCAACATGTTATCCATATATAGAATAATTATGATGTAGGTAACATCATCCCACAAATTCCAATAATATCAATGATCAGAGTCGCATCACATGAAACCATCCTCATTCATAAAAGTGTCAAAATTTCTGTTCCACTATCGAGGTACTTATTTCAATAAATAAAGTTTTCAATTCAACTTACAAACAAGTCCCTTCTTTCAACGGTCTTCAAAACCCTTGGTATTCTTTATATAGATATCCTCCTCCAAGTCACCATGAAGAAATTAAATCTTAACACCCATTAACTCCAAGTGTAGATCATTAGAAGAAATTAGGAATATGACTTTTTGGATGATAGTATTCTTAAATATCAGTGAAATATTTTATAGAAATCAATTCTTTCTTCTATTGGAATCCTTTCACCATTAACTGTACCATGTATCTTTTACTTTTTTCATCTTATTCCTTAAAAAAATTCATTTTTTCTCTAGTGATTTCTTTACTATAAAGTGTTCATAAAAATCCAAATATTAATTGAACTTAAGGGAATTCATTTTTTCCTTCATAGACGACTCTCACTATTTTGAGTCATTGAGTATGACTGCCACTTTCAGGTATTCAAGTTCCCCAACATTTGTTAAGAGTAATATATTCAAATAAGTTATATACCTTTTTATTGTTCTCCTAACTCTAGAAGATCTTCTTAACTCTTATTGAGACTCTTCCATTTTATAAAATACTTGTTATGGTTCCATATCTTCTGGTGAACCAACTATTGATTGTTCAACTTCTGAATCTTTCACTCAGGCTATAATAGGCCTTGAGGATTCTGGAATGTCTTTTACTCGTTGAACTTCCAATAATCGTTTGTTGATATATGGTGTTACTAAAATTTTCAATCTTTTAAGTATCTTATCCTGATTAACATATACTTTAATATTTGGATTATTCCGCTAAATTTATGATTAATACAAGTTTTTTTCCTTCCAAAGGATCTTCTCACCAAAGAGAACATTTTAACTTTTGATTACTTGGTTTTTTTCATCATCCGATAGTCTTAAATTAAAATAATAATTCTCATAGACTAAAAGAAAACATGATTTATACTTTACCTCTAGATTTTCTCTATCCTTCATATTAATGATATTATAGTATAAACTTATAAATACTTTGAGGTGTAAAATTTCTGGAAAATTACCAAACCAGAACACTTTTGGTAGAATTTCTCCCAAAGTAACCAGTAAAATTTTGTTGGATAA
This sequence comes from Viscum album, assembly GCA_963277665.1. Lineage (NCBI taxonomy): Eukaryota > Viridiplantae > Streptophyta > Magnoliopsida > Santalales > Viscaceae > Viscum > Viscum album. Next base: position 515,261,209 of record OY728167.1, on the reverse strand, counting down.
TTATGTTATATTGTTAATTATTTCCACAAAAATATATTTAGGAATTACAGAGTGAAATTAAATTTATCTTTACATAATTTTAAAATTTTGGTTCATCCTATCCAACAAAAAAATTTCTTGTAGTGTTATAGGTATTATCATCTCGAGCATGATCCCCTTCTTCTGATGGAAGTTTTAGAAGTTACTTCAGCTATTTTCTCCTACATCATCAAATTTGTGGCACTTTAACTTCTGATCACTATTTGTTTCTTAAATGGATTTACACTATACAAATAACTAAAAACATCAAAATTATAATTAAGAAAATACACTCATACCCACCTTTTCACATAGTCGATGAACATGTCAATGTAAATAGATCCTCTATGTGATCAAACTGAGGTTTTTCCCAAGATTCCTGAGTGAACTAACTCTAGCTTATGAGCTCTAGGATTCCAACCAATAAATTTGAATGAAATCTTCTTTTACTTACCTGACACACAACTTTCATAAATTTTTATGCTTGTGTGACTGAGATTTAGTATTTATTTACCTATTATAACATTCATATTCATCTCATTATGGAGACTGAGAGTCTATAATTCTAGACCTCTAGATATTTAGAGGTTCAAATTCCAACCATTTCACTTCTATATTAATTTACCATCATGAGAAGTCTTCCATCCTTTAATCCTCATGCCACATCCATAGACCCTCAAGCCACTTTCCAAACTCCATTAGTAAATGTTTTTCTATAAATTTCATTTTCCAGCTACCCCATAGATACGGGGTTCTTCTGAAAACCTAGAATGAACCTCAATTCCTTTAGTTATAGTAAATACACATTCTTAATTTAGAGATTTACATCTCCTTTTCTGATCAATTTCAAATCCTCATCATCCACTAGATAAACTTTCCAAAAGCTTCCAGTTACATAGTTGACCATGCACACATGAAAAATCATTGGGTGGAAGGATTCACTAATTTCAAACACCCATAACTCCACTAGGTTATGAATGTTAAGTAGAATATTGTCACTTCCTTCCACTTTGTTATTAAATTTTGAATTTACATAAGTTGTTATTTAGTTTCCTTCTTTGTGATTCCTTTGGTTCCTCTGAAGATTTACATTCTTCCCACAATACTAACAAGTGAGTCATGGAATATTCGACTCTTCTCCCTAGACTTATCTTCCAACCACCAATGATTCCTTCTTTGAGGCGAGTTCCCCCTTCTTTTAGCATTCAGTGCATTACTGAAAGGTACTTGGAACCCTCTTCTCTAGAGTTCCTCATTGAGGATTAAATTTAAAATGTAATATACCACTATATTTGTATTTCCATAGGAATTACTGACCATAGTAACCATACTCTACCAAGATTCTGGTAAATATGAAATTAGTAAAAAAAATTAAACATTATATATAAAACTTTCACTACTTCAATCTGACTCATGATAATGTTGAATTCATTAAAAATATATTTCATTTACCTTTGTTCCAATAAACTGAAACCAAATAGTAATAACATTAGAAAAACTTGTTTAATTTCATTGGATTTTTGTATATATATTCTAGGGTATCAATTTTTTTAGTTGTAGTCTTCTTCTCCCGAATGTTGAAGGATACATTTCATGCCAATGAAATCCTCTATAAACTTATTGTATTCCGGTCAATTTTTTATAATTCACCTTTCTCTATCTTTTCAAGATTTTTTCCACCCAATGAAATTTCTAGATCCTTTTGGATGAGTTATTCCTTTATCTATATCTTCCAGAAACCATAGTCGGTTCCATCAAACCGACTAATTTGAATTTTTCCTTCTTCTATGATATTATCATCCAATGAAAATAAAACCCACTAAAATCAATATAATGTTGAGGTTAGAGTGAATTATAATGATTTTTAGGATAAGTGTGAACTTTTGAGCTCTAACACCACTTTTTGGGGAAAACCGTTTGTGTAACCACTAGAAGATAGATCGTCAATTCACTAGAATATCACATGTAGTAGAGATTCTTCACTACGAAATTAAAACCATTGGAAATCCTCCATGATCTTAGTGTATTATAAGATGAGAATACATGGAACCACACTCACTGCACTAAGTCACATTGCTCACACACTCTCCAAACATACTCACACAATAAAAATTCAAATAAAAGAAATCAATATGAAAAGTAAATTGGACACATGAGATTACATGGTTTGTACTTTCATCCTACATCCATGATAGAACACTAAAAACTCTTTTCTTCACCATCAATGCAAGGATAGGTATCACTATTGCTAAAGAGCCAGTGATTAAAATCAATGTACAAGTTATATGTTCAAAAATCAACTAGTCTAACTCTATTTTATAGGGGTTGTTGGATGGTAAAACAAGATGAACTACAAACTAAAATTTATGTTCATCCCACCATTAGAGTCGGTCAACCTATGACTCCCTGTAGGTGTCACCTACTTAACTTTTTCATCTAATAAACTTCCACTGGACTTCACCATCAACTCATCATAAGTTTAGAATCATATAGTAAATGTACATGCACGTTGATGACATCAACTGTCACTACCTTGACAAGACTGAAGTGAACTTTTAGAGTTCCTCATTCCGAAAAGATAAACCTTGTGACTTTTAGAGGCATCACAATCCCAAAAAAGACATCGAGAATATGATTTAAATAGATAAATAAGATTTTCAAAATGGAAGGAGAAGGCTGGGGAATATCCCTTGTATTTTCCATGGAGTTGGCCGAACAAGTGATTGAGGAGAGGGGATCCAAAACCCCTTAAAATAAAAAAGGTAAAACTTGGAATTTCAAATTTTAATAAAATTAAGAATCTCACATGGCTAGGTCACATGGTTAGGCAAACCATGTGCCTACTGTGTGGGATAAATTGGATGAACTCCCCTTAAAATGGTCCATAAACTTGGTTTGGTCTCATGGTTTACCAAATTGTGTGCCAACCATGAAAAACAACACTATTAAAAACTGCAACAATTTCACAAATCCACTCACACAGTTTACCTAACCATGTGAAATCCATATTCCAATACCCCAAGAAAAAAAGGACTCACATCATTTCCACTAGATTTCACATAGTTTGTACCCAATCGTGTGCTACTTGTGTAGACTAACTATGCACTAAAAAATGAACTAGAAAGACCCCTGCGTATGATATCCCACACGGTTTCCCATAACATGTGTGTAAAAATTATGAATCTGAGGAAAAATTCTAAAATTTTAAATTTCAAATTGAAACTTCTAAAAAATTTAAAACAATCCAAAATAATATAAAATATGCCACAATAATGACACAAGGGTGTTACAAATCTCATCCACCAAAAAAATTTATTCTGGTGAAGGTTTTGAGTATTAAAAAATCATAAAAAATAATAATTTCATATTTTGTGTCTTTATTAAACATGATATGGTTCTTTTCATATTACAATCACTATCAAATGAACCATAGTGTTATCACTTTGTATAAGGTTTTTTTGAAAAGATCCTTAAAAAGTAATAGTTTTGACCCATGAAATGGTTTTGTTTAAATATGTCATAGTTTCCTATATTTAAATCTACTTCTCATATAAACTATGACTATTTTTAGTTAAAACCATTATGTGAAAAACAAGATTTATGATGCTCTATTTTTGAAACACACTTTCCATGACCCATTTTTTTGTAACCACAACATGATTTCAAAAAATTTCATAATCCATAACCATTTTATATTAAAAATACTCATGGTTTTGAAAATCACCATAAACCATTAAATTTTTTAATAAAAATGTTACAGATCTGAAAAAACTCATTTTTTCATATTCTATGTCTTAAAAAAACTTCAATCCGAATGAAATTGAAGTAGATATTTTAATGACTCAAACTTTTATAAATGAAGTTCCATTTTTGAATGAATAAATAAATTATTTGGTTTTAAAATTCAAAACACCATTAAAAATCATAACCGTTGATAATATAGTCATTTTACTGTGACAATTAAAATTAGTATATTAATGGTTTTGATAAATTCCAATTGACATAGAGGGAAGGAGCGATGACCTTGACCTGTAGGACTATAACCTATGAAGTAGATTTATCAGAGGTTATGAGGGAGATAGAATCACTAGAATTTTACCTTGACTAATCCAAATATGAGATTAAAAAAATAAATCATGAATGAAATCATTTATGGGAGAATTTAAATATCATCAAGATCATGGTCCAAACCGTGTTCTTCAAACCACCCCAAGAAAATCTCGCCCTCACACACCTTACCATTAGGGAATTCACTAGTTTAACAATGGGATGTGTATATAGACCCTAATAGTATGAGTTTTTTATTCTTTTTAAATAAAATAATGATTATATTTATTCCATTTTTATTATTACATTGTAAATTATTAAATAATGAATTTCATAAAAATTAGATTCTCATACTATGAAACACAAATTGTATTTTTTTGGAAATATATAGTTTCAATCAAGACACTCTATTTGATAAATTTATTAATTTTTTAAATAAATGAAATTTTAATAAAATATTATTACTAAATTATATTTATTAAATATAAATTATAACATAATTCTATGAATTCAAATGTATTTTTTATAAGGGTCAGAAAAATGTTATTGTCTAAAAAATCAGTATTTTTCAATAAATTGGAATTTTTGAATTAAAAGTGTAAATTATAATATTTATAGAATTATTTTGATAAAATATATATTATTTTTGAAATCATCACATAAAAATTATACAATGTTTAATTTTTCATAATTTTCTGAGACAGTCGAATTTGTGGGTAAAAATTAAATACAGTATAATTATACGGTATGTTTTATGACATCATAAAAGCCTAAAAGTGATGTAATAAATACTATAAAAAGTATCCATGGAAAAAATTATTTTTTTAATTTAAAATAATGTTTTTTAAAGTTATTTTATAAATTTTATAAACCCTTAATGAATCCTCCAAAACCAATATTATATTTCAAGGTATTAAAATCAATTCTTATAAATATGACTCACTTGCACATCACTAAGGGAATTATTTTAATATGTTCAGTTATTATCCTTATAAAATAATTAAAACCACTCCTTTTCTCCACAAACCATGAGTAAAAACCATGTTAAGGTTTGTGTTTTTTATTACTTTATCATATAGAGTCCAAAACCTAGGTTTAGAAATTAATAAAGAACTCTCCTCTCTTTTTCTATATAAACCCATCAAAACTCCCATTAATATTCACCAAAAACCCTTGGATAATGAAATTACTCTCCCTTTAACTATCCAAATCCCTCCCAAGTTTCCCCTAAGCTCTCAAGAATATCCTCCCATGATTTTATAAGAACCCTCTCCAAGTAGGGGATCCTCTCTTTCTCTTATTTATTCAAGCACCTTCTTTATGCCATGCCTTTTGATTTATAATTGTTCAAGTTGTTATATGTTTTTTCAAACCCCAATTACTGTACTTACGATTAAAAAGTAATTATATTCCCCTTTATATCTCATTAACCCCTTCCACAAAACTTTATGTACACTTATTATTCGTCCGAAATTATCATGCAAATTTCCATGACAAACATTTGTGTAGTGGATACACATCCCCATTTCCACTCAATGGAATTCACCTGGTTGTACCTATCCTTCATTTATTAATGATATACATTCATTTAACCCAAACTTATTAATATTTTGGTTAAAATTGAAAAAAAATACTTCCTTAAGTTTTATGGTCTATGTGGCACACTTTTACATGTATATGATATGAATGTAACGGGTGGGACCAAAATTATATGGACCTCCAATGCATTGGGTAATGGTTTAATCTCAGGAGATACCATTTATGGTGCATGTGAGTTTATCTTAATCACACTATTTTATATTGTCTTTTAGGTTATCCTTGAAATATTTTTATGATGTCATGTTTTATGTTATTGCCACATTTTTATGTTTTCTTTATGTTATCATGTAATATAATGCCTCGTTATTCAAGATTATGATTCTCACCCCTCTTATGTTACCTTAATATGTATCTTGGATCACATGGACTAATTTTACTTATGATATGATTTATTCATTCTCTTACTGAGCTTTATATTTCACCTATTTCTTATGTATGTCCCCAAGTTTTCTCATGTATTTTTGCAAGATCCAAAGAATATATGGGAATGTTATGGAGTTTTAAAAGAATGATGTTGTACCCATGTTTCAAGTTAATGTTCTATGTAACTAATTTCCCAAATAAACTAGGCCTCGTGATCTTATGAGGTTGTATGAATTGCATCTTTATGTAATAAATCATGAATTAAAGTGTATTAAAGATATGGGTCATCATAGTTGGTATCAAAGAAAAGGCTAGTTATTTTTGGGATTGATATTATAGAATGCTAGTGAAAGCCTTAAATATAATACTAAAAATAGGAAAACATACCTAAATTTTGGTAAAGTATATATTAATTTGTTTCCAAGAAAATACACCCTTTCTAGATATACAACTAGATGTTCCTCTAGCACAAATGTACCTAGGGGTAATAACCCTGAAAATAGTGAATTGAGAATGACTCGATCATAACTTAATGCATGAAAATAGGCCTTCATTCACACATGGTTTGAAACTCCTATGGGATATTATTTGGTAAATTTATAAGGTCCTTACAAACCATTATTAAGAGAACATAAATTCTTATAATATTAGATGTTAGAAAATACATCATGGATAACTTATATTGAAATATAGAAATCCATATGTTAAATGATATATGTCATTTTTGAGTTATCCATTTAATGGTCAAGGTTTCCAATTTATATATTTAATAGTTAACAAATTCTCATCCATAATTTCTCCTTTATTTTAATTTAATGTCTAGAAATAGGAGAAACTGAGTCAACAAACAATATGAGGGGAAATCTGATGACTTCCCAAATTTGAATCCTAACATGATGGAATCTAATATAATATGTCTTGTGATTATGATAAACCAGATAACATAAATCATGATTAAAAATTGGAACACATTATAATTTCCAAACACAACCAATAATAGGAGGATGATGTCTCAAGGAAGTTCATTTGATAAAGGTGATAAAGGAAAGAATATTCATTTTCCAATGTGTAAAAAATATAGAAAGTGGAACTAAGGTAAATGTCACAAGGGAAATCAGATATGTTTTATGTGTGTAAATATAGAGAATAAAGTAGCTAATTTATGTGAAAAAATGAAGATGTAATACTAAATAATGGATGGAAATAAATTTCAATCTAAGGTATCATTAACAGTTCTATTTTGTGAATGTGGATAAGTTGAGCATTATCTAAGACAATTCCCTATTCCAAGGGTTAACAATCATGATGATCAAAAAAATATCCACGACTAAAGGAACAAGTAAAGTCTTATGATGAGGTGAATCATGATGATTGAAGTACACATAAACTCTAATCTAGAGTTATGTTTTTCTTATTGTATTTTAATTCATTCCATATAATCATATCTTATAATATTTATAAGAACATCAAGTCACCAACCTAAATGATTTGATATCATCGAGGAAAAAATTCTATAATTATTGTATAATGTGATAAATTTTGTGGTAATGTTCTTGAATATATTATTATTATCCAATTAGTGTAATTAAATGATTTTCTGGTTATATATTACCTTACCTTGTATAGATCCAACATAAATTGTTGGGAGAAGAAATTGATCCTCTGTATCATGAATCACCCTCTTATTCTATACATGTGTAATGAGAAGGATGAATCTCATTTTCTATCATCATCTCAAGCATGGATATTATTGTCTTATGAGAAATAGTATCTAGATCAAATAATTTTGACTAATTAAAATATTATCCTTGATTACATGCCCATTGTAATGGAATATGTTGGTGTGTTTCCCAAATAATTGTTTGGTATCACTCCTAAAAAATTGGTTGAGATCTCAATCAAACATATACTTGGACCAAGTAACATTCCTAGGTCATGTTATCACTAGAAAAGGGATATCTATGGATCCTTCAAAATCTGAGGCAATTGAAGGATGGATAAGATCAAAAAATGTTATAGAAACACATAGTTTCCTTGGATTAGCAGTGTGATATCATTGATTTGTGAGAAACTTCTCATGATTTTCAATCCCACTAACCAAGATAAGTCATAAGGGAGTCAAGTTTTCCTGGGCTGATGAATGAGAATAGATATTTAAAGATTTAAAGAAGAGGCCAATCACTGAACCTGTACACACATTACCCACCAATGGAGAAGGATTTTTTATATAAAGTGATGTGTATAAAATGTGGTGGGTTATGTACTCACGAAATATGAAAAATTGATAGTCTATGCCCCCTTCTAATCAAAGATCCATAATAAGAACTACCCAAATCATGATCTAGAATTGGATGTAGTGATATTTATATTGAATATGTGGTGAAATTATCCCTACAAGGAGAAGTGTTATGTATATAAGGATCATAAAATCATCAATTATATAGTCACAAAAAATGAACTCAATATTCACCAATGAATGTGGTTATATATGATAAAGGATTATGAATTTTCAATCTATCACCATCATGGGAAAGCAAACAAAGTGGAGGATACTCTGGGTAGAAAGGTTCCTAAAACTATATCCATGATAAGGATTGTAAGTGATCCAATATTCTTGGAGATATAAAGGATGTATATGGGAATTATAAAAGGATCTTTATTCTACATTTCTCAAATAAATACTCAACCATGCATTCTTTAGTGGATCAAGGAGGATCATAAGGATGATGAGGTACTAAAAAAAAGGTAGAAAATATAACATCTTGTTACCCTAACTGGGTAATTATCCACCTTTTCTAAGTCCCCTTTTTGTTAAAAATCCTTTTATGTGATTTTTATGGCTTTACTGTGGACTGCAGAACAGGTACACATCATGTACCTGAAGTACACGCCGTGTACTTAATGCTGGTTTCAGGTCATGAATAGGGAGGTCATGTCGTGAGATGGTAAATGCCATGTACCTGAAGTACACATTATGTAGGGGTTAAATATTGTATTTTTAACTCGAGGTGATGATTTTTTTGGCATAACTTATCCAACGTGGCCTACACGTCGTGACCCTTAGGTACACGTCATGATCTGGTCTGCACCCAAGTTTAAGTAATGCGTTTAGCAGTACCGCTCAGTCTATTATTCCTAGAACTCTTGGATCTCAACCCTAGACTCTTCCTAGGTTGTTTTCAGAGGCTCCCCTCCTTCCTGTTTGATCAGACTGGGTTTGTATCATTTCTTTTCTTGCAGTGCGATTCCCGGGTAAGTGTTCTCTCTTGTTTTGTCTCATTCTTCGATTTTCTATCCTTCTCTCCTCTTGGGGTTTCAATGTATCATTTTGGTATTGATGGATCCATGTCTTTTGGTGTTGGATCTTACTACTAGGTAGATTTTTGAGGACTCCTTCACCTTCATTCTCATTTGTGGGTGTTGTTGAGAGTGTCGTTCTTCGGCAAAGAGGTAGGTGGTTCCGTCCCGACTTTCCAAATTAATTACCATCGTATTACTTGATTTATTTGAATTTTTGATTTAAATTTAATTGCTTAATCTTGCTTTTAATTTCTTTGATAAAAACCCAATTCCAATGAATTTTAATATTTTAAATGGTTTTGGCACGAAAATATAGAAAACCCCCAATTTTATTGAATTGGGGTGGGTTTATGGAAATTGTCTAATTTAAATTATTGAATTAAAATTGTGGATTTTATGGAAATGTTTTCAATTTAATGGTTGAATTTAATTGGGAAAAATAATGGTGAAAATTATGGAATTAGTTTTGAATGAATTTAAAACTTTCAAATGTCTTAAAATGATTTGATAGAAACCCAGTGGTTTTATCTTGTAAAAAGGCATATTTTTGAATAAAACCTATTTTGGTTTTAAATGGAAATAAATTTGAATTTTTGAAATGGATGAATTGGATTGATCGTATTTTAAGCCGTATTAATTTTTTTCCCATCATTTAAGAGAACATGCAAGCCTTAGGTAGTTAATGAGTTATTTGGATACACTCTACGGTACGACAACATTCTGAAACGTACGCACAACGGGTTACATCCCCGACGGGTTGGTTACGAGTCTCCTTTGGATAGTGTCATAGGGACGTGTGTATACACAATTTTCTAAGTTCACAAAGGGAATCCTATAGCTGGTTAATACTATCATACCGTTTGTTATATGACCATGTTTCTCACTTGTTTATTTATATTTGAAATATAAATGTATTCCAAAGTTTGTTTGAACAGATTTACATGTCTGCTGAATTTATATAAACTATTTTATATAAATGTTTTATTTAAGCCATTATTTTAGAAATATTCTATATCTTGTAAAGTGAATCCTATGCTTTGAATGCATTTTCCATCATTTTGAAATAGTTTAGCATGTTTTGTTTTAAATATGCTTTTAGGTTTCCAAACCTATTTGTTATGAAAATTGAAATCTTTTATTGGCTTAATCTATATTTGGAATCTGTTATAGAATCTTTGGTGGTATCCTACTGGGCTTAGTCTCACACCCTAGCTTTTCCTTCTAGTGTTTGTAGACTTTCTTCAGGCTTGAGCAAGGGGAAGGGGTCTCTTGGAGGTGGATCCAGTTGTTGAGCTTTAGACTTGGTTAGTTGTGTCCTTAGGGAACTTGGGGTTGTATTCTTGTTTAGTTATTTGGGTTATAGTACTTTGTATTTTATTCTACATTGTATTCTAGTACCTTTACTCCTTGTGGAGTTTTCTTATTGATATGCATATTGTCTTTTATCTTTCGCTTCCACATTCTTGTTGTAAAAATTGTTCCTACTTGTATTTTGTATGATGCCAGGTGCTAGTAACCAGCCCATGGGGATTAGCAAAGCCCTTTGGGACATGTCAGGGCCGGCTCAGTTATTGGGTTACCAGGGTACCTGGGTTCATTCATGGAAAATTGGTATCAGAGGAGGCTATTGATATTTTATTTGAAGTCAATATAAATTTTTGAAATCTTGTTGGGACTTAGGAGCTAGTTGTGATTGAGTTCCTTGCCATATCTCAATGCAATAAACCTTAATCCACCAGGGGTGGTTCGGGAAAGACGTACTATGGATTAGTTCTAATATTTTCCCTATTGAGATTTAGATTGAGAGAAATACAAATCTTGTTTACCCCTTATATCGAGAATATTTTCTCTTTCGAATCAGTTTGAGTGTTAATCTAATGTCTTGATTTCATCTGTTGATGTTGTGTGGCATCATGCCTTTGAGAAGACGTGCAAATCAGATTCAGGAAGAGGATGTTGCTGAACCTTAGTAAGAAAATCCTATTATTGATCTGAATCTTGTTGAGGTGATAGTGTGCACTGTCCAAGCTCTTGGATAGGCACCACATCCAGTTCCTGCTCAAGCTCTAGCTATGGATCCTCAGTGGGATGTTCCTCAAAACATTTCTCAAGAGTTCCTCTTCCAGAATCCACCAGTCCCCAAGGTCTCCACTGATCCTCAACATGCCTAAGAATGGTTGGGAAAGATAGACCATTTGTTTGAGTTCTTGGAGACACTGGAAGTGATCAGGGTGAATTGTGCCACCTTTGTGCTGGAGGGACTCAGAAGAAGATGGTGGGAAACAATGGTGATGATAAGGAAACATGAGGGATTATAGTGGAAAAAATTAATGATTCTTTTCACCAATTAGTTCTATCCAGAGTCGATGGTGTTAGCTATGGCTATGGAGTTTTTCAAGCTTGAGAAGGCTGAAAAAACCGTGATCAGGTATTCAAATCGATTTTCTAAGCTGCTGTAGTTTGTTCCTGTGATTGTATCTAATGAGAGGACGAAGATTCGACTATTTTAGTTAGGACTTAGATCAGATATCCATCATCAGGTTTTATTGTTGAAGCTTCCCACTTATGCTGATGTGTTGGATAGGGCAGTGATGATTGATATGGACTTGGATGGAAATTCAGGGTTGATGGGAGTTTCTTTTTCTCCTAGTGGCAGTGTTGGTTCCTTCAAATTAAACCATAAGTGTGATGATCCTCATGGCATCTCTCAATGGAAAAGTCATTCTAGACCTCCTAAAGATCCAGGAGGAATTTTGTTGACTTACTATTAGCGTGGAAATAGAGGACATTCGTGGAGGATTTTCACTGAGGCACCCAAGAACTATAGCTCATGTGGTTGTTCAGGGAACTTGTATAGGTTATTTCATAACTTCTCTACTCCGCATACCAGTACAGGATCATCATCTCCTCTTAAAACTACGGTGAAATCAAAATATTCAATGATAAAAGGGTTCTAGTCACAAGAATCTGGAATAAAGCTTCTTAATGTAGTGGATGAGTCTCTGGAGGAAGCAGACATGGGTTCAACGACTGTGAGAGGTACCATTACCATTGATTCATCATTAGTGACTACTCTTTTTGATACTGGTGCATATCACTCTTTCATTTCAACCCATATTGTTAACCTTCTTAATCTTCCTATGGAGTGACTATATTGTGCGATGGATATTACTACACCCATTGGTATAAAAAGATAGTAGGATATTCATAGCACTGCTTGTGTCTTCTTTCCATCATATGTCAAGCTATATTGGATATTTTTTTTTCTTTTTATTAAATCTATTGACATCATATTCAGGATGGATCGGCTTATTTCCAACAAAGACCAAATCGATTGTTATCTTCAACGGGTCTACTTTACTACACCCAGTGGTGTGCCTCTTGTTTTTCAAGGAGAATGGGACCCAAGGTCGAGTAAGGCCAGACTTTCTTATCTAGAGTTTGGGAAAGTGATATCAGTGTTTGCTTTTGACCTGAAGTGAGATTCAATGGTTGGTGATCTCCCTCCAGTCTTCATCGATTTTTACGATGTGTTTCCTTCAGATTTCTATGGTCTACCACCGGTGATACATGCTGAGTTTTCTATTGACTTAATGTCTGGTACTCAACCAGTCTTTATCCTCTCTTACCACATGGAACCAGCTGAGCTAAAAGATATGAATTATTGGTTTGATGAACTTATTGAGAAAGGATTTATTTGTCCAAGTGTGTCACCTTGGGTAGTTTTGGTTCTCTTGTCTAAGAAGGCTGATGGTTCCCTTCACTAATGTTTTGATTATCGAAATCTCAATCAAGTTATAATAATGAAAAAATACTCGTTGCCATGGATTGATGATCTATTTGATCAGATAAAAGAGGACCAATTGGTTTTCAAAGATCGACCTTCGATCTGGTTACCATCAGTTGAGGATAAAAGAATCTGACATTCATAAGACCGCCTTTCAGAGAAGGTATGGGCACTTTGAGTACCTTTTGATTCCCTTTGGTTGAAAAAATGCTCCCACCGTTTTTATGGATTTAATGAAAAATATTTTACATGAGTATCTAGAAACCTTGGTTGTAGTATTTGTGGATGAAATTCTTGTTTACTCCACTTCCAAGGAGGATCATGTAAAACATCTGAGAATAGTTCTGAATCTACTAAGAAATCACCACCTTTATTCCAAGATTTCAAAGTGTGATTTATGGATTTAGGAAGGTAAATTCATGGGACATGTGGTGTATGAATAGGGTGTATCTATTGACCCTGAACAGGTGAAGGCTATTATGACTTGGTAGCAACCATGGAATGTCTTCGAGATCTGGAGGTTCTTGGGATTAGCCAAATATTATCGCAGGTTCGTGAAAGACTCCTCGAAGCTGGCTTCTCCAATGAATTATCTTACTTGGAAGAGCGTGAAGTTTTCATGGGATGATAAATGTCAGAGTTATTTTGTTGAGTTGAAATATCTGTTGACTACTGTGCTGGTGTTGACTCTTCTAGAATCCATGTAGGGTTATGTGGTCTTTTTTGATGCATCCGGTTTTGGCTTGGCATGCGTTCTTATGAAGGTTGATCATGTAGTAGTATCTGGATCTCATCATCATAGGATACACAAGAATAATTATCCTACCAATGATCTAGAACTTTTATCTGTGATGTATGTGCTAAAAAGTTGGTGGCACAACCTTTTTGGTGAAAGGTTTACGGTGTATTCAGACCACAAAGTCCTGAGTTATATATTCTCTTAAAAATATCTGAATCTTCATTAGAGGCGTTAGGTGGAGTATCAGAAGTCTTTAGACTTTAACATCATCTATACCTCAGGGAAAGGGAATGTCATTACCGGCGCTTTGAGAAGGAAACTTCCAACCCAGGCAATGAAATAATCTTTGGAAGAGTGGAATTTTATGGCTCTTTTTGTACAGTTGCATATTCAAGTTTGGGAGGAAGGGGCTAAGGTTTATTTAGAAAGTTTTCAATTGAAGTCTAATATTCTCGAGATGATTCTTCAAGATCAAGATCTTGATTATGAGTTCTGTAGCATTAGATAATCCCTTTATAGTGGGGAGACAGTTTCCCAATGGTTGTTCTCCTTAGAGTGTGTTCTATGCTATCAGAACTGCTTCGTTGTGCTGTTAGCGGAAAGAAAGGAAGTGATGGGGAATTTCCAAAATTCTTAGTGGGATATGCACTCAGGAACAACAAAAATGTTCTATGACATGAGGTGATAGTTCTGGTTGACAATTATGCGACAAGACATTGCTGAGTTTGTCTCTCGTTGCTATACATGCCAACAGGTGAAAGCTGAGCACCAAAAACCATTGTGTTTTCTTCAACCACTTCCAGTCCCTACATGGATGTGGGATGAGATCTCTATGGACTTTTTTTAGGTTTCCTCATACCCAAATAAGGAAGAATTCAATATGGGTTGTGATTGATAGGCTGACTAAGTCATCTCACTTTTTACCCATTCGTGATACGACCAAAGTTAAGGAGTTGGAAAATCTCTATGTGAATGATATTGTTATCTTGAATGGAGTTACATATTCTATAGTATCTGATAGGTATCCTCGGTTCATTTCTCACTTTTGGAGAGGCCTTCAGGAGGCACTGGGATCTCAGGTTCGTTTTAGAATAGCCTACTATCCATAGTCTAATGGACAGACAGAAAGAGCTATACATATTTTTTAGGATATGCTTCGTGCTTATGTTCTTGAATTCAGAGGGGATTAGGATGATCACTTAGGGATGGTTGAGTTTTCTTAAAAAAATAGTTACCAGTACTCTATCAGAATGACACGTTTTGAGGCCTTGTAAATCTCTGTTGTGTTGGTCAGAGGTTGGTGAAAGTTATTTGATTAGACCAAGCTTAGTGCAGGAGACGACAAAAAAGATTCAGATGATTTTTCAGAGGATGTAGACATCATAAAGCCTATATAATTCTTATGTTAATCGATGTAATAGACCTTTGGGGTTTTTAGTTGGTGATGAGGTGTTCTTGAATGTTTCACCCCGGTTGGGCCATCGAAGGCTTGTGAAGCAAGGGAAGATTGCTCCTCGATTTGTGAGACCTTTCGAGGTTGTTGAGCATGTGGGGAAGGTTGCGTACGATTTGGTGCTTCCACCATAGCTGATGTCGATACATAACATGTTCTATGTATTGCAGTTGAGAAAGTATATATCTGATCAATCTCACATTTTGAGTTGGAGTGATCTTGAGATCGATCCTGATTTATCTTTGACTGATCAACCATTCATGATAGTTGATTATGAGACCAAGGTACATTGTGATAGGAATATACCTTTGGTTTGTGTGCTATAGAATCATGGTGCTGATAGTCATGAGACATGGGAATGCAAGGTACAAATGATTTCATCATTGGAATCCCTATGAAATCTAAAGGAAATAATGCCATCTATGTGGTAATTGGTCACCTAAAAAATTCGGCACATTTCATTGTTATCAAGGAAGATTTCTCTCTTGAACAACTCACCAAGATATACGTAAGGTAATTGGTAAGACTGCTTGGTGTTCCACTATCTATTGTATATAATCGATATCTGATGTTTAACTCAAGGTATTGGATAAGCCTTCAGTAAGCATTTGATATAGAGTTGAGAATAAACACTATTTATCACCCTCATATGGATGGTTAGTCTAAAAGAACCATTAAAACTATATAGGATATAATGATATTATGTTCAATGGATTTATAAGGATTTTGGGATCAACACCATCCCCTAGTTGAGTTCTCCTATAATAACACTTTTCATTCTATCATTTAAATGATAAAGGCACCAGGTGCGTAACAGAAGCCTCAAAACCTGGGATTTTAAAAATTTTCCCACTGACAATCGACATGAGCTCATCATAGTCAGTGAAACTCTTCCTAATTACCATCCAAGGAGATGTGAGTAATTTTAATTACAAAATTAAAACCACAAAATACCTATTTAGATCCAAATCTGTGCTCGATATCTGCTCAACATCGGTGATCATTTCTTGAATAATCTAAAGCCTAATTCTTCTGGATCATCCACACGTGCATCAAGAAACTGTTGGAGCACCAAACATAAAATTTCAGGTGCTAGCACAAAGATATGGTGATGCCTTTGATGATCCAATGATCATCATATCTCCTTGCTTGCGATGCACAAGAGATATCTTGATCCGATCGCCTGGATCAAGAGCTTCTCTCTCTATAAATTTAGTGAGAGAATATGAGAGAGGGTCTCTCACCATTTTTCAATGAATATTATTAGGTGAGAGACTATCCTCCTCTATTTATATTTTGTTATAAAATTACCCAAAATTTCCTTTCCAACCCCTAAATAATTAACACACTATATAAATAATTTTATGACTACTATGTTGTGCCATAAATACCATTTACATTATTAAACCTTCCTTACAATATTATAAATATATTACATGATAAATATGGATCCATTAACTCGACTCATCATTCTTGAAAATATTAAATGAACATTTAATATTCTAAATTAATATTTGTTTAAATAATATTTTCCAAGTATTTACTTTAAAACTTGTAAATAAATTCATTAAATAAATTCATTAAATAAATTCAATGCCAATTATTCTTAAGTTCAATAATATAAATTTATTTATTGCATTGGTGATCATATATCTTTGGAAAAAACCTATACCCAAGTGGTGGGGCCCACTATTTCCTATTTACCTATTCAACTAAATAGGGAAGATTCTTGAATACACTATTGTGTGTGATCCTCTAGGCCCTTATCTCGATAATAGTGAATACTATTCACAGACTAAGAGCGGGATCTAGCAACTCATTATGGCCCTGAAAGAGATAAGGATAATCATAGAAATGAAAACCAACTTATAACACAAACTGTGTAATATAATATTTTGGTATTTAATATATCATAAAATTGATTCACACCCATGTAATTTCCCTTTATTGCTTTATTATCTATTGATATAACTGGATGGATCTACCCTCGACTACCATGGCCATGGTCTTATGAGGGTACTACCATCCCGATCAACATGGGATGAAATATATTACTTCCTTAACTTGGAAGTAGAAAATCATTTCTTGACCATTCAAACAATTCCATACCACCATTGACGCACCCAACACAAGCTACCTCACAATGATTTCATTATCATGGTTTTTTCCTTGTATAAAAGTACGCGATCATAAGGAAGACATTAGGAATGATCTCAAGTCAAGATACCATTACACATGTTTATAGATAGGAATAACCAATGACACCCAAAACATGTAGTGTTCCTATTGAAGGGTCTCTCCTTGTGATATCACCGCTAGAGATCACCAATTGTGAACTTCATGAGAAGGAGTCTTAATTATTATGAGCCCCCATCACCTAATAGTCCAAAATATACTGTACCCAGCGAGTAAAATGTATTTAGACCATAAGAAAATGTTTAATATTAATGCCATAGTATCTCAAGGTTCTCATTATAGCCTAGGATTTTCTATAACATTTTGATATGAAATTTAATGTGTAGACATCACCATTAAATAGTGGTCATAGAAATATCTACACTATAATGATAAGGATACATCATGTATATCTAACTGCACACAGGATATGGTAATCAGAAGTACTGTTCATGTTGAGTCTAGGGAACCTAATATTAAAACACTCCCAATTTAACTGGAGCCAACTTTTTAACCATACATGTTATCTCTTACATGATTAAGATCATGTTTCTACTGAGTCACAGTTTTATTTTCTAGGTCTTCCATGATTTTTCCGCATGACTATTATTCTAAGTATGACCTCATCTTCTTGAGTAAAAATTCTCAGGATATGGTATCCCTTTTTCCACTATCTTAACTTGACATCATTTCTAGTAATAATATCATAATTTACATTACGATAATTCTTTACTTAATAGGTTTGATTCCATGAACTGGAATAAATCGTTGTGTATTACTGCTTCTTAGCTTCCTAAGAAGCTGCAATGTTCTAATTATTTATAGGTATGGCTACCACTATATTATATGATCTTTTCTTACTCATAAACTTATCCTAACTATGATATTAAATCACATGTATCAAATGGATACTAGTTTGTGTCCCCTAAAAAGTAGTATTCTTTCTTCTCCACTTACCATATACTTATCTTTTGTACTTTCCCAAGTACAATCCTTATAGTTGTGACTGCTTCCCATGTAGTACTCCTTTATATAACTGATATTTTCCTACTATAAAGTATATCTTGAAAATTTAAATTTTTTTATATATCATTACATACATGATTAATCCAACTCTGAAGCATATGGAATTCAACTCACCACGTTAATCTCCTCCTACGCCCTAAATATGTCTACCTAGAGATATATTTTCCATGTGACACTAGAAATAATTCTCTCTGAAATTGTTCCATGTTGTATTTATCAATACCATGTCACTATATGTATGTCTGACTAGGTCCAAGAAACCTTTAGATCTACCTCATTAGATCCTATTCCCTATAATTTAGGTTTCTACTTTATGTCAATCTCGAGATAATTAATATCATCCTGGTCTTAACTAATTGAAAGAAAAACATCTTTTTTCCATATGTTTCTAAACATATTTTACTTGTAAAACATAGGCGCTCCCACTAACCTCTAGTAGAAACATGAAAAACATTCATTCCATATGAATATTCTATGATCTAGTTAGTACTATGCTTGTACCATCTATGTATAATCTCATTTGAATACCCACCGCATTATTCATTATTATAACCCCGTTTCTAATTTAACACACAAAATCCATAATTTAATTTTAATTGAACTTGTAAATCTTGTATAATTTCCATATACTACTTACCTATATGAATCAATATTCTCAATGAATAATGTATCACCATTCGTAGTGAATAAAAAACCATCACTATAGTTTTAACCATCCTACGTAGTATGCGTCATTGGGACATTCCTCTTCCACATGACTTGTGGAACTCATTCATATTCCAACTACATGTGAATATCTGGAATTGACTAAACCTAAGTCAATCTGGCTCCCACTATCTCTAACAGAGATGTGAACCCTTGTATAGAAATACAATCTATCACTTAATTACCACTTTTCTAACTTAGGGATCTATGTAATATACTAAAAAATCTTTAGGACAATTACCTTAGATGCACATTGTGTTTAGTTGATGCAATTTTGTTTATATCCTAACAAACTCTTTTAATCTAAACACATGTATTATGTCATAATGGATTTCAATCATACTATGACTCATATTAAATTCATTATTGTTGGGACATGGTTATGGGATATCACCATTATTTTTGAATCATTTCATGAAATATAATGTAAGTTTTTGCAAGCTATAATATTGATACCCCTTACACAATAACTATGATGTATAAAATGTGCATTTTGGAATTACTCCACACTACATTTTTTTGATCAATGTTAACATAAAATAATTCATCATTGATCCTCATAATTAAAATCAATGTTGTGATGTGGATAAGGTAATTTAAATTTAAGAGTTACTCCATGCAACATTATATTAATCGATGATTGCTTGGTTAATATATTATTCAGCATGTCATCCCGAAGAATCTAATATCATCTAACCATGCATATGTCATACTTAATTTTCTAATTCATTAATTTACCCTTAAATGAATTTAATGAACTATTTTTACCACTAGCTTACACTTGGAGTAGTTCATGCTCACTAGATGATGTAATTTTGAAATCCTAATGGCGTACCTTTATTTCTAAAGTTTTCTTTGTCCAAAACTAAGTATATACATCTATAATACCTAAGGTTTTTAGCTTGGATGAGTCTAAATACCATATAGGGTATATCCTAGATGTCTAATTTTAGTTTTTATTGACAAATAATTATCTTTCCACAACTGGATAAATTAGTCTTACATTTTATATTACTCAAGTATTGCTTATGATTCAAGAATCACTGAACTATTTGTTGGGTATTATTGACTAAAAAAAACATTAATTCATGAACCTGTAATAATGTCTCCTTATGTTAAATTGATATGTGTGATAATTGTTTTGTTAATGCTCAATAATAGTATTAAAAGAATCATTCTTTTTGAAATATAGAAGTCATGTACTTCTCACCGCTGACTTTGGAATCACCCTTTCTCAGTCACTTGGAGAATACACATTACTTATAGTAATGTTTCTATACTCATTAGGTTACCATATTTAAATAAACATATTTGATTGATATATTGTATTGAATAACAAAAAATTAATATTGAAACATTACTTTTATGTGATGAATATACCTGAAGAAGAAGTGATTATTTTCTTAATTCATTTTATTACATTTAAATTCCATAGAATTTATTTCATGTTATGTGAGGAAAATAACCTCCTATTAATACTTCTTTCATTGAAGGATGTTACAAATTTGATTTTGGTGTTACTTTCCATTGTCCTTTTCAATTTGTCTCTCAATTTGTTTTCCATAAGAACAAAGGATTATCCTTTCTTTTATATTATTATTACTTGGAGCACTTTACCCAAAAAGTAATGAAGCGTTTACCCCATACTGTTCGTTTTGTAACCTTAAAAGAAACTAGAGTTATCAGGTTTAAATGTGAATGGGATGTTTTGAAATATCATAATATTCCTTCAAATTTAAAAATAGCTAGTGTAAACATCACATTCAAATATTGCTTCACTTTCTCCTCATAAACTTCATGGAGATGAGACTACATGTTTTATTATTTATGTCATGATGTTTTTTCCGCAACTGGAATTGAACATTGGGGATAAAATTATGACATAACTATAATATGATATATAAATGAGTCTCCTGTAAGCATTTTTACACCATCACTTCCTTATGTCTCTTAACAAGTATTGGGGACACTAATACTTAGAATTTCCTATATCATAGTATTGTGTGCAAGCGCCTGTACTATTCTTTGAAATTCATGATAGTTTGGGAATTTACTTTATACATTATTTATCGTAGTATTTATTCTGGTATAACTTTTCATTTTCTAAAAAAATAATATTCCAGTAGATTTTTACTTTTTATCTTGATTACCTATTTAGACATTTTTATTGATTAATTAAATCATTAAATGTATCCCACTATTTTATAGAATTATAGGAACCCTCTGTGCTAGAAATGAAATAATTTGCATCTTGATTATTCTAGTGGAAATTATCTTTGAATCATCCCTCATAGTCTACAATAGATGACTACACCACTACTTGGAGGGTTCAAGGTAGGCATTTGGCTGACCAACCAAATTAACTTTCGGTTCCTTGATTTGTTGAGTGAAGTCCCAACTTTTAAAATCATAACTTTATTTATTTAATGATTTAATCTAAAATTATTGAAATCTATCTATGGATAATCCTTACTACCACTTTAGTTAATTTAATCCATCGCTCTCATAAGAACTCCCTGGTAGTAAGAGGCATCCTCATCTATGGCTGACCGAGCACCCCGGACACCCATTTTTGTCCAAATTTGAATGATGGAAGATGGTTAAGACTTAATATTTCTTTGTGGTTTTAATTATTTTAAGTGATGAAAGGAAATCATTTTATATCTTATTAGAATGTATTATGTGATCACACACACAACTGACCATGCAATAAATAGAAAAATATCCATTGTGTCACAAGTTCATTTTATCTGTGCACGCTTGTTTATTATTCTATGTGATAACATTCAAACTAATCATTCACAAAATAATAAACCATGAAAAAAATAAAATGATTATGTGATCATGAGTCGATACTAAATGTAGCATGCAATATTTTTATGAGAAATATTTTGTTTTTATGTTACATACATCATCAAAGGAATCTTTCACTACACACAACACTAGATTGGCTTGTTTTACACGCAATCACGACCTTCCTCGATAGCTTGCGTTGTACGCAATACCAAGTTTCAATAAACAATGATATGCTATTAAAATATTTTTAAAACTAGCCGTTATGAATAAAAATACCCACGTTTTGAAATTTTATAAATTTTATCTTTCAAAATGGACTTTATTTTTGGATTCGGAATATCGAAATTAGCCTAGGGTGAAATTTTGGTATTTTTCTGAAAACATTCAATTTTTGATGAATAGTGAAAACACTGTGTTACTATTTAAAAACCGACTTTTTATTTAAATAATTATTTATTTTATTTAAATTTATTTTAGGTCAAGATTGATACATAATACCTATATAAGTTCAATTTAGTTAATTGGAGCCATTTTATAATAATTTTAGATATATAAAAATTTTATTGAACTTTTCACTGTCTTTTACCCACCTCCTAGGAGAATTTACAAATTTACATAAAACTTAATTTCACCGCTTCTGTGAGTGGAATTTCGAAACTTCGAGAGACATGGTTAATATCAAGGAGTAAAATGTGGTTCAATAAGATAAAAATAATTTTTGGTGAATAGTAACTTTTTACTTTTTTTTACCACAGTTAAAAGTAAATAGGGAAATTAAGGGTAAAAATGATATTATTATTACCCTAACACATGTCCTAATTCTATCGGATAAGTTTAATTCGACCAAAAACAACCTTAGGAATAAAATATGACCATTTAGGTCCACTTGGATTAGATTAAGACATTTATTATTAATTTATTTAAAGAAGAGTTAAAATAGTTAAAATCAACGTTTTATAACTAAAACATTTTTAATATAGGGTTATACATAAGATAATTTTGACTATAAATATTCATTGGAAATCCAAAAATATTTCCTAAATAATGGTATTTTATTTTTTAATTTTTATACATTAAATAAGTTAATTTATTTTTCACACAATGATGATGCTGTAATTACCTTATTAATGAAATATTAACATAATTGATGTTATAAATACCCAAATAAATGTAATTTGAGACTTTTTATGAATTACAGTAATTTTATAGGTTAATATGACATGTTAGTATTGATTTGATTAACTGTTTTCGAACTACTAATGCTGTTATGAGTTTCACAAAAATCAATTACCAAATAGTGTCAAAATTGACATAAAATAGTTTTTAAAAAAAATATTATATTATTAATTTTTATTTTATTCATAAAAATATAAGGTTCATAAAAATGAATTAGATAAGGTTATATATATTAATAATGAACAAATTGGGGTTAGTTTGGCTTGTTATAGTAAGTTTATTAACCTTATAGTGTAAGAAAACAAGAAGACAAGGTAAAAGTAAAATTATTTAACTTAAAGTTAAATTTAAATTATAAGGTTAAAATAGAAACCTAAACTTCTCTAAATTATATTGGATGAGAATATTTTGATCCATACCCACCTTAGCTTCGAAATAAATCAATTTTGAGCTATTAAAAACTGAATATGACTTTATAATAAAATAATAGTTTTAGTTTTTCCAAAGGTGCCCCTCTCCTCCCTTATAAAAGGGCACCTCCTCCCTCTCCTCCTCACAGAACTTTGAGCCTTCAAGATTGGCCAAAACCTACCAATTTATATTCTCCACTTACCTAGAAACATCCTAGAGGTCCTGGTCTTCTTTAAATACCATCTTTAGTGCCCTAAGAGGAGGTTAAGAAGAGGCGCTTCAAAGACGATGTAATGTCCGTTACTGATTCTTTAAAATTTATTTCTTCTTCTACTTCTTCTTCTTTAGTTGTTTCATTATGAAGTAATAAAATAAGTATCACTCATATACTGATATTTTATTATAAATATGAAAAAACCCTATTTCACCTTCTATCCATCCTACGGAAAACAAAATCACCGCGCGTGCGTACGTACGGAATACCGTCTCCATGCCGTGGTGTAATCTATTTTCCACCACCACCTTACTTGGATGGTTATAATGGTCTAAAGAATAACTATATATTATTATTGTAAATTGATATTAATTCTAAAATAGTATACATACACTTCAATACAATTCCACGATCATGGGAACGATATCATCGCTCGTGTGTACGTACGGCCTACTGTCTCCACGATGTGATGCGACTCGTTCTACATGATCATAACTGCATAATGATTATATAAATGAATTGAATAAATATGATATATATTACACTAATACAATTCTGGAAATGAGTTATCTATAACCTAATAATAATAATAATAATTTATTCGACAAAACACGAATAAGAACAAAAAGCAATAAACATCGGGATAACAAGTAGCAATGAAGTATTACTGATAAGTAGCAAAGAATATGACCATATATGATATGATAACAATTATTAAGATTCTGGAATAAGTCAATAACATTATTTAAATCATTATACTGGAGGTTCGGACACGTACGAAGCAAATCGAACCTAAGGTAAGAGAAAATCTCGCAATCTCAATTTTTATCCGAGATTGTTTATACTTCGGTAATTACTGGGGCATATTTATCATCCAAATCCATGTTTTGTCAATATGTAATATTATTTCTATCCTACTACAATTTTTTAAATCCAATATTACTTGTTGGTGAGTTTTTAGTAAAAGATATGAAAGGAATATTTTGTCATTTTTAGTACGAGGTACTTTTTTACTTTTCCAGCCAAAGTACGAGAAGAATGTTTTTTTAACTTATACGGAATGAATGGACTTTTAGAACATTATTTACATGAAGCTTCCTTTACAAGTTTTCAAGTTTATATTTAATCAACTTCTTTTAGTTCAAAATTTTATGACATTTTAAGAAAGTAAAAATGTTTTTGAAGTAGAAAGGATATTTTCCTCAAGAATGAAGTTCAAGTGTTTTATCAAAATTATTTTCCATATAAGATAATCTAGGGTTATATTTCTATCCCTATTTTTACATTTATTTGTTTATGTCATGATGGAATTGTTTTTATAATGTCCTTTTATTTTATATGGATTGTGTTATGATGGCATGATGTTTAAGAATCCCATTTTTATTACATGGGTGATGCTATGATGTATGATTTATGATATTGTGGAACACATAATAATGATTTCATTATGAGATGGGTAGGACCTATATATCCCTCCAATGCATTGGGTAAAAATTTATATCTCATGAGATAGACATGGCTGGAACAACAGGTTAATTCGATTTAGTGAAACAGGACTGAAATGAGGAGTGAACTCGGTTCAGAAATGGACTTTGTCCGCTAAGATAGTCTTGGCAATTAGTCTTGACTACTAAGAAATGATTCTCTATGATTATGTGTGTATGCCACAAAGTTTCATGTTTTATGTTATGATTATTTGTATTACATTTCACTATTATTATTGATCCCGTGTCATGATATTATGATCTCTTTTGCATGATAAGATTTTCAAAATTTCATGTTCTTAAAAATATGATATGATTGATATTTCTTTTGTTTACCCTTAGTGAGAATTTGAGCTCACCCTTTTGTATGTTTTCTTTTCCCCAGGTCTGGAAGAAGGGTATTATGTAGAATATTCCAAAAGGGACTCTAGATATGATGAAATAAATGGGAGACAACATAGATGATTTATGAACTAGTTGTTTATGTTTCCCAGTTTATAAAGACACTATACCTATACGGTCCTTTCATGGTTTTGATATATGTTGTAATAATTATGCTTCAATTCTCAAGTAATAACAATGTATGTAAAGTATGGGTTATTATATTTGGTATTAGAGGCAAAGGAGGTAGGAATGAATCCAATCCTTGGGAACTATCACATGTGAGCGTTGAATGCAGCATGGCTCTCTACCCAAGGGCTTCATGAAAAAATGGCTGCCACTGGGGATGGTGGTGTGTCCCGCCCAGAGGGTGTAGCCACCTATGGAGTGCCCTCATAGGTATCAATTATAGTCCATTGGAAGTAATTCCATATCACTATAGTTGGTATCAGAGGAAAGGTATATTCAACCTTTGGAAACTAGGATTTGAAAGCCTTAATAAGAATCCTAAGGATATATCTAAGAATAGAACACACTCTTAGTGCTCTAGAAATGGACATGAATAACCTAAGATAAGACCTTAAGTGTAAAAGTTTATTCTTGATTATGTGGTTTTCCTATTATAATTAGTGTTTCTAACACTATTCTTCTTGGTTTTAGTCAATGGCTAGAACCTGAAGGAACCGTGTCAATGCAGAATGCGACGGGAAATGCATTGATTTCCCCCCCTGAGCAACCAAACATTATGGGAGCTAGAATGAAAAATCTTTTAGCCATGCTCACACAACTTTCTCAAGCTATGAATCATACAGGACTTCCAAACAAGAAAAGGAAGGAGCAACATTCTGTTGAATCCTTCATGAGGCAGCGTCCACCCTCATTTAGCAGGTCTACTGATCCATTAGTTGATGAACAATGGATTAGTATTATTGAAAAGATATTTTCAGTTCTTCAATTTTCTGAACATGAGAAAGTCATCTTAGCAGTGTATCATTTGGAAGGTGATGCTGATCAATGGTGGAATCTTATCAAGAATACGAGGCAAAGAGAAGAAATTGAGTCCATGGAATGGGACGAGTTCAAGAACTTATTTTTCAATAAGTACTTCCCTCGTATTCTTTGAACAAAGATGGAGAAAGAGTTTCTTGAACTAAAGCAAAAGGATTATGAATCTGTTGGTACCTACGAAGAAAATTTTACAAGACTTTCAAGGTACGCTTCTGGGATTATTATCCAACCTGAGAGTAAGATCGATCGATTCTTTAGTGGCTTAAAACCAAGTCTTCGAAGGGTGTTATCCATAAGGGACTTCAATAGCTATGAGGAAATTGTTCGATGTGCTCTCAAGGTTGAGATGGAGATTGGAGTAACCCATTAGTCATATGCGTTTGATAAGAAGAGGAAAATGGAATTCAAAGGAAAATCTAAAGAGCACACTGAAAAGAATATGAGTTTTCCATTATGCTCAAAGTGTGGAAAGAAACATGGAGGGAGTTATCTTAAAGGGAGAAGTAAATGTTTCAAATGTGGAAAAGAAGGTCATCGGGCATTTGAATGCCGCAATTATGGTAAGAAGATTTCTAGTGATGCGAACAAAGAAAAGACTACACAGAGTGAACCTCCTACACTTCAATGTTACAAGTGCAAGGAAATGGGGCAATATGCTAATCAATTCCCTAATCCAAGGGTTTTTTATGATTATTGACGTCAACAAACTCTTAAGGCTAATGACAAAGGAAAGTCACATGAAATTTATATCAGCGATGTGGAGTATGATAACGAAGTGGTGAAAGGTACACTTACCATCCACTCTAAAGTAGAAAATGTTTTATTTGATTCTGGATCCACCCACTCTTTTATTTCTGAAGAATTTTCTAAGGGTATCACCATATTACCTCAACAATTAGATGTTGAGTTAGCTGTGACAACCCCTAATGGCACAACAGTCACATCAAAAGTTTATAATTCTTCTCCGATTGAAGTTTGTGGGAAAGTGCTTCCTGCAAATCTTGTGATCCTTCCTATAGTGGAATTTGATGTGATTCTTGGCATGAATTGGATTTCTTTATATGGATCTCATATCAATTTCCAAATAAGGTAAGTCACATTTTATATTCCAGATCAATCTATGATCGACTATCGATGCAAGGATGAACATAACCTTCCAGTGGAGATTTATTCCATCTTATGGGTCCTGATTCCACTAAATGAAGGTTATTTATCTCAAATGGTTGGTGAGAAACTAACGATTAAGAATATTCGCATTGTATGCGAGTTTGTTGATGTCTTTCCAGAGGAATTGCCAGGTCTTCCACCAAATCGTGAAGTTGAGTTTTCAATAGAACTCATACCGGGTGCTATGCCCATTTCAAAGACACCTTATAGAATGGCCCCAATTGAGTTGCAGGAATTGAAGAAGCAACTCCAAGAGAATCTTGATAAGGGATTCATATGCCCTAGTGTGTCACCTTGGGAAGCACCTATTCTGTTTTTTAAGAAGAAAGATGGATCAATGAGACTCTGCATTGATTATCGGGAACTTAACAAGATCACTATCAAGAAAAAATATCCTCTCCCATGCATTGATGACTTATTTGACCAACTACGTGGATCTCAATACTTTTCCAAGATTGATCTTTGTTCAGGGTATCATCAATTAAGGGTCAAAAGGGAGGATATACCAAATACGACTTTCCGTACAAGGTATGGACACTATGAATTTATAGTGATGCCATTTGGTCTTACTAATGCCCCTAATATCTTCATGGATCTAATGAATAGAGTCTTTAGAGACTATCTTGATCAGTTTGTGGTAGTATTTATAGACGATATTCTTGTCTATTCAAAGAGCAAGGAAGAACATGAAGATCACTTGAGAATTGTATTGAAGACCCTAAGAAAGGAGAAGATTTATGCCAAATTTACCAAGTGTGGATTTTGGCTTCAAAAAGTTTCATTTTTGGGTCACAAAATCTCAAAAGAGGGGACATCTGTGGATCCAGTAAAAACAGTGGTTATCAAAAGATGATCAAGACCAACAACAATAACTGAGATACGAATTTTTCTTGGTTTGGCTGGATATTATCGACATTTTGTGAAAGATTTTTCACGATTATCTAACTCACTCAGCAAATTAACTCGAAAAGGAGT
This sequence comes from Viscum album, assembly GCA_963277665.1. Taxonomy (NCBI): domain Eukaryota; kingdom Viridiplantae; phylum Streptophyta; class Magnoliopsida; order Santalales; family Viscaceae; genus Viscum; species Viscum album. The sequence goes on along the minus strand of OY728167.1, from coordinate 515,232,385 downwards.
TAAGTTCGATTGGACAGAGGAGTGTGAAGATAATTTCAAGTAGTTAAAAAGAAGGTTATCCAGTGCACCTGCACTCACACTGCCTTGTAGTGGAGAAAGGTTTGTGATCTATAGTGATGCATCCAAGAAGGGATTGGGGTGTGTTATCATGAAAAACGATATGGTGATAGCTTATGCCTCACGATAGTTTAAAATCCATGAGCAAAATTACCCAACTCATGATTTGGAGTTAGCTGCGATAATCTTTTAATTAAAGATTTGGAGGCATTATCTTTATGGAGAAAGATGTTATATTTATACTGATCATAAAAGTTTAAAGTATATTTTCACACAAATGGAGTTGAATATGCGCCAAAGAAGATGGTTGGAGATGATTAAGGATTACGACTACTCAATTCATTACCACCCTGGGAAAGTAAACAAGGTGGCAGATACATTAAGTCGACAAGACCATGCTAGCTTATCCATGATGAGGATAAAAAAAGATCCAATATTTATGGATTTACAAAGGATGGATCTTGGAGTTATAATGGAAGGGAAAAAATCTTATCTTTATCAAATGAATGTTCAACCATTTATACATGTGAAGATTAAAGAGGCATAGAAAGAAGATGTAGAGTTTCAAAAGAAGGTGAGAAATGTTCCTGAATTCAACCTTGATTGTGATGGGATAATAATGTTCAGAAATCGGGTTTGTGTTCCTCCCATCCCAGAATTAAAGAAGGAGCTGTTGGATGAGGCTTATAGTTCTTCATTCTCTATTCATCCTGTAAGTACGAAGATGTATAGGTACCTGAAAGAGTACTTCTGGTGGGATGGCATGAAAAGAGATGTTGCTAAATATGTCTCTTTATGCTTGGCTTGTCAGCAAGTTAAAGTTGAGGGACAGAAGTCTAAGGGGATGTTACAACTATTACCCATACCTGAATGGAAATGGGAAAACATCACTATGGACTTTGTCACCAGACTTCCTAAAACATCCAAAGGCAATAATGCTATCTGGGTCATAGTTGATCGTCTTAAAAAGTCGGCACACTTCATTGCTATTAGAGAAGATTTCTCTCTGGATCAGCTTTCCAGGATATTTCTAAAGGAAGGGGTAAGATTTCATGGAGTACCACTTTCCATTATATCTGATCGGGATCCGAGGTTTAACTCAAAGTTATGGCGAAGTCTTCAGAATACTCTGGATATAGAGTTGAGTTTCAGCACTGCTTATCATCCTCAGACAGATGGTCATTTTGAGAGGAAAATTCAAACTCTAGAAGATATGTTGAGAGCTTGCTCTATGGATTTCAAAGGAGGTTGGGATCAACACCTACCTTTGGTGGAATTTTCTTATAATAATAGATTTCACTCTATTATTCAGATGGCTCCTTATTAAGCTCTCTATGGAAAGAAATGCATGACTCCAACTTGCTGGGATGAAGTTGGGGAAAGAAATCTATTAGGACCTGATATTGTTGATGAGATGGCAGAAAAGGTCTAATCTATTCAACAACACATAAGAGCAGCTCAGAGTCGAAAAAAACATTATTCCGATAACTGAAGAAAATACCTAGAGTTTGAAGTGGGTGATAAAGTGTTCTTAAGAATATCTCCTTGGAAGAGAGTAATGAGATTTGGAAAGAAGGGAAAGCTGATCCCTAGGTATATTGGTCCTTTCGAAATACTGGATCGTGTAGGGAAGGTAGCTTACTGATTGGGGATTCCAATGAATCTCTCTCAAGTTCATGATGTGTTCCATGTATCTCTCCTGAGAAAGTACATACCCGATCCTTCACATATACTCAGCTCAGAAGTTGTACCGCTGGAGCAAGATCTTTCTTATGAAGAACAGCTGATAGAGATTCTGGATCGTAGCGAAAAAGTTCTACGGAACAAGACCACTCTCTTGGTGAAAGTTTTATGGAGGAACCACCAATTAGAAAAAGCTGCGTTGGAGCTTGAGGATATGATGAGGGAGAGGTATCCTCATCTGTTTGTGATGAATTTCGAGGGCGAAATTCATTTTAAGGGGGGTAGAATGTAACACCCGAGATTTTTATGAGAAATATTTTGTTTTTATGTTATATACATCATCAAAGGAATCTTTCACTACACAAAACACTAGATTGGCTTTCTTTACACGCAATCACGACCTTCCTCGATAGCTTGCGTTGTACGCAATACCGAGTTTCACTAAACAATGATATGCTATTAAAATATTATTAAAACTAGCCGTTATGAATAGAAATACCCACTTTTTAAAATTTTCTAAATTTTATATTTCAAAATGGACTTCATTTTTGGATTCCGAATATCGAAATTAGTCTAGGGTTAAATTTTGGTATTTTTCTGAAAATTTTCAATTTTTGATGAATAGTGAAAACACTGGGTTACTATTTAAAAACTGACTTTTTATTTAAATAATTATTTATTTTATTTAAATTTATTTTAGGTCATAATTGATACATAATACCTATATAAGTTCAATTTAGTTCATTGGAGTCATTTTATAATAATTTTAGATATATAAATATTTTATCGAACTTTTCACCTTCTTTTACCCACCTCCTAGGAGAATTTGCAAATTTACATAAAACTTAATTTTACTGCTTCTGTGAGTGGAATTTCGAAAATCTGAGAGACACGGTTAATATCAAGGGGTAAAATTTGGTTCAATAAGATAAAAATAATTGTTGGTGAATAGTAACTTTTTACTTTTTTTTACCACGGTTAAAAGTAAATAGGGTAATTAAGGGTAAAAATGATATTATTATTACCCTAACACATTTCCTAATTCTATTGGATAAGTTTAATTAGATTGAAAACAACCTTAGGAATAAAATATGACCATTTAGGTCCACTTGGATTAGATTAAGACATTTATTATTATTTTATTTAAAGAAGAGTTAAAATAGTTAAAATAAAAGTTTAATAACTAAAATATTTTTAATATAGGGTTATAAATAAGATAATTTCGACTATAACTATTCATTAGAAAGATAAAATTATTTCCTACATAATGGTATTTTATTTGTAATTTTTAGACATTAAATAAGTTAATTTATTTTTGACACAATGATGATGTAGTAATTACCTTATTAATGAAATATTAACATAATTGATGTTATAAATACCCAAATAAATGTAATTTGAGAATTTTTATAAATTAAACTAATTTTATAGGTTAATATGACATGTTAGTATTGATTTAATTAACGTTTTTCGAACTAATAATTCTGTTATGATATTCAAAAAAATCAATTACCAAATACTGTCAAAATTGACATAAAATAGTTTTTAAAACAAATATTATATTATTAATTGTTATTTTGTTCTTAAAAATCTAAGGTTCGGCCAAATGACTTAGATATGGTCATATATATTAATAATGAACAACTTGGGGTTCTTTTGGCTTTTTATAGTAAGTTTATTAACCATATAGTCTAAGAAAACAAGAAGACACAGTAAGAGTAAAATTATTTAACTTAAAGTTAAATATAAATGATAAGGTTAAAATAGAAACCTAAACTTACCTAAATTCTATTGGATGAGATTATTTAGACCCATCCCCACCTTATCTTATAAATAAATCAATTTAGATCAATTAAAAACTGAATATGACTTTATAATAAAATAATATTTTTAGTTTTTCTAAAGGTGCTCCTCTCATCCCTTATAAAAGGGCACCTCCTCCCTCTCCTCCTCACACCACTTTGAGCATTAAAGCTCGGCCAAACCCTACCAATTTCTCTTCTCCACTTCCCTAGAAACATCATAGAGGTCCTGGTCTTCTTCAAAGACCATCTTTAGTGCCCTAAGAGGAGGTTAATAAGAGGTGCTTCAAAGAAGAGGTAATGTCTGTTATCAATTCTTTCAACTTTATTTATTCTTCTACATCTTCTTCTTTAGTTGTTTCATTATGAAGTAATAACATTAGTATCACTCATATAATGATATGTTATTATAAATATGAAATAACCCTATTTCAACTTCTATCTGTCCTACGGAAAATGAAATCACCGTGTGTGTGTACGTACGGAATACCGTCTCCACACCGTGGTGTAATCTGTTTTCCACCACCACCTTACATGGATGGGTATAATGGTGTAAAGAATAACTATATATGATTATTGTAAAGTTATATTGATTCTGAAATAGTATACATACACTTCAATAGAATTCCACGATCATGGGAATGATATCATCGCTCGTGTGTACGTACGGCCTACCGTCTCCACAATGTGATGCGACTCATTCTACATGATCTTAATTGCATAATGATTATATAAATTAATTGAATAAATATGATATATATTACACTAATAAAATTCTAGAAATGATTTATCTATAACCTAAAAAGAATAATAAGAATTTATTCGACAAAACACGTATAAGAACAAAAAGCAATAAACACCCGAATAACAAGTAACAATGAAATATTACTAATAAGAAGCTAAGAATATGACCATATATGATATCATAAAAATGAGTAAGATTATGGAATAAGTCAATAACATTATTTAAATCATTATACAGGAGGTTCAGACACGTATGAAGAAAATCAAACCTAAGGTAAGGGAAAATCTCGCAATCTCAATTTTTATCCGAGATTGTTTATACTTAGGTAATTACTGGGGCATATTTATCATACACATCCATGTTTTGTAAATATTTAATATTATTTCTATCCTCCTAAAATTTTTAAATCCAATATTACTTTTTGGTGAGTTTTTTGTAAAATATATGAAAGGAATCTTTTTTCGTTTTTAGTACGAGGTACGTTTTGACTTTTCCGGCCAAAGTATTAGAAGAATGTTTTTTAACTTATACGGCCTGAATGGACTTTGAGAACATTATTTCAATGAAGATTCCTTTACAAGTTTTCAAGTTTATTTTTAATCAACTTCTTTTAGTTCAAAATTGTATGACATTTTAAGAAAGGAAAAATGTTTTTGAAGTAGAAAGGATATTTTCCTCAAGAATGAAGTTCAAGTGTTTTATCAGAATTATTTTCCATCTAAGATAATATAGGGTTCTGTTTCTAGCCCTATTTTTACATTGATTTGTTTATGTTATAATGGAATTATTTTTATGATGTTATTTTATTTTATATGGATTATTTTATGATGGCATGATGTTTAAGAATCCCATTTTTATTACATGGGTTATGCTATGATGTATGATTTATGATATTGTGGCACACATAAGAATGGTTTAATTATGAGATGGGTGGGACCTATATCTCCCTCCAAATCATTGGGTAAAGATTTATATCTCATGAGATAGACATGGCTGGAACAGCAGGTTAATCTGGTTCAGTGAAACAGGACTGAAACGAGGAGTGATCTCGGTTCAGAAATGGACTTTTTCTGCTAAGATAGTCTTGGTAATGAGTCTTGACTACTAAGAAATGATTCTCTATGATTATGTGTGTATGACACAAAGTTACATGTTTTAAGTTATGATTATTTTGATTTCATTTCACTATTATGATTGATCCCATGTCATGATATTATGATCTATTTTGGAGGATAAGATTTTCAAAATGTTATGTTCTTAAGAATATGATATGATTGATATTTCCTTTGTTTACCCTTACTGAGCATTTGAGCTCACCATTTTGTATGTTTTCTTTTTCCTAGGTCTGGAAGAAGGGTATTAAGTAGAATATACCAAAAGGGACTCTAGATATGATGAATTAAATGGGAGACAACGTAGATGATTTATGAACCAGTTTTTTATGTTTCCCAGTTTCTAAAGACACTATACCCATATGGTCCTTCAATAGTTTTGTTATGTGTTGTAATAAGTATGCTTCAATTCTGAAGTAATAACAATGTATGTAAAGTATGGGTCGTTATACTAAAGGTTGATCCATTGAGTGAATAATGGATCAACCTAGACCATTGGGGCAATACCTTGAGCCGTGTCGCTCACGACTTGAGCTGCAATGTCTGCCCATCCAATGCATCAAGCTCTTGTCTAGTTCATCACCATAACTTGGCATGAAGTGCGTCACTTCTCATCCTCATCATTATACAATAATTATATCCCATTGGTGAGGGGGTATTGGGAGTACAAAATACAAATGAAAAGTGGACATGTAGACCCTTATACATATAATGATGCTTAGAAGACTCACAGATCATCTTTTATTAAATTAATTATTGCAAACCATTACAATAAATATATAAAAAAATGAAACACCTAACATGCATTGGTCAGTCTTAGGCTCATGATCATTCAATACGCATTAAACTCCCTTAATTAAATTAAATGAATAATTAAAATTAAACATGAATTAAATTATTTTCCGAGGGAACTTTTATGAATTAAAAATACACTGTTATTTTTAATTCAACAATATTCATCATTCGGTCATGTCAATTAATTTAATTTTAAAACAAAAAATTTAATTAATTAATTAATTTAATTTAACACCAAAATTAAATTAATTTAACCCATAGAATTAAAATAAATTTTAAAATTATCCATGCTTCGAAAACCCTGAACATGGACCATGTAGGGACAAACTTGCACAGGCCCATTCCAGGTCATACAGATCCCATGCAAAGGTGTTCTGGGTTCGACAAGCCCGTCCAAGCCTATTTCGGGCCGGGCCTACCATCGAACACACTACAAATATAATCTAGTTAAATTTATCCAGAGGCAGTGGGATAGGGGTTGTTACCTAGAATGAGGGGTCACTAGAGGTGCCCAAGGCGGATAGTCAGGGAGTGTGTTCCTGACTAATGGGAGGACCACAGGTGAAATCGGTGGATGAATTGAGCTTGAAGCTCTACGACACAAGATCTCAAAAGGAAGGGTGTCCGAGTAGGGTGCCACTCGAGATTGGCCGTCACTGGACAAATGATGTTAATCTCACTAGAAGTGGGAATCAGTCGAACATTAGAGGGAAGTTAGGCATCCAGTAGTAGCCGCGATCAGTAGAGATGGCTGCAAGATTGGTCAGATCTGGTAAAAATTGTAGTAGAAGAACATCGGTGGGGCTCAGCTAGTGGGACTTTCCCATGGATCCCAACAGCGATAGGTGGGAGGCCCAGATTCAGGCAGAAATGCCTCCCTCAAAGGTGAGGTAGGCCAGCTGGTTTTGGGTGGCACCAAGTCTCGGTCAGATGAGAAGAGGGGGTGCCGTGCGTGGTGCTTGTCGGTGGGCACTAAAGGGAGCTCGGCTTCACCGTGAAGGAAGCCACTGGGGGGAGTGGCTGGGGAGTGGGTAGCTCGAGGGAGGGCCGAGAGGTGTGCTAGCTTAGGGAGAAAGGAGTCAATAGGGGGACCCTCCCCTTGGCTGATTTATATATATATATATATATATATATATATATTCAGTTTGGCTGACTTGCGAAGACCACTAGTAGACTTGATGGTTTGGCTTGTTTATTTTTTATATCAGGTTGGGCTACCCCATGATCCCAATTGCCTAATTTTAATAAACTAGTACTCGCCCGTCACACGGTGCTATAAAATAAATACTGATTTCAATTTGTTGATTAATCTCATAAACTATTCAATTAATTTGAAATGTTATATCTAAACATTAATTAATTAATTCTAAATGCTATAATCTACTTAAAAACAAAAACAAAATTAAAAAGAATTAACATCACCAAAAATTATTCTATCAATTTTTTTCCCTAAAACTTAATATGTTTAAATGGATAAGTGTAAAACATTACAAAGGGAATACAAAGAACCAAACCTAGAGCTTAAACAGCAAGGGGAAATCCATGTGGGGCGCTAGTGAAGGGAACCAAGAAGCTGTAAGACCTCTGATGTTCTGCTAGCAGGGCTTCTGATAAGATAAGCATGTGAAATCTCTAAGGTATACTATCTGAGATCTCGAAAACCATAGGATCATGCATTTCACTGATGACACTCGTCGAGAAAACCCACTGTAGAAAAAGACACAAAAAAAATACACCAAAAACCAGTAGCAATGAAAAACCACTTCTCTAAAGTAAGGATACATCATCAATATAGTATAAATCATTAAGTATGAAGAAATACTAAATCTGATTGGTACATGTAAAATAATAAACTAAAACATGATCCACTGCTCAAAAAGAAAATAATAAATGCAATAAAATAGAACAAAATGATCCAATGATCTAGAAAAAGGTTATGTCATATTTAGTTGAACTAATATAACTATCTGCTGCTCTAAAATACATGATCCTCTACTATAAAATATCTGATTTGCTGCTCTAAAAAATGATCTGTTGATCCAATAAAACAAATAATCCACTTCTCAAACAAATCACATGATCCACTACCCAAAAAATGCATGATTACATCTCAATTAAAAAATGTGTTCCAATACTCTAAAAAATGATCCAATGCTGAAATAATATAAATGAAAAACATGATTCACTGCTCTAAAACATGTCATGTTATATTTAGTAAAAGTACCTACTCATATTTGTATGTTAAATGATTGATGACCAATATGAAAACATTTCAAGAGAATAAAGCTTTTGTCATACCTAGATCTTTAGTTATCAAAAGGATTTATAGTGGTGGAATAAGAGGTAATAATCCAGGAGTTAAGCACCTATACATTTATCCAACATGTTTACCTATAGATAAAATAATGTTTAAAAATAAGAATACATACTAAAAAATATTTCATTGGCCATATTAAGTAGTCAAAAATCATATCCTAGAGAGATTCATTCAATACATACTAATACCGAATAGTAAACTATCCATATCAACCTACTATGGAGATCATAAGCAATCTGGAAACACTTCCATAAGCAATTTTCAAACAGTTATGCATAAGAAATACAAAATTGAAACTCGTCTCCTACCATATTGAGACTGAGGGTTTTTGAAGATATAACTTTTCCATATTAAGTAGTCTGTTGTGTTCTGGGAGAGACAGTTTCATATATGACCATGTTAGTAAAAGCACTCTAGTAGTTGTGTGAGTAGTTTCTATAGTGGGGACCATATCATGAATGATGGGTTCGCGGTGTTGTCGAACACTTCGATAAATCAAAACCCAAACCTAGCCTACAATGAAATTGGACATGATCATATGAAAATCATAGTCATCAAATATATGTCCATGTGAGTGAAAGAATTGGTTTCAACATGATAGACATGTTAGAATTTTTTTTGTGTGACTTATGTTGGTTGGAATGTTTTGGTGTCAACATGAATGCACATTAGAGATAGTGAAAATTTTATCTTTGCTAAAATTTACCTCCAACCTCTATTATTTTGGAACAACCAGCATGTTAGTACTCTTAGTTAACAAAAAAAACATTAGAACATTATCAATCAAACCTATCACATCAAATAAAGTAGATTCTAATTCCTAAATTTCATTTATTGTTAATTTAAAAATTAAAAATAAACCGCAATTCATCATGGACACCTAATAAATTAACCATAGACTAAGTTCAGACTTGCTACATTACCTTGATAACAGAACCTTATTTGATACCCTTGACCTTAGGATGATACCTACAACAGGTTAATAGAAAAATTTTGATGTGATTTTGTTACACTTTAATAAATAAAATAAGAGAAGATTTCTTTTAAAAACTCAATTGAAACATAAATAAATAAAGAGTAATGCATATTAAATAATATTGAACACAAAATGAATACATTGTATACTTGAATGAGATGTACTTACGGTGATACTGAGACAAGTGTTGTACTAGAATAAGTTGTTCATGAAATAATTCTTCAACTTAAAAGTCTTCCAACAACTATATGATGTAGATATAATAACATTTTAAAATATGAATAAATAGTAATGAATATTTAAATCTAAAAATAAAATATAATAATGAAATAGTGCATGCTTACAAATTAGTCCATTTCATTGATTAAAATAAAAAACCTCAATGCACAAGATGGAGGCTTCTCTAACAGCCTGATTTAGGTCATTTAAGATATGTATAATCTGATTTTCTAAGGATCTATATAGTTTTTTTAACTAACTAAAGAAATTTTAACATCATCGTAGAGGGAATTAATCTAGTAGACTGACCTATAGAATAATATTAACAACTAAATGAATAATTGAGGACATAAACATGAAATTTATAAATTAAACTATTTTATAGATTTTTTTTTATAAATTTAACAAATTTATAATCCATATAAAATAGTAAACTGATTTAGTTGATTAAAGTTTACAACATACCTATACTATGGGCGACAGTGATGAAGGTAGAAGGATAGTGTTAGAGTTAGGGGACCTTACATAATAGACTGCCGTATGATTCAGAAAAATAAATGAATAAACAAATAAATCAAAGTTTCAGAACACGATGGAAAGTTAAAATGAATAAGGAAATGGAAATGGATAGGTGCGATTAAAGTGTCCACCTTATTCTCAATCACATCACTCAATCTGCTATGAAGAAATTTCTCTAGCTACGTCATCTGGCAACGATCATGCCTAAAGGAGCCACTCCCTCATTTTTCTATTTTATCTTCTTCTTGGGCCTCAGCATGGGAAAATATATTCAGACCACATTTAGATTTAAAGATATAATAATGGTTGATATATATGATTTCCATAATATATATTGAATTAATTCTTAGTCTAATAGAGTGATATATGTATAAAAGAAATGGAGGAGTACACCAACCTGATTACATGCAACTCAAGAGTGGGCTGTTCCATTTAGTCCAGTTTCATTGATCACAAAACATGACTTTCAAGTATATTGCTTCATGTAATCAAAAATATAAATAATAAGAAAATGAGACAAATAATTTAGAATCACATATCACCATTTATTATTTTCCATCTCAATGAACATAATAAATAATCAATTAACATATTTGAAAACAATGTTATAAATAATGAAATGATTCTGAAAATATCAATAATAGACAATATCATGTAAAAATTTACATCTCTCTAAATGGGTTAAAAAAAGAATTCTTAAAAACATGATAATCCATATCCTTTTAAAAGCATTCAATCAAGGAAATGAAAAACATAATGAATGTTTGTCAGTAAAACCTTTTACCAGGATTCATCTGCACCTTTGAGAAGACATCAAATCCTTGTTGTTCCATATCAACCAACACCTCTAAGAAAAGATTCAACAAAAAATGAGATACCTCCATAACACATGACCAAACAACCATAAAACCATGAGTCACAGAAAAATGTTGAATAGGAAGACCAAAAATAGGATTAAGGAGTCACCAGTGTCAAGACATGTAAAACAGATTGACAAAGAAACCTTGAAGGAGTAATAGCTTAAAAATTAAAATTATACCAACATCATTCTTCTAGAAATACTAATCAACTATATCTACCATGATTCAAATAAGAGTAGTTAAAATAAAGATCAACACCATAGAAAAACAAATACCTTCTCTTATAAAATGATCTAGTGAAAAAGCTATAGTTTCCTATAATATTAAATTTCATATGTGAAACAAAAGATCATGTGTGAATAATTCAAATGTCCCAGATAAAAATTTTCAAATCCATTTGATTCCAGGGTTTTTCTCGGAAAATAAATCAAGCGTCAATGCTTGATAAATATACCAAGAAGCACATACTGGAGATTAGAGAGAAGAGAATGAACCTCTTCAGTTGGGAAAGAAATTGTAGCTAGAGCTCACTTTGGATACTTCCTTGGCTCGATGCACAAAGCCATGGAATCTCCATGAGTATGCCATTGATGATTTCTCCTGAAAAAAATTCCGAAAAAGTATTTGAAATCCATGTAATGGGTTTATCTCTATGCGCTTGAGGGAACGAGAACCCTAGGTGGAGCGGAGGACCCAAATGTGGAAGAGAAAAAGGTTTAGTTACCGGTTGAGGAGGAGCTGAAGGAAGAAGAGATAAAGGTAGAGGATCTAAAGACAGAGGAGCTGAAGATGGAGGAGCCGAAGATAGAGGAGCCGGAGATAGTGGAGCTGAAGACAAAGGAGCTGAAGACAGAGGAGCTGATGGCAGAGCACAAAGAGGTGGAGTATGCAGAGGCAGAGCACGCAGTGGAGGAGCAAGAGGTTGGAGAGGACATTCGGTAAGGGAGCGGGATAGGTTACTCGAGGAGGAGAGCGGGATACCTAGAAAACCAGAGGTAAATCCCAATCGGGAGTGTGATACAATGATTTTTTTGAGGGTTTGATGGGAGAATTAGATGTTTTGGGTGATGTGGAAGCATATGAAGGTGACACATATTCAAGAAACATACCAACTTTAGTATATATAATATAAATATATATAAATATCAATTTATTTTCTTAAGCCAATCACTTAGGATTTCAAAAAAAATTATTTTTAAAACCTCACCAGTGAAAAAACTAGTCTTTCAAAAAATGCTATTTTTTCCATACTCGCAAAAGGTAGTTTCAATCCGTATTTAAAACTTTGGATGACCGTCAATTGGTCATATGATCTCATATTTAACCATCTTCAATGACGTTGGGACCAATATGATGTCTTTTATGACATTTAATGAAAATTTATTTTTTCTCATCTTAAAATATTCATGCGTTTACTCTGATACCAATTGAAGGTACCAGACATTTAAAGGAAGCACCAAAACTTGGGATTTTAAAAAATTTCCATCGATGATCGACATGAGCTCATTATCATTAGTGAAATCATGCCCGATTACCATTCAAGGATATCACATGAGGAATTTTAATCACAAAATTAAAACCATAAAATACTTGGATAAATCCAAAACTGCGCTCGGCATATACTCGTCATCATCAATTGATGCTTGAAGAATCCGAAACTGAATTCCTCTAGATCATCCAAATGTAATTCAAGAAATTATGGGAGTTCCGATCATCAAATTATAGGTGATATTGCAAATATTTAGTGATGCCTTCGATACTCCAATGATCACCATATCACCTTTATTCGAATGCACAAGAGAGAGCTTGATCTGATTTCTTAGATCAATAGATTCTATCTCTAGAAAGAGGGTTAGAGAATATGATAGAAAGGATCTCACCATTTTTCAATGAATAGTATTTTGCGAGAGACTCTCCTCCTCTATTTTTAGTGTGTTATAAAATTACCCAGAATTGCCTCTCCTACCCCTGAATAATTAACACACTATATAAATGATTTTATTACTACTATACTGAGAAATAAATTCCATTTATATTATTATCACTTCTATATAATATTACAAATATATTATGTGATAAATCCTGATCCATCAACTCAACTATTCATTCTCACAAATATTAAATGAACCATGAATATTTTAAACTAATATTCTTTCAAATAATATTTTCCATGTATTTACTTTAAAAATTGTAAATAGATTTAATAAATAAATTCAATTCCAATTATTTCTATCTTAAATAATATGAATTTATTTATTTATTTGGTGATCATATATCTTTGGACAAAACTTGAACCCCAGTGGTGGGTCCCACTATGTCCTATTTACCCATTCAACTCAATAGGGAAGATTCTTGAATACACTACTGTGTGTGACCCTCTAGGCCCTTATATCAATAGTAGTGAATACTATTAACACACCAAGAGTGGGATCTAGAAAACCATCATGACCTCTAAAGAGATAATGATAGTCATAGAAATGATAACCAACCTATGAACATGCATTATATAATATAATATCTTTGTCTTTAATATCTCCATCCAACGGCCCGAAGACCTTAGATTTTTTTATTATAATAAACCCCCTTTTAAGGGAATAAGGGGAACCCAAACAGACTTCATGGACTTAAAACATTATACGACCCAAATATCAAGAAAATAAAACCCAGACTGGCACCTTGGAACTGCCTCTCCCCACCATATAAAAAATGATACCGCTCTCCACCGTTGCAAGACTGGACGGCTAGCTAGTGTCCTGTGTCAAAGAACACGCCTGATCCGATGACTGGAGCCATACCCTCTCAAACATCCAAATCCATGAAGCCAACATAGGTGAACCACCCGCTCTAAATCCTCCTATGAAGCTTGTTCCTTGAGGTCGAGTCTGGCTGAATCTTCAAAACCTGAGTCTCAAAAACAAACCAAACATATCTGAAAAGATCCAAGTATACGTGAGTCCAAACAACACCCTCAACTGCCATCCTGGAAAGACTGTGTTGCACTCCACGAGACACCCCAACCACCATAGCCATAGAAGCCCGAAAGACAATCCAAAGGAAATGAGTCCAATCCATCATCACCTAGGACTGGATGGCCCAGACCCGCGCCAAGGGAAAGCCACCGATGAGGGAATCTTGGTAGTCCTGTAATAGAAATTCCACTCTGGGCATGTATATACTCCGATCAGAACCACAGATGCACCCTAACCGGGTTTCGAAGCATGATGGTGGTGGCGAGAAAAACTGGGGAGGGGAAGAGGTGAACCAGTGGCAACAAAACAGAAGTAGTGATCATGAAAAACATAGAGAAATGAAGAAATCACAGAAAATAAAACCATAAATCCAGAAAACACACAGCCTCTCCCAAATCAGATCCTCCCCCCTCCATGGTAGTGAAAATCTGACGCAGAGACACACCGGTAACCCGCTGGAGACATCACCTGGCCACATCGAACAAACAAGGAAACCAAAACCATACCAATGACGCCGGACAGACCAAGTGTGAACTTCATGTGAAGAAGCCTCAATTCTTAGGATCACCCATCAACTGATAGTTGAACATCTAATTTTACCAGTATTAAAATGCATCTAGACCATAGGAAATATTTCTAAGATTAATTTTATAGTATCTCATGGTTCTGATTATATCACGGGATCTACTACAACATTTTGATACAACAATTAATTTATGGAAAAGACCATTAAATAGTGGATGTAGAGACATCTACAATATAATATCAAGGATACATCATATATATCTTATTGTACACATGATATGGTAATAAAAATTACTGTTAAAGTTCAGTCTAGGGCACCCACTATTACAAAAAATGGAACCTTATGAGGATATTTATGGTAAAAGTTTTCAGACACTGATATGTTGGGATGAAATTAGAGAGAAGAAGACAGTGGGACATGATATTATCCAAGAGATGATAGAGAAGGTTCAAACAATTCGACATTATATTAAATCCTCACAAAGTTGATAGAAAATCTAAGAAAACAACCTTTAATAGGACTTGGAGTTTGAGTTCAGAGATAAATTGTTCCTTCATATATTGATATGATAGAAATTCATGAGGTTTGGGAATAAGGGGAATCCTAGTATTAAGTACATTATCCCCTTTGAGATCCTTGATCACATCAGATTTGTGGCCTATCGACTATCATTCCCATCTAACCTATCTCAAGTACAAGATGTGTTCTATATATACCTCTTAAGAAAGTACATATCAGACCTATCACATGTACTAAATCCATAGGTGGTACCATTGGAGAATGAACTTTCATATGAGGAGCCATTGTTTAAGATCTTAGATCACAGAGACAAAGTTTTATGAAACAAGAAAAATCACCTGGTTAAAGTGTTTTGGAGGAATAAAAAATTTGAGGAAGTGACATGGGAACCAGAAGAGGAAATGAAACAGAAGTACCTTCATCTTTTCAAATGTATGAAATGAAAATTATGAGGGTGAAATTTATGAATGGGGGAATAATATAACAAATCGAACTTTTATAAATGAAATTACCATTTTGAATGATTAAATTCATTATTAAGTAATGTAGTTATAGAAAACAAATTCAATACATTGGTTATTTTGGACTGTTATATGGTCTTTCATATTTAAAAGACCATTAATCATCATAACCATTGATAATAAATTCATTATATGGTGAAAATTAATATTGGTATCATAAGGGTTATGATAAAGTCCATGTGACATAGAATGAAGGAGTTATGGCCTTGACAAGTAGGATTGTACCCTGTGAAAAAATATTTATTAGATATTTGAAGGGAGATAGCATCACTAGGATTTTCCCTTGACCAACTACAAGCCTAGATTCAACAATTAATGCATGATAAAAACTATTTATGGGAGAAGTTCAAGCTCATCGAGATCACAATACAAACCATGTTTGTCCAACCAACCAAATAAAATCTCAACATCACACACCCTACTGTTAGGACATTCACTGGTGTAATAAATCACTATTTATCTAGACTCTAATAGTATGATTTTTTTTATATTTATTCCATTTTTATTATTACTTTCTAAATAATTAAACAACAAGGTTGATAAGAATTAGATTTTGATATGATGAAACATAAATTATATTTTTTGGAAATATATAATTTTAATCAAGAAACTCTTTTTGATGAATTTAATAATTTTTGAAATAAATTATATTTTAATAAATTATGACTATTAAATAATATTTATTAAATATAAATGATAATATAATTTTATGAAGTCAAATGTAATAATATAATTAGAGTAATTTAATAATATTTATAAAATTTTTAACCCATGAGAGTGTTCTTCTTTGTTTCACCACCTATTATGGAAAGGGGAACTCCATTTAGGTAGAGGCAAAAGCGATGTTCACGGGTCTTAAATTGTGTTCCCAGAAAAGTTTTGATCTTGAGCAAGTTGAAACTGATTCCATGATTATTCATGATTCTATGCATGGTTAAATATACACTCCATGGTCCATTTCATATATAATTAGAAAATTTAAGGCCAACAACAACAACAACACTTAGGTTGTTCATACATGGTGTGAAGGTAATAAAGTTGCAGATCATCTTACTTCCATGGCAGTGGAAAACCAAGGGAGAAACATTACCAATTTTTCCAGAATTCTTCAACTGAAACCGGAGGGGATAGATCTTATTAGAGGAGATCAACTTGGTCTTAATTATTTTTAGCCTCAATAGGTTTGTACTCTTTGGCCTTTCCCACAACCCTATTTTGTTATGGGATTTTTTAGTTAATAAAAAATAAAACATTGAAGGAAAAAAATAAGGGTAAGAAAATAGTTATTATAAAACAACTAGTATTTTTCAATAAATAAATATTTTTTATTTAAAAGAATAAATTCTAATATTTAGAGAATAATTTTGATAAAATAAATATTATATTTTAAATCAGCTAGTCAAAATTATCCAACGGTGAATTTTTCATAATTTTCTGAGATAGATGAATTTTTGGGTAAAATTTAAATACTATATAATTATATTGTATGTATTATGACATCATAAAAGCCCAAAAGTGATTTCACAAATACTATAAATAGTATCCATGACCAAAATTATGTTTCCCCTTAAAAATAATGTGTTTTTGAAGTTATTTTATTAATTATATAAGCCCTTAATAAATCCTCTAAATCCTATATTATATTTTAATGTTCTAAAATAAATTATTTATAAACATGACTCACTTCCACATCACCAAGAGAATTATTTTAATATTTAAAATTCTTATCCTTATAAAATAATGCAAATCACTCCTTTTTTTCAGAAACTATGAAAAAAAACTCATGGGAAAGTTTTTGGTTTTGATTACATTATCTTATAGAGTCCAAACCCTATGTTTGGAATTTAGTAAAGAACTCTCCTCTATTTTTCTATATAAACCCACCCAAATTCCCATTCCTTATAGCTCTTCCAAACTAGGAGCCACATAATAACCATGGTCTAGGCCGGTGTGCCACTGGGCCTTAGGCGCGCCTCCCCATACACCAAAGGTTGGTGAATAACATTGAGGGTTTAAAGTGGAGATAGTGGGGAGACTATACACTTAGGCAGTGATAATAATAATGGTCTATAGATAAATACAACAGTATATGAAAGAACATCAATCAAAAAAATAAATAACATGTAATAGAATAATATTAAAAAAAACTATGGAATCAGGCCTCAAATCACAATAACATTTGTAGAATAAAATACCATTTGTAGATAAGCATGCATAACAAAACATGCCATAGAAAATAGTAGATAAACAGAAGGCTCACCTACAACTGACCATATCAATATATACATATAATCCTGATGAAAACAAAATTAAGACAAAAAATTAAACTACAGTTGATACAATGGAACCACTATGTCCCCTTGCCATCCACCCCGTGAAAAAGGTCCAACCCGACCACTAAGGTTCAGATCCTGAGCTCGGTCCCTTACCTGATAAAAAAAGCATAAAGTCTACATGTGTCCCGAAATTCCCATTTAGGGTGTGAGAATAAATCTCAGTAGGCCACCACCAATGTGAAACTATATTATATCTATGATAAAGCATGAGTTTTAAAAATAAAAATAAGTGGCAGGGCATGAAAAATAAATAAATGAATACCCACTTCCCTTGTGCTCAACAGACACAAGGGAGTGATCACCTTATTCAGCCATCACTAGTATTATAAAACCCCAAGAATTTAAATAATAGATTTAATATTTAATGAATGAAATACTGAGTCTCTACGACACACCACCTTGTTATAACCTAGCCATTAAATATAATTTTTCCACTTTTGTAATTTAAATTTCGGAAAAATGACATACACGGTTGCATTCAGAATGGTTTTTACAATCTGATGAGAGAAACATAATTTTTGGTGAATAGTAACATACCCTTATGAATAGTTACAATCCTTTATGAATAGTAATTTATAGTAAATTTGGCAAAAAAATAGAAAATTCACCCATGAATGTATAAATACAATATAGACATCCTAAAAGTGAAAAAACAATCATAGTATATGTTTTTGTATTTTTTCTTGTTATAAATATTTTAATTAAAATTTTATGATTAATTTACTAATTTAAAGTGGAAATGTATTTTCATAAAATTTATTCATAAATTTTCACTTTATTGTACTATTTTTATAAGATAATTTTATGGGACCTTGATTAATTTCGCAATGTGTTATAAAACAAGTTATAGTTTTAAAGCAATTTTTTTGGAATAAATTATGATTTTATTTAAAAATTAAATTAAAAATATTTATAAAATTATTTCTGAAAAATGGAGTTCATTTTTGAATTATACACATCAAAAAATGGTAGGGGTGAATTTTTGGGATTTTTCTAAAATACATGAATTTTTCGTGAATAGTAAAAATACAGTTGTGAGTTTTCGGTATGTTTAATGAAGTCATAATGATGTAATAAATAAAATAAAATTATGTTAGAATTTTGTACAGTAAAATAAGATATCAGGTGTCCCAAGTGGATAATACCATGGACAAATACCATGGGAAAGCCCATGGTTTTACAAAAACCACTAATGAGGTGTCTTTTTAAATTAATAAAATTCCCTCTCTTTTTCTATAAATACCCACTCATCCATTCGTTTTATTTCATTAAAAACAACTCATCCTCGAATATATGGTGTTTTTACCTCCCTAGGAGTCCTACCAAGGTGTCTTTAATCCCTCAAGGTCCCAACATTCATGTTCTAGGAGTTACCCTATAAGGTAAGGGAACCTTTCACCCTCCACTTTTAGTCAACACTTCTTTTATGTTATCTCTTTGAATTTCCATTCTCATATATTGGGGTTTGATATTATTTATTACTCTTACTTTCCTTTTTATGTCCATATTATGAGATACCCTTTTTCTCTTATCAACTCATTTTATGAAATTTTAAGCGACGCCGTTAGGCTGCCGAATTTAATAAGGGGTCTCTCAACTTTTGTTTTATTTTTAAGTTCATCTCTTTTCTTTTTATCTCCTCACCTCCTCTGTCCAAATGAACATTATAACTCAAGTATCATCTATATAATGTAATTATATCATGTTAATGGAAGAACCATCATCAATATTCTTACTCCCTCCCTTTTATTTTTAAAAACGAAAACAACATCCATGAGGTTCCAATTTATAACCTTCGTGGATGACGAAGTTTTGTTCTTAAATTTATAATTCATTACTGGTCATGAAACCATTTATATGGTGTCACCAGACAATAATATATGTATTATAACCTAATTAATATTCAGGAACCATTATATGTACATATTATTAATTTATATGACAAAACTAGTTCATAATAATCCAAATACCGCCAAATAATCGAAGTAGTTGTCATCTAATGATTCATCTTAATTCCATGCAACCAAATGATAGAAATGGCCATTAATAATTATAGATGTTAATAAATAATATTTAATTTCAATTCGGGATATTTACAACCATTCCACATGAACTCCATTACATAAAAACAAGTGAAACGATTATGAAAATTAAGAAAACAAACACTCTAGAACGACAAAATTCAATATAATAACTTATCAATAAGAACATAAAAAACTAAATATAATTATGATAAAATAAATAAATTTCTATCAGTATCTGAAATAAGTTATTAATAAGTCTAATTTCATATTCCATGACCTTAAGTTCAAGAGAGGAACACATTCGGACTTAAGGTAATGGTTTCTTCATCCCACTTCCATCTTTGTGAGATATTCCGTATTCACTACCATTACTTGTGTATGGTGTATGTATACTACCTGTTGATGTTTCATATCATGAATCTATTTATTATCATGGAATTAAATGTGTCATTTTATTATTATTAATTTTGGGTCATTCAAATCGATTGATTATAAAGTGATTAGGGTTTTTCACCCGAACCTCCTTTTTCATTCGGGTTAATTTCATTGTATAATTAGCTCAATGAAATTGTTATGTATTATTATGTACTCCTCATAAATTCTCTGTGAGTATTATATATATGTATACCCACCATAATCCTTCCTTATTTTATGGATAGTTACACTTTTTAAAAGAGACTTTAAAAACTATTTCAAAAATACAAGCCCGATTCAAGGGAATTTCTCAAATTCTTATCTATTTTCAAGGGCACTCTATAATATATTTTTGAAACCATTATATTTATAAAATAAATCATTTTATTATGAAAATAATATCTTACTTCATTTCTGGTTTCATAAAAATACTTTTCTAAAATAACTTTTCTTTTAAGAATAAAAGAGTATTTTTCTCAAGAATTACTTAATGGTTTTATAAGAGTATTTTCATCTGTTTCAAAACTCTTGTTGATTATTATGTATTATTGGGATTAATCATTTATTATGTCATATACCACATTTAATTCGATGGTTTATGACTAGTTTTATTGTGTATGTGATGTATTGAAACCATTCACCAATTTACTTCATATGGTTAGTGTTTATGCTTAATGTTCGGGGAAAGTTGTTTAAATTTCATATATTAGTTTCAATATGAATGTATATGTTGTTTATGTTTATCCCATTTCATATGAGGAATTCACTAGACATATTAAGTGACAGGTGGGGCCTGTTTTAGCCCCTCGATTCATCTGTAGGTCTCATGAGACAAACTACGGTCTTGGCACAATGCCTTAACAAAATGATCATTTATGGTCTTGGTACGAGGCCTTGATGGTATGGTGATGATGTCCCAAATTATGAATTCCATCATTATGAAAAAAGTATTGATGGTTCATGTGGTTATTAGACTAGTATAATACCCATGATTATGTTTTATTATGGAATTATTTACTCAGCTCATATTCCTACCATAATGTGTTCAAAGTTTATTATTTGTAAAGGCATGTGTTTTCAATTATTCGCCATGCCTAGTGTTTATGTTATGATATCTTCCATTTTATTTATTACCCTTACTGAGCATTAGAGATCAACCATTTCTTATGTTTCATTTTCTCAGGACATGAATAAGTTTATTATGAATGAAATGTTAAAATAACCTCGGAGTTATGGATGTTGTATAAGGAGTTTCTATGTTGTATTTCTTTTCAAGTTGTAATTTTGAACATATGTATGTATCTTGTTTCAATAATAATAATCTACTTGGTCCTTCAGGATGAATATTTTTTGTTTATATGCCAATGTAATCAAATAAGGCACCGACTCTGGGAAACTGGGGTCGGGTCCTTACAGTTGGCGTTAGAGGCAGTTTAGTAGCAAACTTGGAAACTAGATTAGAAAATGTAGATTATGGAAAAAATCTCTAAGGTAGTATTTGAGGACAAACATACAACAAAATCCTAGAATATTGGTAAGAAATAGATCATGTGGATTTTTCTTGCAAATACATCCCTGTATGGATACAAACAGGTAGAGGTGGCGCTGGTACAGATGTACCTAGAAGTGAAAACTCCAACAAGGAGTTTCAGGCTTGACCCATGGTATCTTGGTACACAAAAATGGTCCTTACTACACTCTTGGTATTGACACTCCTCGGGAATATGCTTAGGATAATTCACATTTTCTTTATAATCCATTATAAAGGATTTTTGACCCAAAGTAACCAATGTATATGGTTCTAGGATTTATAATGCATAAATTTATGTTATGTGTTATACAATGTTTAGAGTCATAGAGAGTTCATAATGATAGAATATAATATATAGAAGGAATGGGAACTTCACCAATGCACGTGATGTGAAGATTAAGAAGTAGTATATATCTAATGGTCTCAAGCCATCATTTCAAAGGAATATTGTCACCCAAGTATCCTCATCATATGAGGAAATAATATCACGTGTTGACAAGGTATTTAAAGACTTCTCTGAGTCCTATGGATTTGAAGGGAAGCAAGAGAAGAAGAGGATGGTAGGGAAAAATATGGATAAATGGAAGAAGGGAAAGATGT
Source organism: Viscum album (assembly GCA_963277665.1). Taxonomy (NCBI): domain Eukaryota; kingdom Viridiplantae; phylum Streptophyta; class Magnoliopsida; order Santalales; family Viscaceae; genus Viscum; species Viscum album. Next base: position 515,209,860 of record OY728167.1, on the reverse strand, counting down.
ATTTTCCCACATGTGATAATTGTGGAAGGAAACACCTTGGTATATGCTTGAGAGGAAAAGGAGTTTGCTATAAATGTGGAGAAAAAGGACACCAAGTTCATGATTTCAAGGGTAAGAGAATGGTTTCCAATGTACAATGCTTCAACTACAAGGAAATGGGACACTATGAGAATCAATGTCCCAAGTGTCAAAGTAATAGACCCTAAATGAAGATTTTGGATAATGATCAAGTTATGATGCTACCGAAGATGAAGTAGAATTATTAATATGTCTAGTCAAGAATCACGTCATATACTGGTTGTAAGAATTATGAGATACATAAGGATTGTACTGTAGTACAATTTCATTAAGGGTTTGAGGTCATATGATGAATAGTACAAAGGAAAATTGATTCATTATGAAGTTAAATTTTTTAGAAAAGAAACATTATTGAGGGAAAGACAACCCTTAATATATATCTGATGTTGAGATAATGACGAGGAAATGATTGATTCAGGTAAGTACCGACTACCTTGGAACTGATTATTGACTTGTTGATAAGTGTTCTATTCTATCATCGATGGAGTTTACAACCCATTTGGATTTAAGGAATATATCCAATAACATGTATCTTACTTAAGTAATATGGAAGAATTCATGTTTCTAATATGGTTTTTATGGTAATTCAAGTTATTACCATTTTTCAAGAGGATACATGATGAAGTTATTCACATGTTTGGAATATGAATTTTAGAGCTGATTCTTGTTTATTAAGGGTTAATGATAAGTTCATCATGGAAATTTAGAGACCATCATTGTAATGTGTTGAATCATTATATTTTGGAATTTTTAACCATTTACGAAATGGTTTAAGTTGATCATTGTATGGAGTTTTAGATTTTAATGTCACTACATGATCGTTTGATTATTCTTCCATGACCATGTTGTCCAATTAGAATTAATTGTTTTGTACTAACCAATGAATTTCCATTTCCTCTTATTAATAGGATATTTTAACCATATTCTTGATCTAAGTTTCCCATAAGTGAATTTTCCAGTATCAACCATTAACTTTCGAAGTTCAATTTTAAATTTTGAGAAAGAAATTTTTGTACAAAGGGAATAATGTAACACCCCAAGAATTTAAAAAATATATTTAAAATTGAATGCATGAAATACAGAGTCTCTACAAAACACCACCTTGTTATAACCAAGCTAGTAAATATAATTTTTCCACTTCTGTAATTTGAATTTTGAAAAACTAACATACAGAGTTGCGTTCAGTATGATATTTAGAGTCTGATAAGATAAACTAAATTTTTGGTGAATAGTAACATACCCTTATGAATAGTTACATACCTTTATGAATAGTAATGAATAGTATTGAATATTAAATTGGACAAAAAAATAGAAACTTACCCCATGAATGTACAGATACAATATAGACATATTAAAAGTGAAAAAACAATCATAGTATAAGTTTTGGTATTTTTTCTTGTCATAAATATTTTAATTACAATTTTATGATTAATTTAATAATTAAAAATTGAAATGTATTTTCATAAAATGTATTTTCATAAAATGTATTCATAAATTTTTACTTTATTTTCTTATTGTTATAAGATAATTTTATGGGACCTTGATTAATTTTGCAATGTGTTATAAAACAAGTTAAAGTTTAAAGTAGTTTTTTTGGAATAAATTATGATTTTATTTAAAAATTAAATAAAAAATATATAGAAAATTGATTTTGAAAAATTTATTTCATTTTTGAATTCTACACGTCAAAAAATTATACGGGTGAATTTTTGGGATTTTTCTAAAATACTTGAATTTTCAATGAATAGTAAAAATACAATTTTGAGTTTTTAGTATGTTTAATGACATCATAATGATGTAAAAATTAAAATAAAATTATGGTCTAATTTTTTACAGTAAAATAATATATTAGGTTTCCCAAAGGGATAATACCATGGTCAAGCCCTTGGTTTTACAAAAACCACTAATGAGGTGTCTTTTTAAATTAATAAAACATAATCTCCCTTTTACTATAAATACCCACTCATCCATTCGTTTTATTTCATTAAAAATCCATCATCCACGAATATCTGGTGGTTTTACCTCCCTATGAGACCTCCCAATGTGTCCTTCGTCCCCCAAGGTCCCAACCTTCATGTTCTAGGAGTTACTCTACAAGGTAAGGGAACCTTTCACCCTCCTCTTTTAGTCAACACCTCTTTTATGTCATCTCTTTGAATTTTCATTCTCATATGTTGGGGTTTTATATTATGTATTAATATTAATTTAATTTTAATCTCCATATTATGAGATACCCTTTTTCTCTCATCAATTCATTTTATGAAATTTTAAGCGACGTCGTTAGGCTACTGAATTTTTCATAAGGGATCTCTCAACTTTTATTTTAATTTCAAGTTCGTCTCTTCTTTTTATCTCCTCACCTAATCTTTCCAAATGACCATGATAAATCCATAATAATATTTATATTGTAATTATATCATTTTACTGGAATAACTTTCAACAATATACTTACTCTCTCCCTTGTATTTTTATAAACGAAATCAACCTCCATGAGGTTCCAATTTATAACCGTTGTGGAGGACGAAGTTTCATTCTTCAATTTCTACTTCATTAATGGTCATGAAACCATTTATATTCTTGAAACAGACTATAATATATTTATTATGACCTAATTAATATTCAAGAACCAGTATATGTACATATTGTTAATTTATATGACAAAACTAGTTCATAATAATCTAAATACCGCCAAATAATCGAAGTGGTTTTCATCTAATGATTCATCCTAATTCCATGTAACCAAATGATATAAATGAACATTAAAAATTTTGAATGTTCATAAATAATATGAAATTTTAATTCTGGTTATTTACAACCATTCCACACGAACTCTATTACATAAAAACAAGTGAACCAATTATGAAAATCAAGAAAACAAACACTCCGAAATGACGGAATTAAATATAAAAACTTATCAATAAGAACAAAAAAACTAAATAGAATTATGATAAATGAAATACATGTCTATAAGGTTCTTAAATAATTTATTAATAAGTCTTATTTCATATTCCAGGACCTTATGTTCATGAGCGGAACACATTCAGACTTAAGGTAAGGGTTTCTTCATCCCACTTCTATCATTGTGAGATATTCCGTATTCACTACCATTACTTGTGTATGGTGTATGTATACTTCCTGTTGATGTTTCATATCATGAATCTATTTATTATCATGGTATTAAATGTATAATTTTATGATTATTAATTTTGGGGCATTCAAATCGATTGATTACAAAGTGATGAAGGTTTTCCACCATAACCTCCATTTTCATTCTTGTTACTCTCATTGTCTAATTACCTCAATGAAATTCTTATGTATTATTATGTAATAATCATAAATTCTATTTGAGTATTCTATATATGTACACCAACCATAATCCTTCCTTATTTTATGGATAATTACACGTTTTAAAAGAAAATTTCAAAACTGTTTCCAAAATACAAGCCCGATTCAAGGGAATTTCTCAAATTCTTATCTATTTTCAAGGGAACTCTATAATCTATTTTTGGAAACCATTATCCTTATAAAATCACTAATTTTATTATGAAAATAATATCTTACTTCATTTCGGGTTTCATACAAATTATTTTCCCAAACAACTCTTCTTTTTAGAATAAAAGATTATTTTTATCAGGAATTACTTAATGGTTTTATAAGAGTATTTTCATCTATTTCAAAACTCTTTTTGATTATTATTTATTACTAGGACTAATAATTTATGATTTAATATACAATATTTAATTTTATTTTTTATTACTAGTTTTATTGTGTATGTGATGTCTTGAAACCATTCACCAATTTACTCTGTATGGTTAGTGTTTATGCTTAATGTTCGGGGAAAGTTGTGTACATTTCATATATTAGTTTCAATATGATTGTAAATGTTGTTTATGTTTATAAAAATTCTTATAAGGAATTAATTAGACATATTAAGTTTCATGTGGGTCCCTCTATATCCCCTCGGTGCATCGATAGGTCTCATGAGAAGAACTACGATCTTGGCACATGGTCTTGACAAAATGATTATTTATGGTCTTTGCACGAGGCCTTGACAGTATGGTGATGATGTCCTACATTATGCATTCCCTCATTATGAAAATAGTATTGATGGTTCATGTGGTTATTCGACTAGTATAATACCCATGATTATGTTTTATTATGGCATTATTTACTCAGCTCATATTCCTGCCATAATGTGTTCAATGTTTATTATTTGTAAAGGAATGTGTTTTCAATTATTCACCATGACTAGTGTTTATGTTATGATATCTTCCATTGTATTGATTAACCTTAATGAGTGTTTTAGCTCACCCCTTTATTATGTTTCATTTTCTCAGGACATGAAGAAGTTTATTATGAATGACATGCTGAAATAACCTATGAGTTATGGATGTTGTCTAAGGAGTTTCTATGTTGTATTTCTTTTCAATTTGTAATTTTGAACATATGTATGTATCTTGTTTCCAATAATACTAAACTACTTGGTCCTTCGGGATGTATATTCCTTGTTTATATTCCAATGTAATCAAATAAGGCACCAGCTTCAGGCAACTAGGGTCGGGTCCTTACAAGTATACCACATGTCACCAATTATAAATATTGCATATAGCATGTGTATTAATATATATAATCGATGTGGTAAGGATCATTATTAATAAGAACAAGGCATCCCCGAATGAAAATGCATCACAGGTGAACCCTCAAGTTCAACCTCTAAATTACCACCAGGCACCTTGTTTCATCAAGCATATCACTGGTTTCCAAAAAGGAATTCCCAACAAGTACTTGGTCCCTCTAACATTAACTCAGAAAAAAACTATCAACTCAAATCCCGATGTCCTAAAGCACAAAAATTTCTATCCTCCAAAATAATAATCACCTTCATCTCAACAATTGACATCCGAGTGAATGACAATACTCGTCCTCCCAATATCCTAGCCCAACATCCTAAAATAATATAGAAAATCTCTACCCACAACTGATGGTCCCATAACAATCATCCAATGGATCTTTACCATACCCGTGGTATTCTACAAAAATCACCTCCAACCTCATTGATGGTAAACACCATCTTAATCCACAAATAATGGATGTCTCTACCCACACAAGTGGTTAATACCACCTCACTATATGAGTCTTATCTGTGTTCACATGACTCCAATGGAATGTAATCCAATCACGATGAGTTGTAATAACACAAACATAGTACCTAATCAACATTATCCTAGCACCACATTCCCCTGTATCCATGTCGCTCAACCTGATGGAAAAAACTATCCAATATCACATGGGCCTTTCCCATAGCTTGATAACCTCATAACCTCAACCTAACAACCAAGTCTCCCAACCCAGTGATCAACATCCCCTCATATGTCTTGATCCTCACCCAACATGATGAGTCACATCACCTTATTTTAAGTGTCCATTACCAGCTCAATACTTGGGCCAATCCCAACATGTTCTCATGGAACCATCAAAAGCAATATATATAATTTAAATTAAATTAAAATACACACCTAGAATAATCTTCCCAAGTGGTCTGAAGCTCCACACCAGGCTTAAACCATTTATGGTCAAGGAGGACCATGCCCATAAACATCTCAAATGATCAATTTAATAATTAAAATACATGCATTAAATTATTAGGGTCTCCCTCAGAAAACCCAATGACGTACTCAAGAATGCACCCCCCGAAACACTGTAAAATAAAATAGAAATATAGTAACCACCTACCTCATACTGGTAGATGATCGCTCATATATTATTAGCCTCTAACTCATTATAATTTGGAATAAATATTCATTTTAGATGAATGCTCTAAAAATAGGGTAGAACAGCTCACACAGATTTAGAAGACCATATGGTGAGAGAAAGGAAGAAAAGAAGGTAACAGATTAAAGGTCTAATTAGAGTGGTTCCAATGAGACCGAAAAAAATTAAAATAGATCTCTAACAGAGTATTTTTCTAAAATCATAGAGAAAGATAAATGGGAGAGCTCCCCATGGCTAGGAGGTGGTTCACACATGATATGGAGGAAAAGGGGGGGGGGAGGAAATATAATTACAAGGGAGGTAAAATCATAATTTTTCCTCTTTATGTGACCCACACGATTTGGACACATGGTTTGGATTATCGTACATCAACCGCGTGACACCCAATATCTTTGAACCACACCTCACATGGTTGGAACACACATTTTTTTCAAAAACATGTGGAAACCATGCGTGAAGCCTCTACTAAAACTGTAGAACACCCCACATGACCATGTGTCCCCTCCAGTATGGTTTCCAAAACCATGCCCGGTGAAGAAGGAGGGTCACATGATTACTTCTTGGATAGATACAAAGTTTGTACAAACTCCGAGCCTCTACTTGTACACCCATAAATGTTGGGTTTTCGGCCACCGAAACACCCGAAACCCACTCAAAACCCCGAGGCACTAGAATAGAATTTTAACCCATCTAAAAACAAGGCATTGGGTTAATCAAACTCCTAGAATTAAGTTATTGAGAACAAAAAAAAATATGACATGCTCAAAAAACACGAAAAATATAAACGAGTTGAAATTTTTAACCTACTCTAAAAAAGGGATGTTACAGTCTACCCACCACAACATATATCATCACCAAGATATAAAGCCTTACTTGGAGATGGTACCAAACATACCCATCTCATTTGAATTTACTCAGACTACCCTATCCATGAAGTCACTAGTCAACTACCCTAAGGTGATCCCCACCTTAGGATTTACATACCTAGTCAATTCTTGACCCAAAACTCTAATAAAATGATCTTACACCAACTATCCTTGGACTCAAAAGTCCTCCTGTGACACATATTCACTCCTACACCTCATTAGGTGCTCAAATAAAACTTATTACACATTATACACCAATCATTTCTCACAAATCATCAAATGACTATATGCCTACGCATATCCTGTAAAACCTACATCATATATAAATATGCATGCCCACACAGAGTGTCTTGATGCCTACACATCTCATAAAATCCATGCATCCATCGATTCCCATAATAAATCCTAGTTCTATGCACATCATATATATATATATATATATCATACATTTGAGTCGATTCCAACATACTAACTAGAACCTGGTTAGTCTAAAAAAACTTGTACACCTCATGCACTAAAACACAACATTCCATACAAAAAGGTCATGCCAAAATAAAAGGTACCCCAGTAACACCCACGACGTACCTCTAACTGTAGTCATCTCCCTAGCCTACTCTACACATGTAAGATACACTATGTGCACCAGGCTGAAGCTCGACTACCAGAGGTCCAGTCTTCCTATAGAGCTACACTAGCTGCCAACCACTAACCCCACTCCTAGGTTCCACTATCTCTTCTATGACCACTATGTTTAGCTGAATCCCGACTAACAACTCTTGGTATCACTCCCAATATGACCTCAGAAACTTGATTCTTCCTCGAGCCTTAACTACTGGATAACTGAGAAGGCTTCATATATAACCTCTTGATATTCCCAACCTAGCTGTATGCTCAACACTCCTTCAGTTCCTGATGACTATGTGTCTGCACATTTCTTGATTTCCCAAACTGGAAGCACACCATCAAAGACCCGCTCCTATATGGTTTTATCAATTCTATGGACTCTAATTACTTCCAGGATAGTCTCTCGTGTATGTATTCCTTTACCTGTACATCCCACCAGTGATTTTCTAGTCCTATGACATTTCTAGTTACACCCTCCAGCCTAGGGGTGTCTTAAGCTTCTCGATGATTGTAATACCCCGATCCCAGAAACCCGGAGCCAGTACTTTAAACATGGTGTGCAATTTTTTTATAAAATGAAATGTTGATAAATTACAAATCATGTTCCATACAGAGGATATTTGTGGTTTAGGTTCTAGAAAACTAAATACAATTGATACATTTCTTCTACTAAACGAGATAGACTCCAAAAAGCAGCCACCATTTAGAATAACTCAAATCTACTAAACCTGTAAAAATAAATTAAAATGTAGGGTGAGCACAAGAATACCCAGTAAGGGGGTTTAAAAAATAATATTTCAAATAAAATAATTTTTTAATAATGTTTCTAAAGTATAAATTCTCATATTTAGAGAATTATTTTGATAAAATAAATATTATTTTTTAAATCATCTAGTCAAAATTATCCAATGGTGAATTTTTCATAATTTTCCGAGACAAATGAATTTTTGGGTAAAATTTAAATACCGTATAATTATACTATACATATTATGAAATCATATAAGACCAAAAGTGATTTCAAAAATATTATAAATAGAATCCATGACCAAAATTATGTTTCCCCTTAAAAATAATGCGTTTTGAAGTTATTTTATTAATTATATAAGACCTTAATGAATCCTTTAAAACCTATATTATATTTTAAGGTTTTAAAATAAATTGTTTATAAACATGACTGACTTCAACATCACCAAGGGAATTATTTTAATATTTCCAATTTATATCCTTATAAAATTATGAAAATCGCTCTTTTTTTTTCTAGAAACTATGAGATAAAAATCATGGGAAGGTTTTTGGTTTTGATTACATTATCATATAGTGTCCAAAACCTATGTTTGGAATTTAATAAATAACTCTCCACTATTTTTCTATATAAACCGACTCAAATTCCCATTCTGTATAGCTCCTCCGAACTAGGAGCCACATAATAACCATGGTCTAGGCTTCTATTCCACTGGGACTTAGGCGCACCTCCCCATACACCAAAGGTTGCTGACTACCAGTGAGGGTTTAAATTGGTGATAGTGGGGAGACTATACCCTTAGGCAGTGATAATAATAATGGTCTATAGATAAATACAATAGTATATGAATGACCATAAATGAACAAAATAAATAACATGTAATATAAGAGTCTTAAACAAACTATGGAAGCATGCCTTAAAAAAATTCCATTTGTATAAAATACCATTTGTAGATAAGAATGCATAACAAAACATTCCATACAAAAAAAGTAGATAAGAAGAAGGGTCAGCTGTAGCTGACCATATAAATATATACATATAAGCATGATGAAAACTAAATGAAGACACAAAATTAAACTCTAGCTGATATAAAAGAACAATTATGTCCCCTTTCCATCCAACCTATGAAAAATGTCCAACTCGACCACTAAGGTTCATATCTTGAGCTTAGTCCCTTACCTGATCAAAAATGCATAAATTCTACATGTGTTCTGAAAGCCCCATGTAGGGTGTGAGAATAAATCTCAGTAGGCCACCACTAATGTGCGCCTATCTTATATCTATTATAAAGCATGTGTTTCAAAAATAAAAAAAATATGGGGCATGAAAAATAAATAAATGAATACCCACTTCCCTAGTGCTCAACATACACAAGGGAGTGATCAATTTATTCATTCATCACTGGAATACCACATGTACCCAATTATAAATATGGCATATAGCATGTGTATTCATATATATAATCAAACTGGAAAGGATCCTTAGCAATAATACCATGGAATCCCTTAATGAAAATTCATCCCAGGTGAACCCTCATGTTCAACCTCTACCACCAGGAACCTTGTTCCTTCAAGCATATCACTGGTTTCCAAAAAGGCATGCACAATAAGTACCTATTCCCATGGACATTAACTCATAAAAAATTATCAGCTCGAATCCCAATGTCCTGAGGCACAAAAATTTCTATCCTCCAAAATAATAATCACCTTCATCTCATTAGCTGACATCCCGGGGAACGACAATACTCATCCTCCCAATATCCTATCCCAACATCCTCAAATAATATAGCAAACCTCTACCCACAAATTATAGTCCCATCACCATCATCCAATGGATCTTTACCATACCCATGGTATTCTACATAAAAAACCTCCAACCTCATTGATGGTCAACACCATCTTAAGCAAAAAATAATGGATGTCTCTACCCATACAAGTGGAAAATACCACCTCATCATATAAGTCCTATCTGTCTTCACATGAATCCGACGACATGTCATCCAATCACGATGAGTTAATCACACAAAGATAGTACCCAATCCACATTATCCTAAAACCTCATTCCCATGTATCCACGTCGCTCAACTTGATGGAAAACACTATCCCATATCACATGGGCCTTTCCCATAGCTTGATAACCTTATCACCTCAACCTAATGACCAAGTCTCCCAACACGGTGATCAATATCACCTCATATGTCTTGATCCTCACCCAACATGATGAGTCACATCACCTTAGTCCAAGTGGCCATTACCAGATCAATCCTTGGGTCAATCCCAACATGTTCTCATGGAACCATCACAAGAAATATATATGATTTAATTTAAATTAAAATATACACCTATCCTAATCTTCCCAAGTGGTATGAATCCCCACACCAGGCTTAAACCATTTATGTTCAAGGAGAAGCATGCTCATAAACATCTCTAATGATTAATTTAATAATTAAAATATATGCATTAAATTATTAGGGTCTCCCTCAGAAAACCCAATGGCATGCTCAATAATGACCCCCCAAAACACCATAAAATAGAAGAGAAATATTGGAACCACCTACCTCATACTGATAGATTCTTGATCATTTGTTATTAGCCTCTAAATCATTCAAATTTGGAATAAATCTGCATTTTAGATAAATTCTCTAAAAATAGTGTACAATGGCTTGCACAGATTTAACACAGCATATAGTGAGAGAAAAGAAGAAAATAAGGTAACAGATTAAAGGTCTTATCTAAGTGGTTCCAATGAGACTGACGAAAATCAAAATAGAGATCCAACGGAGTATTTTTCTAAAATCCTAGAGAATGAGAAATGGGAGATCTCACCAGGGATAGGAGGTGCTTCATGCGTGATAGGGAGGAAAAAGGGGGAGAAAAGATAAATATAAGGGATAGAAAATCATAATTTTCCCCTTTATGTGACCCAAACGATTTAGAAACATGGTTTGGATTATCATACATCAACCATGTGACACCCACTATCTAGGAACCACACCTCACATGGTTAGACCACACATTTTTCCAAACCATGTGAAAAATGTGTGTGAAGCCTCTTCTAAAACTATAGAACACCCCGCATGACCATGCGCCCCATCCATCATGGTTTTCCAAAACCATGCCCAGTGAAGAAGGAGGTTCACATGGTTACTTCTAGGATGGATACACAGTTTGTACAAACTATGAGCCTCAACCTGTACACTCATAATGGTTGGGTTTTTGGCCACTGAAACATCAGAAACCCTCTCAAAACCATGAGGCACTTGAATAGAATTTTAACCCATCAAAAAACAAGGCCTTGGGTTAATAAAACTCCTAGAATTAAGTTCTGGAGATCAAAAAGAAATATGGATTGCTCAAAAAACACGAAAAAATACAAACAGGTTGAAAATTTTGAACCGCTCTAAAAAAAGGGATGTTATAGTCTCCCCACCATAACATAGATCATCACCAATATATAAATAATTACCTGGAGATGGTACCAAACATACCCATATCATTTGAATTTACTAAGCCTACCCTAGCCATAAAGTCACTAGTCAACTACATTAAGGTGATCCTCACCTTAGGATTTACATACCTGGTCACTTCCTGACCCAAAACTCGAATAAACTGATCTTCCACCAACTATCCTTGGACTCAAAATTCCTCCTGTGACATATCTTCACTCCTACACCTCATTAGGTGCTCAAATAATACTTGTTCCACATTAGACACAAATCATTTCTCAGATATCATCAAATGTATATATGTCTATGCATCTCCTATAAAATCCACATCATATATAAATATGAATTCCCACATAGAGTTTCCTGATTCCTATGCATCTCATAAAATCCATGCATCCATCGATTCCCATTATAAATCTTGGTTCCATGCACATCATATATATATATATATAGATAGATAAATACATATCATGCACTTGAGTCAATGCTAACCTACTAACTAGAACCTAATTAGTCTAAAACAACATGTGCACCTCATGCACTAAAACACAACACACCATACAAAAAGGTCGTCCCAAAATTAAAGGTACCCCGGTCACACCCACGACGTACCTCTAACTGTAGTCATCTCCCTAGAATGCTCTAAACATGGAAGCTCCACTATGTGCACTTGGATGAAGCTCGACTACCAGAGTTCTGGTCTGTAAAACTCCAAGATTGCATAGTACATTATATTGTTAAAGTAATTCAATATCTTGCGATACACGCAACACTGAGTTCGTGCACACCACAACTTACCAAACTAGCTGTTAAAAAAAGATGTTATGAATAATATTAACTAAAATTATAATTTTATATACTATATAAAATTTTAGAATCCATATTATGTGTTTTTAGATATAATATTATTACAAATTCATATTTTTCAGATAAAAGAATTATTTTTCAAAAAATGCAATTTTACCGCCTTTTAATGGAGAACCTTTTTTAAAACCAATATTTGAAATTTTTAAATATTAAATTTAATGAAATTAAATTCTTCTTTAGAATAGGGACATAAAAATTTAGTTTGGATTATTTTTTGGAACTTTTCTGATAACTTTCATATTTTGATGAATAGTGAAAAATAATAAATTTTAATTGAAAAAAACTTTTTTAATAAAAATAATTTATAGTGTTAAATTATACATTTGAATTGTTTTAAAGAATAATTAGATTATTTTTTATCATTTAATACAATTTAAGTCAGTACAAGTAATTTCACATTTAAATTTGACATAAACACATGTCAATCTTTTGATAGTTTTTACTTTTTAAAAATTTTCTCTTTGGTTTTGACGACGGGAAATAATTTTAAATTAATCAATGAAACTTATATGTATTTAATTTAGTAAAATATAATTCATTTTTGAATTCAGAATATCAAAATTATCTTAGGGTGAATTTTTTTTATTTTTATGAAAACTTTCAATTTTTGATGAATAGTGAAAACACTACGTTATTATTTAAAACCGTATTTTTATTTAAATAATTAATTATTTTATTTAAATCTATTTTATTTCAAAATAGATACATAATACCTATATATGTTCAATTTAATTAATTGGAGTCATTTTATAATAATATTGGATATATAATTTTTTTGAACTTTTTTCCATCTTTTACCCACCTTCTAGGAGCATTTGCAAATTTGCATAAAACATAATTTTACCGCTTCTGTGAGTTGAATTTCTAAAATCTGAGAGACACGATTGATATCAGTAAGTATAATGTGGTTCAATAAGATGAAAATATTTTTTGGTGAATAGTAACTTTTAACTTTTATTTACCACGGTTAAAAGTAAATAGGGTAATTAAAGGTAAAAATGATATTATTTTTACCCTAACAGATGTTATAATTTTATTGTATAAGTGTATTTCGACCGAAAAAAAATTTAGGAATAAAATATGATCCTTTAGGTCTAGTTGAATTATATTAGGACATTTATTATTATTTAATTTAAAGAAGAGTTAAAAGTGTTAAATTCAAGTTTTCATAACTAATTTTGTTTTTAATATAGGGTTATACATAAGCTAAGTTCGACTATAAATATTAATTATAAAGATAAAAATATTTCCTACATAATTGTATTTTATTTATAATTTTTAGACATTAAATAATTATATTTATTTATGACACAATGATGATGCAGTAATTACCTTATTAATGAAAGGTTAAAATAATTGATATTATAAATATAAAAATAAATGTAATTTGAGACTTTTGATGAATTTCAATAATTTTCTTGGTTAATATGAAATGTTAGGGTTGATTATATAAGTTGTGTTCGAAGTGATAAGTTTGTTATGACTTTCACAAAAACAAAACACCAAATAGTGTCAAAATTGTCATAAATTATTATTTTTAAACAAATACTATATTATTGGTTGATATAATATTCATAAAAATATGAGGTTAGGACAAAGGGATTAAATAATATTATATTTGTCCTTAATGAACCACTTTATGTTCTCTTGGAATTTTAGTGTATGTTTATTAACCATATAGTGTAAGAATACAAGAAGACACGGTAAAAGTTAAACTATTTAACTAAGAGTTAAATCTAAAAGATAAGGTTAAAATGGTAACCTAAAATTATCTAAAACCTATTTGTTGAGAGGATTTAGAACTATAACAACCTAAGGCTCTAAATAAATTCATTTGGAGCCATTATAAACCGAATATGTTTGTATAATAAATTAATAATTTAATATTTTCCTAAAGTGACCCTCACCACTCTTATAAAAGGGAACACCCCCTTCTCTCAAATTCATACCTCCAATGCCATTTGGCTCGGCCAAAACCTGACCAATTATCCTCTAAACAATTCTCCCTTAATCCTATAGGCCTTCCATTGGTCATAAATTCAACCTAAGGAGCCCTTTTGATCAAATCAAAAGGAATAACCCGAAGAAGAGGTAAATATTTCATCACCTCTTTCAAGTTCTTTTCTTCTTCCACTTCCTCTTTGTTTGTTGTTTCCATTCTAAAAACAATAACTCCAATATCTTATACATACTGTGATGTTATTATAAAAATTGTACAACCATATTGATTATTCTATCCATCATATGAATGATAAAGTCACCCTACGTGCGTACACACGACTTACCGTCTCAACGTCGTGGTGTAGTTGTTATTCAATACATTATTTTTTTGGATGGGTATAATAATGATGTATACTTGATGTAAATAATAAATATAACATGTTAATGATTCTGTATATATAATATACAATCTATTTACATATGATTTTAATATCAAAAGAATGATATTTTTGCTCGTGCGTACATACAGATTACCGTCTCCACGACACAATGAGATTCATTTCCACGTTCACCATTCAACGATGATTATAAAAATACATATTATTAATAAGTATGTAATATATGACATAATAATGATACTATATATATATATATTTAGATTTATCTCATTCACTTACTTCCATTCAATATGATATGAAAACAGAAACAACGTTTATGCGTACGTACAACCTGCCATCTCCATAAACAGTGTTTTCATTTCATATATCAATCTATTATACATATTTATATTCTAAATATATATTATATATAAATAATTTTTTATATTCTGGAATTATTTAAATCATTATCTAAATGATACGATCATGAATAACAAGTTAAAACACGTATGATAAAGAAATCGATTATTACCCAAAATGTTAATTTAACATAGAAATCATTATTAAATGGGTAGTATTAAGTCATAAATGAATCTTGTATGATATAATAAATATTAATATGGTTCTGGTATAATTTAATAACATAATATGGTCATTATACATGAGGTTAAATGTACCCTCCACCAAAGGAACGTGCAAGGTAAGAGTTATTTCCTCAATCTCGTTATTATCTGAGATTGTTTATGTGTAAGTATTTACCGGGACATACTTATCATCGATACCCATATTTCATAAAACTGTTTTCAAAAGTAATTTTTTATGTTTTTATGGTAGGTTCTATTTCAATATATCATCATTTTAAATGTTTTAAATATTTATGTTTCTAAACCCTTTTAATTAATGTCCATGTTTTCAAAATTATTTTTAGGATTTATTTGTTTGGGCATGAATGTTTTGAAATGATAATTATTTTCAAAAGTTTCAAAGTAGTATGAGACACTTTAATTAAAAAATCTCTTTAAATGACTTCCTTTATAAATTGTGATACTTTTAAAACATTTCATGAAAAGGGGTATTTATCTCAAATAATTTTATCGATCATTTTCATCTATGACAACATTCTTTGAAGGATTTTAAACCTATTTGAAGTTGATTTATTATGATTAAAATATTACATATTTTATTGAATGTTTTTTGATATTTTTGACTGTGGTGTGTTATTTTTATACCATTCATGGTATATGGTTAGATTATTTACATTTTGTATGCTAGTTTTAATACGAATGTTTATGTTATGTTTTAACCTTTTCATATGAGGAATGTATTGGAATTAGTAAGTGACGGGTGGAGCCTGCTATAGCTCCTCAGTGTATCGATGGGTCTCATGAGACAATTAGACATGGAATTTTCTGAGGCATTTCCCAATTTGATATATGGTTTTGGCTGAGGCCTAAATCATTTTTAGACGTCTTGACCGAGGCCTTGACAATATGTTTCAGAATGTCTGGCATTATGAATTCCCTCATTATGAAATTAGTTATTGCATGTGATTATTCGACTAGTAGAATATCCATGTGCATGTTTATATGGTAATGTTTCATTTATTTTTCACATATTATGTTCAAGTTTATGTTTAAAATGCTGTTGTTTTTATTACACATCTTTCCTTAAAAGTTTATAGCTTCCGCTAAATTATTTACCCTTACTGAGCATCTGAGCTCACCCCTTTATTATGTTTTATTTTCCCATGATCCCAAGAAGTGTTTTATGATTGAGATGTAGGGTTAAGCTGAAGGAATAATGGCATTATCAAAGGATTATTAATGATGTGTTGTATGTTATAAAGTGTAATGTAATGTTCATGTATGTAATCTATTTTCCAAGAATTCTAAACTGATCGGTCTTTCGGGACTTGATTCTTTATAATCATACTAATATATTAAAATAATGCACTGAATCTGGGTAACTGGGGTCGAGGCATTACAGTTGGTATTAGAAGAAGTTTAGTACAAACCTTGGAAACTAGATTTAGAAAAAACTTTGATTAGAGAACACTACCCTAAGATAGACTCCGAGGATTCGTATAGAAGAACTTCCTAGAATTTTGGTAATGTAGAGATTTTGTGAGTTTTCCAAGCAATACATCCCTGTTTGGATATGAGAAGGTAGAGGTGGCTCTGGCACAGATGCACTTAGGGGTAAAACCCAAAAACACCACTTTTAGCTAGACTCGAACAGGAACTAGTGCACAACAATGGGCCTTGCTTCACTCTTGGTTACGACACTCCTGAGGGATATTCTTAGGATAATTCACATTTTCATTACAAGCCATTATGAAGGACTTAGGAGTAAATACTTCCTCAAAGAAAACATTTTTTTATGATTATAGATTATATTTTTAATCTTTTCAATTTATGTTAGGTATTTTACAAGTTTGGAATTATGAATTACGATTCATAAACTAACCTAGTGCATTCCATTATATAGAAATTGTGCCCAGTAGAAGGAATGAGAACTCCAGCAATATGTATGATCCAATGAGTAAGAAGGATCACATATTTCATGGTATTAAGCCAAAATTTATAAGGTAAATAGTCTCCCACATATTCTCTTCATATAAAGAAATAGTATCATGTGTTAATAAGATATGTAAAGAATTCTCTGATTTCTATGGCTTTGAAGGGAAGCAAGAGAAGAAAAGTATGGTAGAGAGAAAGATGGATAAAGGGAAGAGGGGAAAGAATGATTTTCCCATATGTGATAATTGTGGAAAGAATAAACTTAGTAAATGCTTTAAGGTAATGAGAGTTTGTTATAAGTGTGGAGAAAAATTACACCAAGTACGTGATTTCAAGGGTAAGAAAAAAGTATGAAAGGTACAATGCTTCATCTGAAAGGAGTTGGGACACTACGCAAATCAATGTCCAAATAATCAGAGTATGCCCCAAATGATGCTACTGGATAATAATCAAGGTATGATACTACCACAGATGAAAAGGAATGACTAGTGTTATTATGTTATTATTAAATAATTATGTCATTTTATTATTTTATTAATGATGTACAAGTTATAAGAATTATAATGTATATAAGGATTGTACTCCAGTACGATTTCATCAAGGATTTGAGATTTTATGGTACCAAGTAAAGTGACACAGTTTCAATTTAATCATTTTCGAAAATATATGGTTGAGAGAAAGATAAACCTTAATATGGTCTTGATACTGAGGTAGTTATTTTGGAATAAGAGATAATTGTGTTGGATAAAGTATATTGGGTATTATTGACATCCTTGTAAATGATTAATGGTTTGTTTATTCCACTATTTTTGGAGTATTCAAAATTTTTTGTTATAAGGAATATATCTAGTATTCTATAAGGAATAAGTGAGAATGAATGTAATCAATGATGTTTTATAGTAATTAAGTTTTCTACCATGTTTTAAAAGAATACATGATGAAGGTATTCACATGTTATTACGTAAAAAAAGAGATCTTTATTATGTTTACCTTCCTTATAAATCTTGGACTATGAATTTGTACAGAAGTATTTTGGATAAGTCTAAAGGTTGGAATGTAATAAGTTTGAAATTGGATACTATTGTAAAGGCTAAAAAATTTCTTAATATTATTTTTTTATTGTTATAAAAAAGACAACCCAGAGGTCAGACGACAACCCATCGCATCCGGCAAGGCCGCGAGACTTGAACCTGCAACCGAAGGCCGACAAAGGTGCATCACCTACCACTGGCCTACATGATGTCCTAGTTTGTATAATGTAGTTTTTCTATATAGTATGAAAAATGAAATATAAATTCATTATTTTTGGAACCCTATACGATTAGGATAAATAGAATATTTTTCAATTCTATTTTCTTTTGGAGTGAAAGATGAGTTTGTTGTAGGAATTAGTTGAAGGATGAAACTCTACTTGTCTAGTATATTTTCTCCCATGTATTATATGAATAAATTAATTCTTAAACTTTAGGGAAGGGATCTTAAAACCAAAAATGTGTTATCCTAATACCTTATGTTTTGTTGAAATCGATGATATTTTAAATCATCATAGATTGATGGCTTTGTGGCCCTCAATTTTACACTTGTTTGTGATTAATGACCTCAATCACTCCCTATAAATATTTATGTTTTACCTCCAATTATGTGTATATAATTTCCATCAATGTTCTTTTAATCGAGATCATAATTTGGTGGTGACTTTTTCATTTCCCTTTCCCTCTTATTAAGACTAAATTTTATTAACCCAACTTCCGATGTGGTTTTTCCACAAAGGTATTTTTCTATTTTTAACCTTTTATTTTCGAAGAACAATTTCAAATTATGATGAAACAATTTAATGAAGGATTGGAGAATGTAACACCCCAATATTTCATAGTACGTTATCTCATTAAAGTAATTCAATAGCTTGTGATACACGCAACACCGAGTTTGAGCGCAGTACAACATACCAAACTAGCCGTAAAAAAGCGGTTATAAATAATATTAACTGAAATTTGAATTTTATATACTATACAAAAATTTAGAATCCATATTATGTGTTTCTTTGAAATAATATAAGAGCAA
The DNA here is from genome assembly GCA_963277665.1 of Viscum album. NCBI lineage: Eukaryota > Viridiplantae > Streptophyta > Magnoliopsida > Santalales > Viscaceae > Viscum > Viscum album. The sequence goes on along the minus strand of OY728167.1, from coordinate 515,190,568 downwards.
ATTCATTTTTTCCAGATAAATGAATTATTTTTCAAAAAATGAAATTTTACCGCCTTTTAATGGCGAACCATTTTTAAAACCAATATTTGACACATTTATATAGTAAATTTAATGAAATTAAATTCTTATTTATAATCGGGACATAAAAATTTAGTTTGGATTAATTTTTGGAACTTTTCTGATAACTTTCATATTTTGATGAATAGTGAAAAAAAATAAATTTTAATTAAAAAAAACTTTTTTAATAAAAATAATTTATAGTGTAAAATTATAGATTTGAATGGTTTTGAATTATAATTAGATTATATTTTTATTATTTAATACAATGTAAGTCATTATAAGTAATTTCACATTTAAATTTGACATAAACACATGTCAATCTTTTGATAGTTTTTACTTTTTAAAAACCCGCTCTTTGGTTTTGACAACGGGAATTAATTTTAAATTAATCAATGAAACTTCTATGTTTTGAATTTTGTAAAATAGAATTCATTTTTTAATTCGGAATATCAAAATTATCTTAGGGTGAATTTTTGGTATCTTTCTGAAAACATTCAATTTTTGATGAATAGTGAAAACACTGCGTTATTGTTTAAAACTGAATTTTTATTTAAATAATTAATTATGTTATTTAAATTTATTTAAGGTCAAAAAAGATAAATAATACCTATAATTGTTCAATATAATTCATCGGAGTCATTTTATAATAATATTAGATATAGAAAATTTTATTGGATTTTTTACCGTCTTTTACCCACTTTCTAGGAGCATTTGCAAATTTGCATAAAACTTAATTTTACCGCTTCTATGAGTTGAATTTCAAAAATCCGAGAGACACGGTTGATATCAGTAAGTAAAATTTGGTTCAATAAGACTAAAATATTTTTTTGGTGAATAGTAACTTTTGACTTTTATTTACCACTGTTAAAAGTAAATAAGGTAATTAAAGGTAAAAATGATATTATTATTACCCAAACACATGTACTAATTTTATTGGATAAGTGTATTTAGACCAAAAACAACCTTAGGAATAAAATATGATCCTTTAGGTCCAGTTGGATTAGATTAGAACATTTATTATTATTTAATTTAAAGAAGAGTTAAAAGTGTTAAATTCATGTTTTCATAACTAATTTTTTTTAATATAGGGTTATACATAAGATAAACTCGACTATAAATATTAATTAGAAAGATAAAAATATTTCCTAAATAATGGTATTTTATTTATAAATTTTATACATTAAATAATTGAATTTATTTATGACACAATGATGATGTAGTAATTACCTTATTAATGAAAGGTTAAAATAATTGATGTTATAAATATCCAAATAAATGTAATTTGAGACTTTTTATGAATTCTACTAATTTTATAGCTTAATATGACATGTTAGGGTTGATTAGACATTTTTTTTCGAAGTTATAATGTTGTTATGACTTTCAAATAACAAAATACCAAATAGTGTCAAAATTGACATAAATTAATTGTTAAAACAAATACTATATTATCGGTTGATATAATATTCCTAAAAATATGAGGTTCAGAAAAAGGGATTAAATAATATTATATATGTCATTAATGAACCACTTGTGGTTCTCTTGGAAGTTTATAGTAATTTTATTAACCATATAGTATAAGAATACAAGAAGACACGCTAAAAGTTAAACAATTTAACTAAGAGTTAAATCTAAAATATAAGGCTAAAATGGAAACCTAAACTTGTCTAAAACCTATTGGTTGAGAGGATTTAAACCCATAAACACCTAAGTCTAGAAATAAATTCATTTGTAGCCATTATAAACCAAATATAATGGTATAAAAAATTAATAATTTAATCTTTTCCTAAAGTGACCCTCACCTCCCTTATAAAAGGGAACTTCCCCTTATCTCAAACTCACACCTCCAAAGCCATTTGGATCGGCCAAAATGTAACAACTGTAACACCCCGAGATTTTATGAAAAAATATTATTTTTAATGTCTGGTGTTGTACGCTACACCAAAAGAAGCTTGCACAACACACATCCTTGACTTGCCTTGCATTACACGCAATCGCAACCTTCCTCGATAGCGTGTGTAGTACGAAACAATGATATGCTATTAAAATATTATTAAAACTAGCCGTTATGAATAGTAATAAACACTTTTTAAATTTTGGAAATTTTAGCTCTCAAAATGGACTTCATTTTTGGATTCGGAGTATCGAATTTAGCCTAAGGTGAAATTTTGGTACTTTTCGGATAACTTTCATATTCTGATGAATAGTGAAAATTACTAAATTATAATTAAAAACAACTTTTTTAATCGAAATAATTAATAGCGATAAATCATTAATTTGAGTGGTTTTAAAGTATATTTAGAATATATTTTTACAATTTAATACAATGTTGGTCATTGGATGTAATTTCACATTTAAACCAGACATAATCAAGTGTCAATCTTTTGATAGATATTGTTTCTTAAAAACACGCTATTTGTTTTAACAGCGGGATTTAATTATAAAATTAATTAATGCAACTTTTATGTTATGAATTTGGTAAAATAGACTTCATTTTTGAATTCGGAATATGAAATATAGCTTAGGATGAAATTTTGGCATTGTTCTGAAAAACATCAATTTTTGATGAATAGTGAAACTACTAAGTGGTAGGTTAAAAACTGAATTTTGCATAAAACTTAATTTTACCGCTTCTATGAATGGAATTTTGAAAATCCGACAGACACGGTTGATATCAGTAAGTAAAATGTGGTTCAATGAGATAAAAATAATTTTTGGTGAATAGTAACTTTTTACTTTTTTTTTACCGCGGTTAATAGTAAATAGGGTAACTAAGGGTAAATATGATATTAATATTACCCTAACACATGTCCTAATTCTATTGGACAAGTGTAATTCGACCAAAAACAAACTCAGGAATAAAATATGACCATTTAGGCTCACTTGGATTAGATTAGGACATTTATTATTATTTAATTCAAAGAAGAGTTAAAAGAGTTAAAATCAAAGTTTATTTACTAAAACATTTTTAATATAGGGTTATACATAAGATAAATTCGATTTTAAATATTAATTAGAAATCTAAAAAGATTTCCTACATAATGGTATTTTATTTGTAATTTTTAGACATCAAATAATTTAATTTATGACACAAAGAAGATGCAGTAATTATCTTATTAATGAAATATTGACATAATTGATGTTATAAACACCAAAATAAATGTAATTTAAGACTTTTTATGAATTCAACTAATTTTATAGGTTACTATGATATATTAGTGTTGATTTAATCAACTTGGTTCGAACATATAATTCTGTTATGACTTTCACAAAAATCATATATCAAATAGTGTCAAAATTGACACAAAATAGTTTTTAAATCAAATATTATATTATTAATTGTTATTTTATTCCTAAAAATCTAAGGTTAGGCCAAATTACTTAGATAAGGATATATATATTAATAATAAACAATTTGGGGTTCGTTTGGCATGTTATAGTAAGTGTATTAACCATATAGTGAAAGAAAACAAAAAGACATGGTAAAAGTTAAATTATTTAACTTAGAGTTAAATCTAATTGATAAGGTTAAAATAATACCCTAAACTTGTATAAATCCTATTGGTTGATAGGATTTCGACCCATCCCCACTTTATCTTCGAAATAAGACCCTTTGGAACCATTATAAACCGATTTTGACTTTAATATAAAATAATATTTTGAGATATTCCTAAGGTGCCCCTCTCCTCCCTTATAAAAGGACACCTCCTCCCCCTCCTCCTCACACCAATTTGAGCACTCAAGCTCGGCCAACCCCTGCCAAAATCTCTTCTCCACTTCCCTAAAAACATCCTAGAGGTTCTGGTCTTCCTCAAAGACCAATTTTAGTGCCCTAAGAGGAGGTCTCAAAGAGGAACTTCAAAGAAGAGGTAATTACCGTTACCAATTCTTTCATCTTTATTTCTTCTTCCACTTATTCTTCTTAGGTTGTTTCATTATGAAGTAATAACATCAGTATCACTCATATACTGATATGTTATTATAAGTATGAAACAACCCTATTTCACCATCTATCCATCCTACGGAAAAAGAAATCACCGCGCATGCGTACGTACGGAATACCGTCTCCACGCCGTGGTGTAATCTATTTTCCACCACCACCTTACATGGATGGGTATAATGGTGTAAAGAATAACTATACATAGTTATTACAACATCATATTGATTCTGATATATTGTATAATCCACTCCAATTCAATTCAATATTTATAGAAATGATATCATCGCTCGTGCGTACGTACGGACTGCCGTCTCCACGACGCGATGAGATTCATTCTCCATGTTAACCATTTAAGAATGATTATAATGTATATATAAGAAATAATAATGAAATATATGACATTATAAAGCTACTGGATTTATGTATATATATACATATGTATGTCATCTACTTACTTCCATTTCAAGACAATAAAGAAAGGAAAACAGCGTTCATGCGTACGTACGGACTACCGTCTCCATGAACGGTGTTTTTCATTTTATTTATCTACCTATTATATATATATATACTGAATATATATGATATATATAAATCATATTTTATATTCTGGAAGTGAGTAAATCATGATATAAGTAATAATGATGTCAAGAACAACAAGTCAAAACACCTACGATAAATGAAACGATTTTACCCAAAACGCTTCTTTAACATGGAATTTACAAAAGAACGGGTAATATAATGTCATAAGTGAACCATATATGATATCATAACAATGAATATGATTCTGTAATAAGTCAATAACATTATTTAAACCATTATACAGGAGCTTCGGACACGAACAAAGCAAATCAGACCTAAGGTAAGGGAAATATCACAATCTCATTTTTATCCGAGATTGTTTATTCGTAAGTATTTACTGGGGTGTATTTTATCATCCAAATCCATGTTTACTCAATATGTAATATTATTTCCATCCACCTAAAATTGTTTAAATCCATTTTTTACCCTTCGGTGAGTTTTTAGTAATACGTATGAAAGGAATCTTTTGTCGTTTTTCGTACGAGGTACTTTTTGACTTTTCCGACAAAAGTGTGAAGAATGTTTTTTTTAACTTATACGGCATGAATGGATTTTTAAAACATTAAATCCAAGAAGCTTCCTTTACAAGTTTTCAAGTTTATTTTTAATCAACTTCTTTTATTTTAAAGTCGTATGACATGTTATGAAAGGAAAAATGTTTTTGAAGAAGAAAGGATATTTTCCTCAAGAATGAAGTTCAAGTGTTTCATCAAAATTATTTTCCATCTAAGATAATAAAGGGTTTTGTTGTTATCCCTATTATTACATTGATTTGATCATGTTGTGATGGAATTATTTTTATGAATTCCTTTATCTTATATGAATTTATTTATGATATCATGATGTTTCAAGAATCCCATTTTTGTTACATGTGTTACGCGATGATGTATGATTTATGATTATGTGGAACAAATAAGAAAGGATTCATTATAAGATGGGTGGGACCTATATCTCCCTCCAATGCATTGGGTAAAGATTTTATATCTCATGAGATAGACAGGGCTGGAACGGTAGGTTATACCGGTTCAGTGAAACAGGACTGAAACGAGGGTTACTCGATTCAGAAAGGGACTTTGTCCACTAAGATAGTCTTGGCAATTAGTCTTGACTAACAAGAAATGAATCTCTATGATTATGTGTGTATGCCACAAAGTTTCATGTTTTAAGTTATGATTATTGGGATTACTTTTTCACTGCCATGATTTATCCCATGATTATGAAATTATGCTCTCTTTTGAAGGTTATGATTTCCAAAATGTTATGTTCTTATGAATATGATGTGATTGATATTTATTTTGTTTACCCTTACTGAGCATTTGAGCTCACCCTTTTATGTTTTCTTTTCCCCAGGATATAAAGAAAGGTTTTAGGTATAAAAAAAAGGAAGATCTTTATGGGAGATTTTGAAGATCTTTCACCAGGATTAGAAGATTACGTTCCGAGTTTCCAAAGACACTAAACTATTACGGTCCTTGTGTGTGTGTTTTTGTTATGTACTAAGTATTCTGCAAATGTAATGTAATGTCCATGTACGTCAAGCTTCGGGTCTCTACAGTTGGTATCAGAGGCAAAGGAGGTAGGAATGTATCCGATCCTTGGGAACTCTCACATGTGAGCGTTGGACGAAGCATGGCTCTCCGCCCAAGGGCTTCATGAGGAAGTGGATGCCACTGGGGATGGTGGTGTGTCCCGCCCAGGGGGCGTAGCCGCCCATGGAGTGCCCTGATAGGTATCAATTATAGTCCACTAGAAGTAATTCCAGACCGCTACAGTTGGTATCAGAGGAAAGGTTTAGTCAACCTTTGGAAACTAGGATGCGAAAACGTTAGTGAGATCCCTAGAGTTATTTCTAAGGTATGTCTAGGGATGTCCCTAAGGATAAGTATACGTATAGGATATATTCCTAGAACTATGGTAACAATATTATATTAAACCTAAGAAGTTAGTTATTGAGGATACTTTCCCTTTACTATGTTGTTTTCTCTAGCATGATTTTTGATTCTCACAAAATTATTTTTGTGTTTTAGTTAATGGAGGGAACCAAAAGGAATTCAATTAACATTGAATCCAATGGACAAATTGGTGACTATGAGCAACAAAATTGTGTAATTCCTAGAGAGAAAGATGTTGTGATTATGCCGAATCAATCATCGCGATATATGATTAACAAGGTGAAATTTAGTGGTATACCTAATTCATCAAAGAAGAGGAAGATAGACTATTATGCATGTTCGCATGTTGAGGATCATAAAGAAAGGAAGATTGAGATTTCTAAAGAAGGGAAGAAGAACCTTGAGGAATACCTCAAATGGAGGGACCGATGTTATCTGTGTGGAGAAAAGGGTCATAGAGTGACAGACTGTTATGGAGTTCAATGTCTTATTTGTGGAGAACATGGGCATTACCCAACTCAATGCCCTGACCTAAAAAGTTACTTCTAAATCAAGGAAGGACTTATTCCAGGATAATCATTGATGTGGATGGACTGAAGTGTTTTGGTATTCAAGAATAATGTTGTTGAGGTACTTTTATGGTGTGTTGAAATATTTAAGTATTGGTCTATTGTGGTTTTCAATAATTTTAAGGTACCGGTGACTATGAAAAGTGATTCAAATATTTTGGAAAGTAGATGATAAGTGCATAATGAAAGGATAAGAAGATAATGAGATGTTTGATTGTATTCATGAGCTCATGATTGATATAAGGACTAAGTGATATCATGGTGTTAGTATATAGAATTTTTAGGATTTTGGTATGTGGAAAGAGTTAACTTTTAATAGAATTCGTGTTTTCAATAAGGTTCAATGGGTATTCAAGAGAGTACAAGATTAAGGCCTTTGAATGTTTGGAATGTGACCAACAAGATATATCTTATGATATATGGGGATCAACGATGGTATTAAATCTCTGGTAATCGTTTTCACTATGTTATGAGAATGGACTGCAGTATTATGGATAAGCCTAAAGATTGGAATGGATTATGTTGGACATAAGTTAGTATTGTTTAAGGATAGAAGTTTTTTCGATATTATTGATGGGATGTTATAGTAATATAGTTTTATAAAAAGGACAACCTGCAGGACGGGCGACAGCCCATCGCTTCGGACAAGGCTGTGGGAATTGAACCCACAACCGAAGTGCGACTGGCCTTTATCGCCTACCACTGGCCTACAGGAAGTCCCTGTTTAGTAGAAACTAGTTTTATTATATTAAGCAGTATGATATATGAAGTATAAGTCCATTTTAGGAACCATATATGATTAATCTCACTATAGAATGACTTATGTATATTTAATAACTTTTTCTAACCTTTTGTTTGAGACAGATGGAATGAACAGTCATTCTATCACATGATCTGCTAACACTTCACGAATAACAAATTCAACTTCATTTATTTAAGAGATGAAGTGGAAATTGTTCAAGGCACGAACAACAGTGAGATTGTACCAAAATAAAGTAAGTATTTATTCTAATTCAAATTTTCAACTTTAGGGAAATGATCTTGAAAACCAAAAATGTTGTCCTAGTGATCTTATACCTGATAAATCAGATGGTACCTTATATCATCACAAATCTATGGATTTGTGATTACTGGATTTTCCATAGTCATGTTCTCTACCACTCTCCATCAGAACATGATGGTTAGATTTCTCTTTCATATCCATATTTTCACCTATGTGGAAACCCAGTGATTAGTTTATTTGGGTAATCGTTACATTTCATACTTTAGTTTTTAAAGCCAAGTTTTGGTATTCCTTTTTACGATGTGGGTTTCTATTAAAAAAACTTTCGAATAGTAAACCATTTATAACCCCGACGAATTTCGAGGGCGAAATTCATTTTAAGGGGGGTAGAATGTAACACCCCGAGATTTTATGAAAAAATATTATTTTTAATGTCTTGTGTTGTACGCTACACCAAAATAAGCTTGCACAACACACATCCTTGACTTTCCTTGCATTACACGCAATCGCAACCTTCCTCGATAGCGTGTGTAGTACGAAACAATGATATGCTATTAAAATATTATTAAAACTATCTGTTATGAATAGTAATAACCACTTTTTAAATTTTAGAAATTTTAGCTCTCAAAATGGACTTCTTTTTTGGATTCGGAGTATCGAATTTAGCCTAAGGTGAAATTTTGGTACTTTTCGGATAACTTTCATATTCTGATGAATAGTGAAAATTACTAAATTATAATTAAAAACAACTTTTTTAATCGAAATAATTAATAGTGATAAATCATTAAATTGAGTGGTTTTAAAGTATATTTAGAATATATTTTTACAATTTAATACAATGTTGGTCATTGGATGTAATTTCACATTTAAACCAGACATAATCAAATGTCAATCTTTTGATAGATATTGTTTCTTAAAAACACGCTATTTGTTTTAACAGCGGGATTTAATTATAAAATTAATTAATGCAACTTTTATGTTATGAATTTGGTAAAATAGACTTCATTTTTGAATTCGGAATATGAAATATAGCTTAGGATGAAATTTTGGCATTGTTCTGAAAAACATCAATTTTTGATGAATAGTGAAACTACTAAGTGGTAGGTTAAAAACTGAATTTTGCATAAAACTTAATTTTACCGCTTCTGTGAATGGAATTTCGAAAATCCGACAGACACGGTTGATATCAGTAAGTAAAATGTGGTTCAATGAGATAAAAATAATTTTTGGTGAATAGTAACTTTTTACTTTTTTTTACCGCGGTTAATAGTAAATAGGGTAACTAAGGGTAAATATGATATTAATATTACCCTAACACATGTCCTAATTCTATTGGACAAGTGTAATTCGACCAAAAACAAACTTAGGAATAAAATATGACCATTTAGGCCCACTTGGATTAGATTAGGACATTTATTATTATTTAATTCAAAGAAGAGTTAAAAGAGTTAAAATCAAAGTTTATTTACTAAAACATTTTTAATATAGGGTTATACATAAGATAAATTCGATTGTAAATATTAATTAGAAAGCTAAAAAGATTTCCTACATAATGGTATTTTATTTGTAATTTTTAGACATCAAATAATTTAATTTATGACACAAAGATGATGCAGTAATTATCTTATTAATGAAATATTGACATAATTGATGTTATAAACACCAAAATAAATGTAATTTAAGACTTTTTATGAATTCAACTAATTTTCTAGGTTACTATGATATATTAGTGTTGATTTAATCAACTTGGTTCGAACATATAATTCTGTTATGACTTTCACAAAAATCATATATCAAATAGTGTCAAAATTGACACAAAATAGTTTTTAAATCAAATATTATATTATTAATTGTTATTTTATTCCTAAAAATCTAAGGTTCGGCCAAATGACTTAGATAAGGATATATATATTAATAATAAACAATTTGGGGTTCGTTTGGCATGTTATAGTAAGTGTATTAACCATATAGTGAAAGAAAACAAAAAGACATGGTAAAAGTTAAATTATTTAACTTAGAGTTAAATCTAATTGATAAGGTTAAAATAATACCCTAAACTTGTCTAAATCCTATTGGTTGATAGTATTTCGACCCATCCCCACTTTAGCTTCGAAATAATACCCTTTGGAACCATTATAAACCGATTTTGACTTTAATATAAAATAATATTTTGAGATATTCCTAAGGTGCCCCTCTCCTCCCTTATAAAAGGACACCTCCTCCCCCTCCTCCTCACACCAATTTGAGCACTCAAGCTCGGCCAACCCCTGCCAAAATCTCTTCTACACTTCCCTAAAAACATCCTAGAGGTTCTGGTCTTCCTCAAAGACCAATTTTAGTGCCCTAAGAGGAGGTCTCAAAGAGGCACTTCAAAGAAGAGGTAATTACCGTTACCAATTCTTTCATCTTTATTTCTTCTTCCACTTCTTCTTCTTAGGTTGTTTCATTATGAAGTAATAACATCAGTATCACTCATATACTGATATGTTATTATAAGTATGAAACAACCCTATTTCACCATCTATCCATCCTACGGAAAAAGAAATCACCGCACGTGCGTACGTACGGAATACCGTCTCCACGCCGTGGTGTAATCTATCTTCCACCACCACCTTACATGGATGGGTATAATGGTGTAAAGAATAACTATACATAGTTATTACAACATCATATTGATTCTGATATATTGTATAATCCACTCCAATTCAATTCAATATTTATAGAAATGATATCATCGCTCGTGCGTACGTACGGACTACCGTCTCCACGACGCGATGAGATTCATTCTCCATGTTAACCATTTAAGAATGATTATAATGTATATATAAGAAATAATAATGAAATATATGACATTATAAAGCTACTGGATTTATGTATATATATACATATGTATGTCATCTACTTACTTCCATTTCAAGACAATAAGGAAAGGAAAACAGCGTTCATGCGTACGTACGGACTACCGTCTCCATGAACGGTGTTTTTCATTTTATTTATCTACCTATTATATATATATATATACTGAATATATATGATATATATAAATCATATTTTATATTCTGGAAGTGAGTAAATCATGATATAAGTAATAATGATTTCAAGAACAACAAGTCAAAACACCTACGATAAATGAAACGATTTTACCCAAAACGCTTCTTTAACTTGGAATTTACAAAAGAACGGGTAATATAATGTCATAAGTGAACCATATATGATATCATAACAATGAATATGATTCTGTAATAAGTCAATAACATTATTTAAACCATTATACAGGAGCTTCGGACACGAACAAAGCAAATCGGACCTAAGGTAAGGGAAATATCACAATCTCATTTTTATCCGAGATTGTTTATTCGTAAGTATTTACTGGGGTGTATTTTATCATCCACATCCATGTTTACTCAATATGTAATATTATTTCCATCCACCTAAAATTGTTTAAATCCATTTTTTACCCTTCGGTGAGTTTTTAGTAATACGTATGAAAGGAATCTTTTGTCGTTTTTCGTACGAGGTACTTTTTGACTTTTCCGACAAAAGTGTGAAGAATGTTTTTTTTAACTTATACGGCATGAATGTATTTTTAAAAAATTAAATCAATGAAGCTTCCTTTACAAGTTTTCAAGTTTATTTTTAATCAACTTCTTTTATTTTAAAGTCGTATGACATGTTATGAAAGGAAAAATGTTTTTGAAGAAGAAAGGATATTTTCCTCAAGAATGAAGTTCAAGTGTTTCATCAAAATTATTTTCCATCTAAGATAATAAAGGGTTATGTTTTTATCCCTATTATTACATTGATTTGATCATGTTGTGATGGAATTATTTTTATGAATTGCTTTATCTTATATGAATTTATTTATGATATCATGATGTTTCAAGAATCCCATTTTTGTTACATGTGTTACGCGATGATGTATGATTTATGATTATGTGGCACACATAAGAAATGATTCATTATAAGATGGGTGGGACCTATATCTCCCTCCAATGAATTGGGTAAAGATTTTATATCTCATGAGATAGACAGGGCTGGAACGGTAGGTTATACCGGTTCAGTGAAACAGGACTGAAACGAGGGTTACTCGATTCAGAAAGGGACTTTGTCCACTAAGATAGTCTTGGCAATTAGTCTTGACTAACAAGAAATGATTCTCTATGATTATGTGTGTATGCCACAAAGTTTCATGTTTTAAGTTATGATTATTGGGATTACTTTTTCACTGCCATGATTTATCCCATGATTATGAAATTATGCTCTCTTTTGAAGGTTATGATTTCCAAAATGTTATGTTCTTATGAATATGATGTGATTGATATTTATTTTGTTTACCCTTACTGAGCATTTGAGCTCACCCTTTTATGTTTTCTTTTCCCCAGGATATAAAGAAAGGTTTTAGGTATAAAAAAAGGAAGATCTTTATGGGAGATTTTGAAGATCTTTCACCAGGATTAGAAGATTACGTTCCGAGTTTCCAAAGACACTAAACTATTACGGTCCTTGTGTGTGTGTTTTTGTTATGTACTAAGTATTCCGCAAATGTAATGTAATGTCCATGTACGTCAAGCTTCGGGTCTCTACAACAACTCAAGATTTTATAAGATATATTCTTTTTAATTTATTTCATATCTTCTGTTGTACTCTACACCAAGATTATCTTGCGCTATACGCAACACCGTATTAGCTTGCAGTATACACAACACTAATCTTGGATCGTGTTACACACAATTTCAAGTTTGTTTGATAGTAGTTATTCTACAAAAAATTGAGTGTATATATATATATATTCAATGTATAAATGAAATATGGTTGGATTTTGTTATACGCAACAACAAAGGATTCTTGCACAACACGCAACCCTGACTTTGCTTGCATTACACGCAATCACGACTTTCCTCGATAGCGTGTGTTGTACGCAATATCAGGTTTCACTAAAAAATGATATATGGTTATAATATTATTATGAACTATCCGTTATTAATAGTATTAACTAAATTTTGAATTTTATAACATTATTATTTCATCTTACACATTTTCTAGAACATGGTATGTCAACAAAATAAATTTTTCGGGTAAAATAAGTATTTTTCAAAAAATGCAGTTTTGCCTCCTTTTAATGGTGCACCCACATTAAATCTAGTTTTTGACATGTTTATAAGTTTAATTTTACAAAATAAACTTCTTATTTTGAATCAGGATATAAAAATTTACATTGGATAAAGTTTTGATATTTTTCTGATAACTTTCATATTTTAATGAATAGTAAAAACACGCTATATTTTAATTAAAAACAACTTTTTTCATCATAATAATTTATAAGGTTAAATTATAATATTGAATGGTTTTAAAGTATAAATAGAATATATTTTTACCATTTAATATAATGTATGTCATTAGCATTGATTTTACCTTGAATTCGTAGGATAAATCAATTCAATCTTTTGCAATGTTTTAAACAAAAACCCGTTTTCTTTCGACAACGGGATTAATTTTAATTTAATATCTGCAACTTATGTGTTTTGAATTTTGAAAAATGGATTCCCTATTTGGAATCAGTGGGTCCAAATTATGTTAATAGGCTACTTTTTATTTTTGGGCATTATGAATAGTAACTATGGTAAATTTTATTTACCATAGTTAAAGGTAAATCGGGTAATTAAAGGTAAATATAAGATTATAAAATTACCCTAACACCTGCCAAAATCTTATTGGATGACTAAAAGTCGACCCATATCACCTAAGGGTCGGATTAGATTCATTTAATGGACTTTTATCCATGAAAATAATTTAATTATTATTAAAACCAAAGAAAGTGACAACATGTCACTTTCTTAAATCTTATAAGTATAATAATTTTAGTTTAGTGACACAATTCATGAAACTTCGGATATAAATAGTCTACAGAAAGATAATAAAATTATCTACATCATATGAATTTATTTAGAATTTTTAGGGATTAAATAATTATCATTAAAGGTGACATAATAGTGATGTTGAAATTATTTTATTAAGAGAAATATCAAATAAATGGTTTTAAAAATATTAAAATAAATATTATATGAACTATTTAATGTGCTCCACTAATTTTATAGATAAATATGACATGTTATAAATCTATTAAATCTTTTAGTTCGAACATATCTTCTGTATATTGTTTATTTAAATTCAAATAAATGAATAGTTTCAAAATTGACACTATTGTTATTTTATAAAAATAACATATTATAAAATTGTTTAAAAATAAAACAAAAAATAAAAAATAAAAAATTTAAATTGATATAGTCTAAAATATCATAAAGTGTCAAATTATGCAAAATTCACAACACATATGTAATTATTTATAATAATTTAAAATTTAGAATATAATAACCACAAATAAAATAAAATTGATAAATAAGGATTAATCAAGTTGATAATGTTTAAAATAAATTCCTAACATGTCTAAATTTTATTGGTTTATGATATTACAACCATATCCCATCTAATATTTGGATATGAGTCATTTTGGAAGTTTTTATGTGGGGTTGGGATTTAATAGAAACTAATATTTCTTATATTTCCAAAGGTGCCCCTCTCCTCCCTTATAAAAGGGCACCTCCTCCCTCTCCTCCTCACACTAATTTGAGCCTTCAAGATTGGCCAAAACCTGCCCATTTCACTTCCCCACTTCCTTAGAAACCTACAAGAGGTACGGGTCTTCTCAAAAGAACAACTCTAGTGCCCTAAGAGAAAGTTTAAAGGAGGCACTTCGAGAAAGAGGTAATACCTTCTACCGTTTTCTTCAAGTTCCATTCTTCTTCTACTCCCTCTTCTTTAGTTGTTTCATTATTAAGTAATAACATAAGTATACCTCATATACTGATATGTTATTATAAATATGAAACAACCCTATTTCACATTCTATCCATCCTACAGAAAACAAAAATCACCGCGCGTTTGTACGTACGAAATACTGTCTCCACGCCGTGGTGTAATCTGTTTTTCCACCAACACATTACATGGATGGGTATAATGGTGTAAAGAATAACTATATATGGTTATTATAACATCATACTGATTCTAATATATTATACCATCCACTCCAATTCTATTCAATAATTATGGGAATGATATCATCGCTCATGCGTACGTACGGACTATCGTCTCCACAACGCGATGAGATTCATTCTCCATGTTAACCATACATGAATGATCATAAAGTTTATATAATGAATAATAATGAAATATATGGAATAATAATTCTACTGGATTTATGTATATATATATGTATGTCATCTATTTGTTTCATTCAATTCAATAAGGAAACGAAAACAACGTTCATGCGTACGTACGGCCTACCGTCTCCAAGAACGGTGTATTTCATTCCTTTTATAGATCTATAATATATATGTATATGATGAATATATGTTATATATAAATCATGTTTTAAATTCTGGAATTATTTAAATCAGGATATAAGTAATAATATCAAGAACGACAAGTCGAAACACATTCGATAAATGAAATGATTTTACCCAAAACACTGCTTTAACATGGAATTTACAAAAGAACGGGTAATATAAAGTCATAAGTGAAACATATGTGATATCATAACAATGAATATTATTATTTAATAAGTCAATGACATTATTTAAATCATTATATAGGAGGTTCGGATCCATACGAAGCATATCAGACCTAAGGTAGGGGATAACTTTTCCAATCTCGTTCTTATCCGAGATTGTTTATTCGTAAGTATTTAATGGGGTTATTGATATCATCCATGTACATGTTTCCTAAAAATGGTTTCATTTATGTTTAATGTCCTTTTTACCCTTTTTTTACTTTTAATACATGGTATGTATGGAATCTTTCTTTTACAAGGCTCTTTTTGACTTTTCCGGCAAAAGTACGTGAAGAATGTTTTTTTAATTTATACGGCACGAACGGATTTTTACGGTTTTATAAAGCCTTATTTTCATGATACTTCCTCCAAAATATTTGATGACTATTTTCAACAAAATCTTTTTATTTTAAAATTTCATGATGTTTTGTGAAAATAAATTGATTTTGAATAAGAAAGGATATTTTCCTCAAGAATTCATTTCAAGTGTTTTACAAAACCATTTTCCATCTAAGATGACATTATTTCATATGTTTATGTTTCAAGTATAAAGTCTCTATGATTTACATGGTTTCACTTTTCTTATTATGAAATGATATCCATTTCTTTTATATGGATTATGTGATGATGGTATGATGTTTTTGAAACCCATTTATTCATTGGGTTATTATGAATGATGTATGTTTATTTTGTGGCACAAGTAAGAATGATTTCGTTATGAGATGGGTGGTACCTATATCTCTCTCCAATGCATTGGGTAAAGATTTATATATCATGATATAGACATGTCTTGAATGGTATGTTAATCTGGTTCAGTGTTACAGGACTGAAACGAGGAGTGAACTCGATTCAGAAAGGGACTTTGTCCACTAAGATGGTCTAGGAAGCAATGCCTTGGATAATATGGAAATCATAACATGTGCTGAATGGTTTCCACAATTAAATGTTTTATTCCCATTATATTTTATCATGGTTGATGTTCCATTATGATATATGTCTTACGTACTTCCACGATTTATGTCTTTTCTCAAGATTTTGATGTTTAAATTTCATGTTCATGTTTTTGCTTTCGAATGTTTATGGATTGTTTTATGTTCTCTATGTTTGACCTTACTGAGCATTTGAGCTCACCCTTTTTATGTTTTCTTTTCCCCCAGGATTAAAATAAAGATTTTAGGTAAGGAAACAAAAAGGGGAAGATATTTATGGGAGATTTTGAAGATCTTTCACCACGATTAGAAGATTATTTTTCCGAGTTTCCAAAGACACTAAACTATTACGGTCCTTGTGTGTCTATTTTCATTATGTATTAATTATTACTCAAAAGTAATGTAATGTCCATGTACGTCAGGCTTCGGGTCTCTACAGTTAGTATCGGTGGAAGGGTTTAGTTAACCTTTGGAAACTAGGATGCGAAAACTTTAGTGAGATCCCTAGAGATATTTCTAAGGTATGTCTAGGGATGTCCCTAAGGTTAAGTATAAGTATAGGTTATAGTCCTAGAATTATGGTAACGTTCATAGAATTAATCCTAATATGTTAGATATTGAAGTTTATCCCCCTTTATTATGTTGTTTTACCTATCATTATTTTTTCTCTCACACTATTCTTTTTGGGTTTTAGAAAATGGATGGAAACAGGACGATTCACGATAATGGAGGATATGATGGACAATGGAATTATATTATTCATGAGAAACCAAATGAAATGGGATTTGGAAGTCCAAACATCATTATTATGCCTAATCAGAAATCTCATAATATGATCAATAATCTTAACTTTGGTAAGTTTCCTAACTCAGCTAATAAGAGAAACATGGAGTTTCATGATGATCATAGAGGAAAGAAAGTTCAATTTCCCTCATGTAAGTCATGTGGGAAGAGGCATCAAGGGGAATGTTTCAAAGGAACTGGAAGATACTTTGGGTGTGGGAAAGAAGGACACAAATACAGTAATTACAAAGGAAAAGGTTTAGTTCACACCATGGACAAGGATAATGGTATTTCTAAGACATCAACAATGGTTAAATGTTTTAAATGTGGAATGTACGGGCATTATGCAAACCAATGCCCTAAGGGAAAGTCTCATGAAAAGAATCATCATGGCCATATGGGTAGTATTTATATTGATGATGATGAAGAGACTACAAATGATATGTTAGATAAAAGAATTGTTGAAGCTTGGTCAATGGTTTAATAAGGTAGTGGAATGATTGTATGTTTATCCAGAGTTATGTTGTATAGTTAATGGTACTATGGAATAAAGAATCATCTAAGGATTGTTACACTATTGTTTTTCCTAAAGCATTTGAAAGTATATGGTACCGGTAACCATGAAAGGTTATTCAGATATTTTTGGAAAGTAGATGATATGCGCATAATGAAGGGATAAGAAGATAATGAGATGTTTGATTGTATTCACGAGCTCATGACTGATATAAGGACTAAGTGATATTATGGTTTGAGTATATAGAATTTTTGGGATTTTGGTATGTGGAGAGTGTTAAAATTTAACAACATTCATGTTTTCACTAAGGTTCAATGGGTATTCATTCTTCAAGATAATACATTATTAAGGTATTAAAATGTTTGTAATTTGACCAACAAGATATATCTTATGATATATTGGGGATAAATGATGGAATTCACGTGATTGTTATGTGACATTTCAAGTAATCATTTTATTTATACTATGAGCTTGGACTGAAGTATTTTATATAAGCCTAAATATTGGAATGGATTATGTTGGACATAAGTTAGTATTGTTTAAGGATAGAACTTTTTTTGATATTATTGATGGGATGATATAGTAATGTAGTTTTAGAAAAAGGACAACCTATAGGACGGGCAACAGCCCATTGCGTCAGACAAGGCTATGGGAATCAAACCCACAACCAAGGTGCGAATGGCCTTTATCACCTACCACTGGCCTACATGAAGTCCCTGGTTAGTATAAACTAGTTTTATTTTATTAAGCGATATGATATATGAAGTATAAGTTCATTTTTGGAACCATATACGATTAATCTAACCATAAGATGGACTTATAACTTTTGCTAACCTTTTGTTTGAAACAGATGGAATGACCCATCATTATATCACATGATCTGCTAACACATCACGAATAACAAATTGAACTTCATTTCTTTAAGGGATGAAGTGGAAATTGTTCAATTCACAAACAACAGTGACATTGTACCAAAATCATGTAAGTATTTCTTTTAATTCATCAACTTTAGGGAAATGATCTTGAAAACCAAAAATGTTGTCCTAGTGCCCTTATATCCGATGAATCAGATGGTACCTTAGATCATCACAAATCTATGGCCTTTTTGATTGTTGGCTTTTTCATAGCCATGTTCTCTACCACTCTCCATCAGAACTTGATGGTTAGATTTCTCTTCCATATCCATATTTTTTCACCTATGTTCTCCTATGTCGAAACCCAATGATTAGTTAATTTGGGTAACCATTAAATTTCATACTTTAGTTTTTAAAGATAGGTCTTGGTATTCCCTTTTTATGATGTGGGTTTCTACTAAAGAAACTTTCAAGTATTAAACCATTTATAACCCCGATGAATTTTGAGGGCGAAATTCATTTTAAGGGGGGTAGAATGTAACACCCCGAGATTTTATAAGATATATTCGTTTTAATTTATTTCATATCTTCTGTTGTACGCTACACCAAGATTGTATTGTGATATACGCAACACCGTATTAGCTTATAGTATACGCAACACTAATCTTGGATCGTGTTACACACAATTTCATGTTTGTTTGATAGTAGTTATTCTACGCAACATTGAGTATATATCTATATATATATATTAAATTAATAAATGAAATATGGTTGGATTTTGTTATATGCAACAACAAAGGAGTCTTTCACAACACGCAACACTGACTTGGCTTGCATTACACGCAATCGCGACTTTCCTCGATAGTGTGTGTTGTACGCAATATCAGGTTTCACTAAACAATAATATATGGTTATAATATTATTATGAACTAGCCATTATGAATAGTATTAACTAAATTTTGAATCTTATAACCTTATTATTTCATCTTACACATTTTCTAGAACATGGTATGTGAACAAAATAATTGTTTCGGGTAAAATATGTATTTTTCAAAAAAAAGCAGTTTTGCCGCCTTTTAATGGCGCACCCACATTAAATCTAGTTTTTGACATGTTTATAAGTTAAATTTTAAAAAATAAACTTCTTATTTTGAATCAGGATATAAAAATTTACATTGGATAAAGTTTTTATATTTTTATGATAACTTTCATATTTTAATGAATAGTAAAAACACGCTATATTTTAATTAAAAACAACTTTTTTCATCGTAATACTTTATATGGTTAAATTATAATATTGAATGGTTTTAAAGTATAAATAGAATATATTTTTACCATTTAATATAATTTATGTCATTAGCATTGATTTTACCTTAAATTCGTAGGTTAAATCAATTCAATCTTTTACAATGTGTTAAACCAAAACCCATTTTCTTTCGACAACGAGATTAATTTTAATTTAATTTCAGCAACTTATGTGTTTTGAAATTTGAAAAATGGATTCCATATTTGGAATCAGTGGGTCCAAATTATGTTAATAGGCTAATTTTTATTTTTGGGCATTATGAATAGTAACTACGGTAAATTTTATTTACCATAGTTAAAGGTAAATCGGGTAATTAAGGGTAAATATAAAATTATAAAATTACCCTAACACCTGAAAAAATCTTATTGGATGACTGAAAGTCGACCCATATCACCTAAGGGTCGGATTAGATTCATTTAATGGAATTTTTTCCATGAAAATAATTTATTTATTATTAAAACCAAAGAAAGTGACAACATGTCACTTTCTTAAATCTTATAAGTATAATAATTTTAGTTTAGTGATAAACTTCATGAAACTTCGGATATAAATAGTCTCCAGAAATCTAATAAAATTATCTACATCATATGAATTTATTTAGAATTTTTAGGGATTAAATAATTATCATTAAAGGTGACATAATAGTGATGTTGAAATTATTTTATTAAGAGAAATATCAAATAAATGGTTTTAAAAATATTAAAATAAATATTATATGAACTATTTAATGTGATCCAATAATTTTCTAGATACATATGACATGTTATAAATCTATTAAATCATTTATTTTGAACATATCTTCTGTATATTGTTTATTTAAATTCAAATAAATGAATAGTGTCAAAATTGACACTATTGTTATTTTATAAAAATCACATATTATAAAATTGTTTAAAAATCAAAAAAATATTTAAAAATTATAAATTTAAATTTATATGGTCTAAAATCTCATAAAGTGTCAAATTATGGAAAATTCACAATGCATATGTAATTATTTATAATAATTTAAAATTTAGAATATTATTACCACAAATAAAATTAAATTGATAAATAAGGATAAATCAAGTTGATAATGTTTAAAATAAATTCCTAACATCTCTAAATTTTATTGGTTGATGAGATTACAACCCTATATCATCTAATATTTGTATATGAGTCATTTTGGAAGTTTTTAAGTGGGGTTAGGATTTAATATAAACTAATATTTCTTATATTTCCAAAGGTGCCCCTCTCCTCCCTTATAAAAGGGCACCCCCTCCCTCTCCTCCTCACAACAATTTGAGCCTTCAAGATCGGATAAACCCTGACCATTTCACTTCCCCACTTCCTTAGAAACCTACTAGAGGTACTGGTCTTCTCAAAAGACCAACTCTAGCGCCCTAAGAGAAAGTTTAAAGGAGGCACTTCGAGAAAGAGGCAATACCTTCTACCGTTTTCTTCAAGTTCCATTCTTCTTCTACTCCCTCTTCTTTTGTTTTTTCATTATGAAGTAATAACATCAGTATCCCTCATATACTGATATGTTATTATAAATATTAAACAACCCTATTTCGCATTCTATCCATCCTATAGAAAACATAAATCATCGCGCGTGCGTACGTACAGAATACCGTCTCCACACCGTGGTGTAATCTGTTTTTCCACCAACACCTTACATGGATGGGTATAATGGTATAAATAATAACTATATATGGTTATTATAACATCATACTGATTCTAATATATTATACCATCCACTCCAATTCTATTCAATAATTATGGGAACGATATCATCGCTCGTGCGTACGTACGAACTACCGTCTCCACGACGCGATGAGATTCATTCTCCATGTTAACCATACATGAATGATCATAAAGTTTATATAATGAATAATAATTAAATGTATGGAATAATAATGCTACTGGATTTATGTATATATATATATGTATGTCATCTATTTAGTTTCATTCAATTCAATAAGAAAATGAAAACAACGTTCATGCGTACGTACGGCCTACCGTCTCCATGAACGGTGTATTTCATTCCTTTTATCGATCTATAATATATATGTATATGATGAATATATATTATATATAAATCATGTTTTAAATTCTGGAATTATTTAAATCAGGATATAAGTAATAATATCAAGAACGACAAGTCGAAACACATACGATAAATGAAATGATTTTACCCAAAACGCTGCTTTAACATGGAATTAACAAAAGAACGGGTAATATAAAGTCATAATTGAAACATATATGATATCATAACAATTAATATTATTATGTAATAAGTCAATTACATTATTTAAATCATTATATAGGAGGTTCGGATCCATACGAAGCATATCAGACCTAAGTTAAGGGATAACTTTTCCAATCTTGTTCTTATCCGAGATTGTTTATTCGTAAGTATTTACTGGGGTTATTGTTCTCATCCATGTCCATGTTTCCTAAAAATTGTTTCATGTATTTTTAATGTCCTTTTTACCCATTTTTGACTTTTACTACATGATATGTATGAAATCTTTCTTTTATGAGGTACTTTTTGACTTTTCTGGCAAAAGTACGAGAAGAATGTTTTTTTTAATTTATACGACACAAATGGATTTTTAAGGTTTTATAAAGCCTTATTTTCATGAAGATTCCTCCAAAAGATTTCATGACTATTTTCAACAAAAAAAATTTCTTTTAAAATTTCATGATGTTTTTTGAAAAGAAATTGATTTTGAAGAAGAAAGGATATTTTCCTCAAGAATTCATTTCAAGTGTTTTATCAAAACCATTTTCCATCTAAGATGACATTATTTCATATGTGTGTGTTTCAAGTATAAAGTCTCTATGATTTACATGGTTTCACTTTTCTTATTATGAAATGATATCCATTTATTTTATATGGATTATGTGATGATGAAATGATGTTTATGAAACCCTTTTTATTCATTGGGTTATTATGAATAATGTATGTTTATTTTGTGACACAAGTAAGAATGATTTCATTATGATATGGGTGGGACATATATCTCACTCCAATGCATTGGGTAAAGATTTATATCTCATGATATAGACATGACTCGAACGGTAAGTTAATCCGGTTCAGTGTTACAGGACTAAAATGAGGAGTGAACTCGATTCAGAAAGGGACTTTGTCCACTAAGATGGTCTAGGTAGCAATGCCTTGGCTACTATGGAAATCATAACATGTGCTGAATTTTTTCCACAATTACATGTTTTATTCCAATTATATTTTATCATGGATGATATTCCATTATGATATATGCCTTACGTACTTCTACTATTTATGTCTTTGCTCAAGATTTTGATGTTTAAATTTCATGTTCATGTTTTTGCTTTCAAATGTTTATGGATTGTTTTATGTTCTATATGTTTGCCCTTACTGAGCATTTGAGCTCACCCTTTTTATGTTTTCTTTTCCCCCAGGATTAAAAGAATGATTTTAGGTAAGGAAAAAAAAGGGGAAGATATTTATGGGAGATGTTGATGATCTTTCACCACAATTAGAAGATTATTTTTCTGAGTTTCCAAAGACACTAAACTATTACGGTCCTTGTGTGTCTGTTTTCATTATGTATTAAGTATTCCACAAATGTAATGTAATGTCCATGTATGTCAGGCTTCGGGTCTCTACACAAAACCTGCCCAATTATCCTCTAAACTATCCTCCCTTAATTCTATAGTCATTACTTTGGTCAGAAATCCAACCTAAGGAGCCCTTTTGATCAAATCAAAAGGAAGAACCTAAAGAAGAGGTAAATATTTCATCACTTCTTTCAAGTTATTTTCTTCTTCCACTTCCTCTTTATATGTTGTTTCCATTCTAAAAATAATAACTCCAGTATATTCTATATACTGTGATGTTATTATAGAAATGGTACAACCATATTGATTATTCTATCCATCATATGAATGAAAAAGTCACCATACGTGCGTACGTATGACTTACCGTCTCCACGTTGAGGTGTTGTTGTTATTCAATACATTATTATTTTTGGATGGGTATAATAATGATTTATAATTGATGTAAATAATAAATATAATAGGTTAATGATTCTGTATATATGATATACCATCTATTTACATACGATTTTAATATCAAAAGTATGATATTTTCGCTTGTGCATACATACAGATTACCGTCTCCACGACACGATGAGATTCATTTCCACGTTCACCATTAAATGATGATTATAAAAATACATATTAATAATAAGTATGTAATATATGACATAATAATTCTACTAGAAATATATATATATATGTATATGTATTTACATTTATCTCATTCACTTACTTCCATTCAATACGATATGAAAACAGAAACATCGTTTATGCATACGTACGACCTACCGTCTCTATAAACGATGTTTTAATTTCATATATCTATCTATTATACATATTTATAATCTAAATATATATTATATATAAATTATGTTTTATATTCTGGAAGTATTTAGATCATGATCTAAATGATACGATCAAGAATAACAAGTTAAAACATGTACGATAAAGAAATCGATTATTACCCGAAATGTTAATTTAACATATAAACCATTATTAAATGGGTAGTATAAAGTCATAAATGAATCATGTATGATTTAATAAATATTAATATGGTACAGGTATAATTTAATAGAATAATATTTTCATTTTATAGGAGGTTAAACGTACCTTCGACCAAAGGAAAGTGCAAGGTAAGGGTTATTTCCTCAATCTCATTATTATCCGAGATTGCTTATGTGTAAGTATTTACTGGGAAATACTTATCATCGATACCCATATTTCATAAAAAAAAATTCAAAATGAATTTTTTAAGGTTTTATGGTAGGTTCTATTTAACTATATCATCATTTTAAATGTTTTAAATATTTATCTTTCCAAACCCTTTTAATTAATGTCCATGTTTTCAAAATGATTGTAAGGATTTATTTATATGGACATGAATTTTTTGAAATGATAATTTTTTTTTCAAAAGTTTCAAAGTGGTATGAGACACTTTAATTTAAAAATATCTTTAAATGAATTCCTTTATAAATTATGATAATTTTAAACGATTTCATGAAAAGGGGTATTTCTCTCAATGAATTTTACCGATCATTTTCATCTATGACAACATCCTTTGATGAATTTTAAACTTGTTTGAAGTTGATTTATAATCATAAAAATATTCCATATTATATTGAAGGTTTTTGTGATATGTTTGAATGTTGATGTGTTATTTTTATACCATTCATGGTTTATGGTTTAAGTATTGACATTTCGTATGCTAGTTTTAATATGAATGTTTATGTTATGTTTCAACCTTTTCATATGAGGAATGTATTAGACTTAGTAAGTGATGGGTGGAGATTGCTAAAGCTCCTCGATGAATCGGTAGGTATCATGAGACAATTATATGTGGAATTGGTCGAGGCCTTTCCCAATTTGATCTATGGTTTTGGATGAGGCCTAAATCTTTTTTAGATGTCTTGGCTGAGGGCTTGAAAAGATGTTTCAAAATGTCTGACATTATGCATTCCCTCATTGTTGAATTAGTTATTACATGTGATTATTCTACTAGTAGAATATCAACGTGCATGTTTATATGGTAACTTTTGATTTATTTTTTCCATAATATGTTCAAGTTTATGTTTAAAAGGCTGTTGTTTTTATTACACATCTTGCCTTAAAAGTTTATAGCTTCCGCTAAATTATTTACCCTTACTGAGCATATCAGCTCACCCCTTTCTTATGTTTTATTTTCCCAGGATCCCAAGAAGTGTTTTATGATTGAGATGAAGGGTTAATCTAAGAGAACAATGGTGTTAAAAAATGATTATTAATAATGTGTTGTATGTTAGAAAGTGTAATGTAACGTTCATGTATGTAATCTATTTTCCAGAAATGCTAAATTGATTGGTGCTTCGGTACTTGATTCCTTGTAATCATGAAAATGTATTAAAATAATGCACCGAATCTGGGTAACTGGGGTCAGGGCATTACATGGTCTCCCTATAGAGATGCACCAGCTTCCAACCACTGACCCCACTATTGGGTTCCACTATCTCTTCGACGACCACTATGTGTAGTTGAATCCTGACTACCAACTCTTAGTATCACTCCCGATATGACCTCAGACACCTGATTTTGCCTCAAGACCTAGCTACTGGATAACTGAGAAGGCTTCCTATAGAACCTATCAATATTCCAAACCTAGCTATATTCTTGACACTCTTTCAGTGCTTGATCACTGTGTGTTTGCACATGTCTTTATTTCCCAAACTGGAATCACACTATCAAAGACCCACTCTTATATGGTTTCATCATTTCTATGGCCTCTAATTTCTTTCAGGATAGTCTCTCATGTATGTATGCCTTTACCTATACATCCCACCCGTGATTTTCTAGTGCTTTGACATTTCTAGTTACACCCTCTAGCCTAGGGGTGTCTTAAGATTCTCGATGATTGTAATGCCCAGACCCCAGAAACCTGGAGCCAGTGCATTAAACATGTTGTGTAATTTTTTTTATAAAATGAAATAATGATAAATTACACATCATGTTCCATACAGAGGATCTTTGCGGTTTAAGTTCTAGAAAACCAGATACAATTGATACTTTTCTGCTACTGAATGATATAGAATCCACAAATCAGCCACCATTTAGAATAACTCAAATATATTAAACCTATAAAAATAAATTAAAATGTAGGGTGAGAACAAGAATGAACAGTAATGGGGTTTAAAATATAATATTTCAAATAAAATCTTTTTTAATAATGTTTCTATGGTCCCATGAGACAAATTAGGTCATGACATGAGGCCTTGGAAAAATGATGGTCGTAGGACGAGGCCTTGAAAGAAAGTTTATGGTCTTACCATGAGGCCTTGACACAGTCTGGCATTATACATTCCCTCACTATGTGTTAGAATGTGACCAACCAAGTGATTATTAGACTAGTAGAATATCCTTGGTTATGATACTTTACTTATGAGTGTTAGAATAAGTAAGTGCACATGGAATAATGTTTTTTCATCACCCATCTTATGAACTTTAATTCAAATGCTAGTAGTTTACCTGTCATTTTTTGATTTGCAATTTATGAAGAAATACATACCATTTAAGACATTTTTTAATAATGTTGTCATGTTATTCTCACTTAATGTTATGCTCACTTAATATTTTGAATTATTTTTAATAAATTATTAAAAGTGTCTCATGGGACATTAGAAACATTATTAAACACAAACATTTAGCCTTTGAAAGCCCAAATGAGCTTAAAGATGATATATATATATATAAACCTTATATATATATAATTATGTAAAAGGGTTTTTCATTTCCAAAACATAAAAAATAGTCCCTTACTAAGATTATATGCAGGCCAAACTCTAGTAAAACATTAATAATCCCCTTAGAAAGAATTTAAAATAAATTGGGTTTTAAATATATGCACATATTTTAATATACATAAAGTGTATATTCGGTTTTTCATAATAAAAACAATTCATAACATTCCCTTACTTAAATGAAAATTTTCATCATTTGAAAAGCATAAAACTGAAAAGGTTATATATATATAACGTATACACACACATATGTGTATATACGAGTTAATCGATCAAACACAATACTAAATAAAAACCATTACAAGTGCTACCCACATTAAAAAATTAGTTAAACACTGATAAAAAATATTTAGAAAACCAAAATAGTTTTAGGATGAACAATCATATAGAAATGTTGGAATATATACATATCCGTATATACACGAGTGTATAAATGTATTTTTACAAGGAAGACAAAACATAAAAATCCCTTACCTGATTTCAAGAATGAGGTGGAGTCAAGCAAGGGTCACTAGAGGTTTGGGAGGAATAAAACTCATCGGTTTTATGGGTTCAAAGTAAGGTTATATAAACTCAGTGTGTTTATTTTCATACACCCTCCAATTCAATCATGGAAACATAAAGAAAGACCCGGGCAAGACCCAGGTAGAATAGAAAAAAAACCCTAATAAAAGAAAATCTCAAATAAAATGATTGGTTGATAATGTGTGTGTATATATATATATTATGGAAAACCTACACAAGATCCAAAGGGGGGTTTATTTTAAAAAAAACCAAGTTTGTTGGGTCTATGGAAAAAGAGAAAGGTGGGGGACATGGATAGAGAAAGGTTTCACTAGTTGAAGAGGAGCAGTAGAGAAGAGGAGGTCGATGAGGATTGGTGCACAGGAGTGACGACATGAGGAAGAAGAATAATGAAGGGAGAAGGAAAATAAGAAAAGAAAAAGATGGGCTAGGATATGATCTCAGTACTGATCGGACGACCATGATAAAACTAGGGTTTTAAAAACAGATGAGCGGCCAAGATTCATCCACATCCTGATCATACATCTCAGGAAAACATGGAGAAAAAGTCATGGCAGTGGGGATTTGAAGACTGGATTGATCAAACATTCAAGATCCCGCACGGCGAGATCGGGCGATTGAGATTCGATCCCAGCTGAAAAATTGTATCCCACATCGAAAGGAATGGAGTTTTGAGACCACCTTATAAGACTTGAGATCCCATCCACCGTTCAAAAACTTCTCTTCACCCTCCTTGGTACTGCCCTATACCGGTTCACCTCTACGGGCGCGCTCTACACCCACCCTCTACCACCGTTCCACCCTGCACAGTGGCGTGCTGTCTCAGTCCCTCATGCTCCTATGGGTGCACATGCTTAGGCGTGCATGCTACCCCTCTAGCTACTAGATGGATCACGCTTGATGGCTGGCTGGGGAGGCTTGTCCACCCATAGTGGGATTCTATTCCCTTGAGGACTGGCCTTCCTGTCTGTCCTTGGCCAGGCTCTCACTAAATTTTTAATAAAAACTTTATAACTTTTTTTAAAACAAAAAATAAATTTAATTAATAAAACCATTATTTGTTATGTTAAAAGAGGTATTTATAATAATTAAACATAATATTAATTTATTTAACCCCAATACCAAATAATCATATTAATTTTCTTATTAATAAAATCACTCTTCCCATACTAAGACTAATTATTTCTTATGTTTTTATGAATTTTTCATTTTAAAACAAGTTTCAGTGTATAATTTTATTAAACATATCCTTCTAGTCGTGGTTATAATACTTTTAAAACCCAAATACAAATTATATATTTATTTAAAACTATGTCATTATTTAACAAGGGATATAACTTTAATGTATTTTAAAACATTTTAAATCCTTATAATACTTATATATATTGAATAACTAAAATAATCAAGATATTTATAACACTCAACAACTATATAATTTTATGACTGTTACAAGAACCAATGGTCAACCTCGGGCTCTAACGGTTAAAAATGGTCATATTCACCTTCAAGGGTTTATAAATACTTGTTTAGATTGTTTTAAACTTCAAAAACTATGTCAACTTATAAGTATGGTTTTATACATCCCTTTTACTCTCAACACTCTGTCCATTCTTCTAGCCATTACATTCTTCATTATGGTCAATCCAAGGGATGAGGTTTACATGCTTGGTCTCGTCATGGTGTTAAGAGGTCTTCTAGTGGTGATTCACGGATTTTCCATTAGTTTTATAGGCTAGCTATGTTCTTTTGGATTTGTTGAAATGTAAATTTTTAGTGTTTAATAAAACATTTCTTGTTTTTATTTTGCAAACAGTGTTTTGGTATGTATGGAAATTAAGAAGAGTAAAACAATTAAAAAAATTAAAATATTATTTTTACACATAAAATATGTTCAAGGTATCACATTATCCCCCCTTCATGGAATTTCACCCTCACAATTCCATTGTACTCACACGCTTACCAGCACCAACCCACAAACATCACCCATGATTCCCCTTCACTATGTCCACCAACATCAGAGACATTACTGGAAGGTTCTTCTAGTTAGTTTGATCCCTAAAACGTTTTTAAACTCCTCAATTTCATTCTCCCAGATACACCTCTCACAGATAGATTCAAACTCATGCAGGTAGTAGTATCTCCTCAAGAGGGTGGCACAGTAGGTGTAGAGTTCAGAGATATTGGAATGAAAGTGGTTCTGATTGACCAATCAGATGGCTTGGTTTTCTAAAAACTAGATGTTATAAAGCCTTCCATACCTACTAAAACTCATGACATGGAACAAATAGGCTCCACGGGGGTCGCCCGCCTCTGCAGCTTATCGGAACTTCTCTAGGTCCAGATAACCCTCAGATAGGGTGAATCAAAAATAGAGGCCTTCGTAGTAACTTACTTTGTGTGCATAAAAGGAATGTTGTGTTTGTGACTTGAGGTAGTAGACGTGACTCAGTCCTTGATAAATTCGAAGGATATTTGGGTTGTTATACACTTAATAGAGGCATTTTAAGGTTAGTCACAGGTTTAAAAATGGCCGGTATGTCTCTGAACATGACCCGAAAATTATATTATCTAGCAATTAGATGAGGAGAGAAAAAAGGTTTGTTGGTGAAACTTTTCCTTCCATCTGAAAATTTTAAGAAAGAATTCTATTCAGCGAAATATAATTTTTTTATTCTGTTCTAATTTTTCCAGAATTGTCTAAACTGATCCTCTAATACAAACTGTAATTCCCCAACCCCAGAAACCTAGAGCCGATGCGTTAAACATGGTGTGTAAATTTTTTTATAAAATTAAATGCTGATAAATTACACATCATATTCCATACATAGGATCTTTGTGGTTTAGGTTCTGGAAAACTAGATACAGTTGATACTTTTCTTTTACTGAACGAGATAAACTCCACAAAGCAGCCACCATTTAAAATAACTCAAATATACTAAACCTGTAAAAATAAATTAAAATGTAGTGTGAGTACAAGAATTCTCAGTAAGGGGGGTTTAAAATAATATTTCAAATAAACCTTTTTTAAAAATAATACATTAAAAATAATCAAATACATTTTCTTAAAAGAAAACTGCAATACATGTTGCATAACATTATTAATTTTCCAATATTACCAGTAAATTTTTTTAGATAAAATTAAAAGGATACAAAGGAAACATGTTCCAATAATATACATACTTGTACAAAAGTATTGGTGTGAAACATATAAATAAAGAGTTAATCAAACTATACTAAGTGTGACATGCAAGGGTGCAGGTACATAATTTACACATGAAAGTAATACATGATCAGACTTTCACATAAAATGATAACATTAATTTATTTCTTCGTAAATTTCAAATCATAAAATGATAGGTAAAATACTAGAATTTGAATTAAAGTTCAGAAGACGATTGCTGAATAAACATTATGCCATGTGCATTTACTTCTTCTAATACTCATAAGTAAAGCCCCATAACCAATGATATTCCACTAGTTGAATAATCACTTGGTTGGTCACATTCTAACACATAGTGAGGGAATATATAATTTCAAACTATGTTAAGGCCTTGTGACAAGACCATAAAATTTCTGTCAAGGCCTCATGCTAAGACCATCATTTTTCCAAGGCCTCGTGCCATGACCTAATTTGTCTCATGAGACCTACCGATGCATCGAGAGGCTATAGTGGGCCTCACCCATCACATAACAAGTCCAATAAATTTATCATATGTCCAAGTCCACCACTTGAAGTGGAAATAAAATCAACTTTCAAAAAAACAAAGTAGAATAGTAATTCCCCACCCTAGAAAATTTGGTTCATCCCCCATTAATGGGGTTATAGGAACCCAAACATGAGCTTTGCACCCAGTTCCCACTAAATCCTAGTATATGATCTACCATATCCCAAATAGTATGACCCAATAAAATTTAGATCATTTGATATCATTAGTATCCAGCCAAAAATTGCTACTAATTCCCAGTCATGAACTCATAAGATACAATTTGTAGTTCCTCATACATGGATCCAAATGATAATAATTCTCTTTATTGTTGTTCCCTTAGGCCTTAGGCATGCCTCCCTGTTTACCAAAGGCTGCCCACTAGCAGTGAGGGTATAAAGAGGTGATAGCGGGGAGACTATACCCTCAGGTAGTGATAATAATAATGGTCTATAGATTAGTACAATAGAAAAAGAAAGACCATAAATCAATAGAAGTAATAACATATAGTAGAGAATTCTTAAATAGACTATGTAAGTAATAAACAACAATCCTCAAATCACAATAACATTTGTAGAATAAGATACCATTTTTATCTAAACATGAATAACAAAAGAAGCAATACAAAATAGCAGATAAGTAGATGGGTCGCATGTGGCCAACCATATTAGTATATACATATAAGCATGATGAAAACGAAAGGAAGACACAAAATTAAACACTAACTAATGTAGAGGAACCACCATGGTCTATTTCCATCCATCCCATGAAAAAGTTCCAACTCGACCACTAAGGTCTAGCTCCTAATCTTGGTCCCTTACCAGATTGAAGAATTATAAAGTCTATACATGTCCTGAAGGGCCCATGTAGGGTGTGAGAGTAGTCCACCACCAACATGTGCCTATCATACATCTGTGATAAAGCACAAATTCTAAAAATAAAAATAAGAGGCAACACAAGTACAATAAATAAATGAATACTTGATTCCCTTGTTCTCAACATCCATAAGGGAGTGATCACCTACTTAGGTCATCACTGGTATACCACGTACCCCCAATTATAAAAATGGAATACAAAAGATGTCTGTATATGTATAATCACAGTGGTGAGGATCCTTAGAAATAAGCCCAAGGAATTCCCTAACAAAAATAAATCCCAAGTGAATCCTTAGGTTCTACCTCTATATTACCACTCGGCACCTTGTGACATGAATCATATCACTAACATCCAAGGAGGAATGCCCAACAAGTACCTGGTCCCTCAGACCTCCGCCCAGAAAAACACCATCATCTTAAAACTAACATCCCGAGGCACAATGATGTATATCCTCTAAAATAATAATCTCCATCGGCTCAACAACTGATATCCCGAGGCATGATAATATCCATAATACCAATATACTAGACCAACAACCTCAAATAATATGATGAGCCTATAGCCCCAACTAAGAATCCCATCAGTATCATCTGATGACTCTTCACCATCCCCACGGCTTTCTATAGAAATCGCCTCTAACCTCACTAATGGACAACTCCATCATAAGACACAACTAACAAGGGCCTCTGCCAACATTAGTGGTCAACACCACCTCATCATTTGAGTCATATCTATGTGCACAGGACTCCAACAGTGTATTGGAAAATCACGATGTGTAGAAATCACCAAAACATAGTTTATAAGACACATCATCCCACAACCTCATGCCCTTGTAACCACATCACTCAACCTGATGGTTAACACCATCCAATATCACATAGGCCTTTCCCATAACCTTAAAACCTCATCGCCCCAACCGAAAGGCCAATTCATCTATCCTAGTGATGAACATCACCTCACATGTCCCAAGACTTACCCAGCCTGATGAGTCACATCACCTCATTCCATGTGTTCATTACCACCTCAATCCTCAATCCAATCCCAACACATTCTCATGGAACCATCACAAGCAATATATATAATTTAAATTAAATTAAAACACACACATGGCCTAATATTCCCAAGTGTTCTGAAGCCCCCCACCATGCTTATACCATTTTTGGTCAAGGAGGAGAATTCCCATGGAGATCTAAAATTATTTTTTAAAAAATTAAATGAAAAGAATTAATTTATTAGGGTCTCCCTCAGACAAACCAATGGCGCGCTCAAGAACACACCCCCCGAAACAGTAAAAAATCAAAGAGAAATCTAGAAACCACCTACTTCATACTGGTAGATGTTATATCATCCATTATCATCCTCTAACTCAATCGAATTCAGAATAAATTGGAATTTTATATGAACACCTTGACAATAAGGTACAATGGATCGTATGGATTTAGAGCACCGTATGGTGAGATAAGAGAATAAAATAAGGTATATAATTAAAGGTCTTACTAATGTGGTTCTAAAGAGACTTATGATGGTCAAAATAGATCTCAGATGTATTATTTTTCCCAAATACTAGAAAAGGAGAAATGGGATAGCTCCCCACAGTTAAGAAGTTTTGCACGTATGAAAGAAAGAAAAAGGGAGGAGAAAAGATAAATTTAAGGGAGGTAAAAATTTTAATTTCCACTTTTTAAGTCACTTTCATGGTTTGGCCACATGGTTTGTCTAACCATGTGCAAACCATCTAGTACCCACTGTCTAGGCACCACACCTCATATGGTTAGCCCACATAATTTTCCAAACCATGTGAAAACCATGAATGAATCCTCTACTAAATTTTAATAACACCCCACATTTCCTTGTTCCCCCTATTAAATGGTTTTCCAAACTATACCTAGTGGATAATGCGGGCCACACAGTTATTTCTAGGTGGCCACACAGTTTGTCCAAACCATGCACCTATGTCTGCACACCTAGAAAATTTGGGTTTTCAGCCTCCGACACACTTGAAACCCACTCAAAACCCCATGGAACTTGTATATAATTTAAAACTCTATAAAATCAATGACTTGGGTCAATAAAACTCTCATAATTATGTTTTTAAGATCAAAAATAAAGATGGCTCGCTCACCAAACATGAAAAATTCATACGGGTTGAGGATTTTGACCCACTCCAAAAACCCAGGATGTTACATTCCTATCCACTAAAAAACATTATAGCATGGAATTACTCTAACTCTATCTCCCCAGATCAATCTCATGGTTCTTCCAAGGTATCAAGAAGATCCTACCAAGATTTTAGAAGCACCCCTCAAGGTAAGGGATCCTCTCCATCTCCTCTTTATTCAAGAACCTTCTTTATGAAATTACTTTTTTATTTCCATTTTTTCAAGTTGGAATATGTTTTTAAACATTCTTATTACTATAATTATGAACCCAAGTAATGAGATACCCATTTATCTCTCATTTCCCCCTTCCATAAACCTTTATATACACTTGTTATGCTGTCAAAACTATCCTACAATTTTTCATTACAGACATTTGTGTAGTGTATAACCACCCCCATTTCCACTCAAGGGTATTACCATATTTGTAAATATCCTTAATTGATTGGGTATTAACATTTATGTGATGAAAAATCATTAATCTTGGGGTTAAAATTTATGAAAGAAATCCTTATCTTGTATGATCAATGTGGAACACTTATGAATGTACATGATATGAATGTGATGAGTGGGCTTGGAATTATAGTCATCTAATAAATTGGGTAATGTTTTAATTTAATGAGGTTCTATGTATGGTGAACTAGAGGTTATACTAAGAATTCTATATTATATTGTCATGTCAAAAGGCATGCATGACTCGGACAACGTCATGTGAATCACATGAACTATAAAAGGATTCATGATCACATGACCTAGTATAGGTATCATGAATCGCATTGAACATGGTGTATATCATGACCATATTAACCATAGAGTATCTCATGATCATGTAATCCATTATGATATTCGTGATCACGTGACCCTGATATGGTCACATGAACCACATGATGATCGAGTGATCACGCGACTGACCAAGTGGATCATGTGAATCTTGCAAGAAATTCATATAGACAAGGACCTGGGATAAGTTTCAATCAATTACCGATAATTAGTTTAGGATTCATTTGAACATGTTTTGAGACAAAGAAGAGTGCATGATATGATCTCGTGAATGAATCCTGTGAAATAGTCTTTTGAAACAACCTTGTGATCAGTTCTTGTGGAGGGGTATTGTGAAATGGATATTGTGGTGAGGTCTTGTTAAGGGGTCACATAAAGGGAGAAATCATGAGAAATAAGGCATTTAGTGTCACTAGGGGAATGGAATTCCCATTCACACCCTATTTATAGAGTGCTCTGTGGAATACCAAAGGTCTCCCAGAAGACCAAATGTCATCCATGACACCGATTGAAGAAATGCCAAGGACTCAGGAGGGCATTTAATTTCCTGATAAAAATTCCTTGTCCCTATGGACATCACTCTATAGGGGGGGATTTTTAGATTCCCACAAAATGAGCACCGAAAATTAAATAATTGAAGAATTACCTAAAGTATGGGTATTATTTTATCTGTAAAAAAGGGAGGGAAGGTAGTCGAATCATGCATATCACATAACCTCCAATAGTAAACATGATCACATGAGATTTTAAGGTTAATGTGAATGAATAATGTGTTGCACATGATCAACTTATGATCATGAAAATCCCCTCTAAGAAACCCTCTTTCTCTTTAGAAGGTGTCTAGACAAGCGTTGATGATCATGCAAAGGATTCCAGACAAGATCTTCCAATCATGCGACATGTAAATCAATAGATTCCTAAAAAACATCTAAATACCTTATAAAATAAAGTTGAAAAAATATATAATCCCCACACAATGCAGAGTTATATAGATATCCACATGATGTGCTCATGCAATTCTCAAGACCTCACAGAGCACTTAGTGATATGTCGACCATATATCATAAGAGCATGTTGGTGTACCAACTTCATTATGATAAGGAACTCAAACATGTCCAATCGATCATATTATTCCCATTAAGATCTATATATAGGCGGATGGATTATCCATGGAAATGATTGCACACCATCACGAGATCCAACATTGATCATGCGACACATCACAGAAATTCAGAGTGGTTATCCATGAAAACACTCACACACCATTGCGAGATCCCCCACTACTCATGAAATTCCCTAAAAAATAATCAATAGGAAAAATTCACGATCCTTGTAAAATAAGGAAGAAATTAAAATGAGAAAAGGTGGAAGCCTCTCGCAAAGGGAAGATGCATTGATTTTCATGAAACATGGGTTAATTAATCACCACTGATCCTGAAAGAGGCCCCATTAAATCCATATTGATCTAAAAAAGGTCATTGACAAGATACAAAAATATTTGATAATCCGTTTTAGTCTCATTAAGGACCCTAGACAAGTCTTCTTTGATCACGTGAAAGACTTTCGACATGGGACCTGATCTCATGAAGATCATAAGACATGTCATACTTGTCTTGTGAAGTCTCTTTAAAATGTAAACATTATTAAGAAAAATCCATTTTATGAGTTGGGGTTCAGTGAATATAGTGATGATAGAGTTTTCTTGTGGTCTCTGAATATCACATGATGCCTCCGACGACCTATGACAAGATCATGTGAAGTGCATGATGAAACTTCTCCTCCACCGACTCTAGCTCATATTTGCGATATATTTTCCATTCAAGGCGGTGTATAATCGGGGTGATGAGGATTATAAATCCTTCACCCTTGAACACTACAAGATAAAAAAATTGACGATGGTGAGTACACCCCTGGGAGTGCAGAAGAGTGGACTTCTCATAGTGAAAAGGCAGGAAATTGTAATAGTGTTACACTATTTAAAATCAAGGGAATGGTTTATGGGGTCATGTGGAATGAATATGTTCTTCAAGTGACCACTTTATAGATCATGAAAAGGACTCCCAGCAGGCCAACTAGATTATGCGAAAGAGTTTCTGCATATCGATTGGGTCACGCAAAACCTAAACTGGATGATGCTTGAAAAACCTTGAGACACATATGAAATAAATGCTAGAGAAATATGGAGAAATTATGACAATAAAGATACACTAATTTTCATTAAAATTAATCATGTGATTCACCTGATCTATCTAGATCATGAGACATCTCTAAGACATGTCAACCAGGTCTCGCAAAGTCCTTCAGACATGTCAAACAAGTCTTGTGCAGTGCCAAGACATGTCAACTAAGTATTGCGATGTCTTTTGGGCATGTTAGCTGAATCATGTGGAATCACTAGGACATGTCACCCAAATAATGGGACGCCCTCTAGACATTCTATCTAGATCATGTGACGTCCTATAGACAAGTCAACTAGATCATGTGATTGTATTTGGACATGTCAGGTAGGCAATCAAGACATGTCCATACATCCTCATACATGTCAGGATGACACCCCAAGCTTGTTAGGAAGACAATCAGGACATGTCAGATAATCACCATGAATAGGTTAGGTAGAAAATCAGGACATGTGATCCAGACACCCTGGGGAATGAAAAACCTACTTGGTATACATATTTGGGCATGCCCCAAAATGAACTATGAGAACTCATATTCCTATTATAAATAAGATACATAAGAGGAATTCATAAGGCCCAAGCTCCAATGGGCATCCACCTCAGTGTAAGATGTTCAATGTCTCAGAAACTCTATCCAATGGGACCCAAACTCTCATATGGGTTCATTACTCTTCCTCATACATTGGTGTATTTATAAATCAAATAAACTAAAAAGGGTCTGATTCGTGCTATAAACAGGATTTGTAGGATTCCTTCCTAAGGCTCGAGATCTATATCAAACATCCCACTAGGGTTGTGTTAGTTCAAAATCCATAAGTCCATATGTGATGAGACTGATCACCTTCTATCCCTTTTCTCTTAAATTGAGCATGGATAACATGATCCTAGGGACACTACTACAAAATGGGCCTTTAAAAGTGCTAAAAATGGCCTTTATTAGCACTAGAATAGCACTGACTACTGTAGTGAGATTAAAAGCCAGAGTCTTTTATCAGCGCTAAAAAAGTGCAGATAAAGGGGCATACTGTAGTGTGATGTAACAACACACCAAAGCACCAAAAACACCATGAAATTAGAAAAATCAAGTAAAAATATAGAATTTAAATAAAGAGAAAACAATATAGGCTTGTTTTCTAGGTTTTGGAAATGTGATGCATGTTTTAAACTAAAATGATACTTATATATTAAAAAAATTCAATTGGAGTCAACCGGTCACATCATGTGTGGGTTTTATGTGATATCGATTCTTACACATAAAAAATTAATTATGAGTTGTTGTACTAAATTATAAAGATAATATAAGTGTGTTTTCTCAGTTTCCGGTGAGTGACATTTTTTGAAATAAAATGTTGATTTTAAATTGATAAGAGATACATTGAGTCACACTGGACACATCGTGTATCATATTGAGGTGGGGATGATTCCTACACATCATAAATGACTTAGGAATCATTTTCTTAAAGCATCAAAACAAACTAAATGTGTTTTATTGGATTTTAGTAGGTGTGTTTTCTTTTTTACTAAACTTGATGTCAATTTTAAATAAAAAGATGAACTTGAAGTCATATCAATTGCACCGTGTGTTAGATTGTGGTGTGGATAATTCTTACACATCCCAAATAACTTATGATTATTTTTAATAAAGTAACAAAACATTCCTAATGTGTTTACTTGATTTTGAGTATGTCAATTATCTTTTTTACTAAAATTTCATTTTACACTGGAAACTCTCACTTTGAATCATACTAATCACATCGCATATTGGTTTTATGTGAGATTTATTTCTATACATCAAAAATTACTTATGAATCAATATCCAAAATTATAAATAAAATCCAAGAATGTTTTCTCAGTTTTTAGTGAGATACATTTTCTTGAAATATACTGTTGATTTTAAACTGATAACGGAAACATTAAGTCACACTAGGGACATCGTGTATCATATTGAGGTGAATATAATTCATAAAAATTAGAAATGACTTACGGATAATTTAACTAATGTTTTAAAATAATCTAAATGAATTTTCTCAGTTTTGAGAAGTCCAATTGACTTTTTTATTAAAATTGATGTCATTTTTATTTTAAACGACCTACTGGGAGTCATACCAGTCACATCATGCATCGTATTGAGGTAAAAGTAATTAATACACATATGAAATGACTTATGTATCATTTTCCTAAAGATTCAAAACAATCTGAATGTGTTTTCTTAGTTTTGAGAAGGTCAGTTGTCCTCTTTAATAAAATTGATTTCATTTAAAAAAAAGATGCACTTGGAGTCATACTGGTCACACCATGCGTCAGATTTAGGTATAGATGATTCCAACACACATAAAATTACTTATAAATCATTTTCCAAAAGTATCAAAACAATCTGAATGGGTTTTCTCAGTTTTGAGTATGTAAGTTGTCTTTTTTATTAAAATTGATGTCATTTTTAAATAAAAAGACGCACTTGGAATCATACCAGTCACAATATGTATCGTATTAAGGTAATAATGAGTCATACACATATCAAATTCCTTATGAATAATTTCATAAAGTATCAAAATAATATGAATATGTTTTCTCAGTTTTGAGTACATCACTTGTTTTTTTACTAAAATTTCATTTTAAACTGGAAGCATGAACTTCAAATTCTATTGATCAC
Organism: Viscum album; assembly: GCA_963277665.1. Classification (NCBI taxonomy): domain Eukaryota; kingdom Viridiplantae; phylum Streptophyta; class Magnoliopsida; order Santalales; family Viscaceae; genus Viscum; species Viscum album. Next base: position 515,150,340 of record OY728167.1, on the reverse strand, counting down.
AACGTATATCGGTTTGACATGAGACCAATTACTAAAAATCCAAAATTACTTATGAATCAATTTCATAAATTATCAATAAAATCCATTTTCATTTTATTTGTTTTTAGTGAGTGATATTTTTGAACTAAAATGTCAATTTTAAACTGATAACATACACATTGAGTCATAGCGGTCACACCGTGCATCGAATTGGGGTGCGGTTGATTCATACACATCCCAAATGAATTATTTATCATTTACCTAAACTATCAAAATAATAGGAATGTGTTTGATTGGTATTGGGTATGTCATTTGTCCTTTTACTAAAATTAATGTGAATTTTAAATAAAAAGAAGCACTTGGAGTCATACCGGTCACACCGTGTGTCAGATTGAGGCGTGGATGATTACTACACATCCCTAAGTCTCAAAAAAATTCTAACTACCAATGTAACCACGTTTTCAGTTTATTTCTATGTAGAAGTGAAAACACTACATATTGTCCCGATGTTCTTAGTCGAAAAATATTTCTCATTGTTGAACGTCAGAAAAGTAGAGGCCTCATATACCCATTATATCACAAGAAGACACCACAATGGGTGCATGAGCTTCCTCTACAATCCTATATCTCAAAAAAGAGAATGATTTTTCAACTAAAAACATTGAATCAGTATGTAGTGTTGGAAGTTTGACACAAAAAGAAAATGATTATAGAAAACGTGGTTATATTGGCAGAAAGAATTATTTTTCTCTTTTGCTTTTTATTGTTAATAGTTTAAAGTAAAATACAACTTCACAAAATATCTATGAAAAAATAGAAATAAGTATTATATAAAAATGATAAGGAAATTAACTTAAAATAATACATAAAATGATGAAAAAATTAATTAAATAAGTAGTATGAATTCACCTTTTTCTGATGGTTGTATGAATTCTTGATGTATTTTTTTATTTTCATTATCTCAGCTATAGGCTTGAAGTATAATCCCTCACGAGCATGATAAAATTCAAACAAACCACCCCAAATCAAACAAAAGATTCCACTTTTACAAGAAAATAATTATTATATGAGTAATACTGAAAATAAATAAATTGAACATAAATATGAAACAATACATTAATTATATGGATAATTATTTCACTGTAAAAAATTGTTGTCCATTAGGATAGGCCAATGGTAATACAAGAATGATAACAAAAAAATGAAAATATATCTTTCCAAATAATCAATCAACGAGTGAGGAGGATGAGGGGACAACAAGATACATTGAATTGAATCTTTGAATCATCCAAGAGAAAGTAAATATATCCTATTAGGTTCATTAAATATTTTTTTTGTACAATTAATAAATATATACACATAAGATATTCATTATCAAAGGTGAATGCCTCCCATTTGTGAGAATTACATGGATTGTAATAAGAGATTCCTAAGGGTGGAACCAAAAGGAAATGCTAAAGAATGATTTGTTTTCAAATGGATTAAAGTAAAACATACAAAGTGTTTATTAGACGTGTGATTAAAGAAATGAAGTGTTTTGAAGAAGTATTAATGAGTGGGTTATTATATAAAATATGGATATACTTTTATCAACTGAAAATATACAAGTAAGGATGAAATCAATGAATAAAATTTCATTGGTGATTGGAAAGTTTTGTTGAAAACTTGAAGGAGTAAGACTCTAAAAAAACCTAATATTTTTCTTAGGTTGAGCCTAAATAATTTGGAGAGGATGAAAAGGATGATAATTGGATCAAATCTATGCCTGAAAAGCTTGATCAGAATACGAACAATGTGACATGAGGATCTTGATCTGAATAATAACAATAAAGGCTTATTAGAGATCAAGTTGTTTCATATATTATTCCATGAAATTTCCATTATTTTAAAACACCATGATGCTGAGGTTTTTCCTAGAAAATGACTCATTCCAATTTTAATTTTCTAACTACATTTCAACAAACAAAATAAAAATATAAATTACATTTTATCTCAAAATCAGTTTTTCCTGTATAATATAGTCCAAGTATTTTAGAACCTTAATCCTCTTTGATTTTTTATTTTTATATCATTTAATTAATATTATTTAAATTCAAATTGAAATATTTCAAAATTAAAAATTAAAAATATTATATTTTTTCAAGTATTTAAATAAATAAGACATAAAATCAAAAATATATAATTGTTTTTTCTCATCCGATTTTACAGATTCATCAGAATCATTTGATTGTTATATTTCATCAGTGACTCTTAAATCTATATCAAGCCTCATGAAATAGTTCATAGTCATCCTAAATAAATCATTTATTTTACACCATATTTCAGTGCTCATTATCCTAGGAAAAAAATTCATGAAAACATCATTATATAGCTGTTTACATGTGTCAGATATTTCATCATCCATTTTTGGAAAAAAACTTCTAGAATTACCATTCAAATATAAGGGGATAAACCTATATTTAAATTCCTCTTCACTCAACCCTCTCAGTTAAAATTGCTACATGACATAATATAATACCCCAATGATGTTAGATATTTCATAATCAATTGATTTATAATGTAATATTCCAAAACAATGAAAACACTGACTTCTATATGGATGAATTTTTCAAAAGTTGATGATTACAATGAGGCAGATGTCATGGAATATAGGTATTGGGAGCCTATTATACCTCACAAGAACATGACCCAACATTGAGTTTGATGTATTTCAAGTTTCATAGTTCCAATGTAGTCCCAAGGAGACCCACATGATATCAAGGAAGAAGATACTTCAATATATCTAAAAAATAATGAATTTTGGGTTGTTTTATTATAAGATAGTTCAACTAGACATGTTGGGAAACACAGATATGGGATGATATGTTTAGTGGATAATTGAGGGGAATTATAGATATCAAAATAAACCTGGATTTTGTTCGAGCCGTGGTTGCATTCAACCCTTTAATCACCTGGGACTTGGATTCGAACCTTGGAATAGTTTGATCCTTGATTCTATCATAGATTCGAGCCTGGATTTGACAATGAGGAGCTCCAGAAATATGTCACTTCCATGGAGAGATTCAGATATAGAAAAATGGTTCACGATGGTTATGGTTATTAAAATAGATTGTGACACTTTTATCAGCGCTTGAAAAACTGTACAGATAAAGACTCCTTTTATCATCACTAAGTTAATAAGCACTATTAAAATGAATCTTTATCATCTCTTTTTTAGCGCTGATAAAATCAATCTTTATCAATGTTAATGGTTTAGAGTTGATAAAGATTGATTTTATTAGAGATTTTTTAGCACTGATAAATATTTATAATACTTTAAAAAATAATAATTTTTTTAAAAGTATAATAATTATATATAATTATAATACTTATAAAAATATTTTTTATAAAATAATAATTTTATAATTCTTTGAATATATAATTAATCATTTATAATTATATATAAATACTTTTTTTAAAAATAATATTTATATCATTATATATATTTATATAAATATATATATAAACATAGTAAATATATTCATTATTTAAATAAATTTATTATAAATTTATAATTATTTATTTATAATTATATAAATACTTTTTAAACAAATATTATTTATTTATTTATAATTATAAATGTATAAAAATAATAAATAGAAATTTATAAATATATTTATTTATAAATATTTTTTAAAAATGTATTTTTAAAATTATTAATGAATATTTAATTTTAAGTTCATGCATGTTAAAAATGAGTAAAATTGATTAATTAAAAATGATAACAATATTGAAAATTTTGATAAGTTTGATTAATATAAATCACTAAAAAAATGGATATATATATTGAAATAAAGATGAATACATATTGAAAATATTAAAAAACAGTAAGTAAACACATAAAAAATAAATAATATAAATTGATTAAATTCCAAAAATAATATTTTTATGTGTGTGTATGTATATAAAAATGCATTAACTACTAATATGTGAAATCAATATAATATGTTTGATCTATGTTATACATTGAAAAATTAAGTGACATTCAAATTTGTCTATTACTCGATGCAATTAGTCAGTATATTTAATTCATATTAATTTTTAATTACAAACCATTATTTAAAAAATATATTCCTATTTAATGTAAAGCCTAAATAATAGTTTCTATTATATAAATCATATTTATATGCATTAATATATATCTATATATTTAATATATACTATTTATTAACATTATCAATTATCATCTACTTAAAAAATGTGTAATATTTTTCTCTATTTAATTATTTTTAATTTTAATTTTTAATTTTCATATTGCACATATCTATATATTTAAGACATACTATTTATTAGTATTTATAATCTTTATATAGTATAATAAATTTATTAATTTTTATAAATAATTATTTAATTAAACATATTTTTAATTTTTTTTAATAAACTCATGTTTTATTTTTTATTTAATTAGTTATTTCATTTTTATTTATTCAGACCTTTATTAGTGCTAAAAAAGTGATGATAAATGATTCCTTTATGAGTGATAAAATTATAGCACTATTAAAGGGTACCCTTTATCAATTCTAAAAACAAAGCGTAGATGAAGGCTACCCTTTATCAATACTGAGAGCAAAACGTTGATAAAGGGTACCGTTTTTCAGCGTTAAAAATAAAGCACTGATAAATGGACTCTTTATCAGTGCTAAAAAAAGTGTTGATAAAGGGTTAAATTTATCGGTGCGTTCTTTTTCACTAATAAAGATTCCATTTATTAGTGGTTTTTTCAATCATTGATAAATTCCAAAGCTATTAAACGCATGCTTTGTAGTAGTGGGATTTGCAATGATCATATAATTTGCATCATGAATTTTCCCCCAATCAGGGAAACCTCACTATGTAAGCCACATTTAGTGGTGTAATTTGATTGCTCCCATACAAGGAAATCCACCTTAGGGTAATTCCCAATGACATGATAAAACTACGATGACTCTGATTCCTACTATGAACATGATATGTATGACACCTTTTTGAGGATCGAGCTTAATACCTGGTGCATAAGTGCCCTCGTATATGTCCTTTCTACATGACGTTAAACTGCATGGTTTGAATGAACTACGTGGGTGTTGATTTCTATTATAAACAGGATATGTAATATGCCTAATAAAGGATCAATCCCAACCTCAAGATATCAATCACTTCCCTAGATGGTATTAAACTCCAGGGTGTCTGGTTATATGGGTTCAAAATATAAACAACTAAATATTGGTAAGAACTGATGGGAAATAGATGACGAACCTCAGATACATACAAATGGGATCATTAAGGGAATCCCCATTTACATATAAAGTATTCCACACCTGATCATTTCCTCAGAGAAACTAGTTCTATATCGAGATTAGGAAGAGATTCATGTACATATCTTAAATCTACAATAGATTCCTGAAGTAGGTAACAATTTCCCCGAAAAGGGTGCGAGTAGCCTAACCTCCCATCCTCTCGACCAATATGAGTTTATAATCATCTTTGGGTCTAAAAATAAAAATGACTTTCTACCTTTGGAAAGCAGCTCTATACCCTGTTATGGATATGGGAACCATTGAGAGTTTCTATGAAAGATGAAAACAGTGAACCTGATGTGAAATCATTTAACTATGCCACCCCCTTCATGAGTTAAAAAGGATAGAATTACCAGCTCCGATCAGACCATTTCATTCCAACCATTCATCATATTTCGAAAGAAACAATTGGTAATCATACATTTTATTTACTAATGTTTTTGAAAAATGTAGGTAAATGTGGTGTCACTAATTACAGTTCATTTACCAACATTTCTTGAAACATTGGGAATCATGAATTTTATTTACCAATGTTTCTTGAAACATTGAGAAATTAGTTTAATGAATTTTATGTTTGGGACCCATCCTTTGGCCTTGCCAACCCCCATGTGCTCCCCACGACCAACACACTACCAACTTGCTAGATCCACGCAGTGACCGAATGACCGCCAACCTCCCTCCGTTCGTGGTCTCCATCCCACCAAGCCTTGTCGGCTCTAATCGCTCCCCGTGACCAATCACCCTAATGCCTCACTAGAGCCCCATTGCGACCTACCAGCCATAGCCTCTCTCCTCTTGCGGTTGCTATCATACCATCTCGCCAGAGCCCCATAGCCTCCGACCACTCACCACGACTGACCAACTGCTAACGCGCCTCCCTTGCCCCTATGCACCTGCTCCTCCTCCTCTCTTTCTTTAATAACTAGCAGTCAGCCCCACATTAGTTTTCATGTGGGACTGCGACAACACAAATAATACATTTTTAAATATATATATATATATATATATATTAATAATATATAAATATAAAATTTTATTAATATGTATTTTTTATAATAATAAATAAAAACACACATACATACATAAATATTATTAATATATTATGAATAAGTATATATATATATAAATTATTATTAATATTAATATATTAAAAAAATATTATTAATATATTATATACATTATATATTATTATTATTAATATATATAAATATATATTATTAACATATTATTAACACACATATATATACATAAATATTATTAATATATACAATATATATTTTATATGTATATTAACATATATTGTATATATATATACATATATTATACATATCTAATATAATAAACATGTATATATATATTGTGTATATATATATATAATATTATTAACATATATATAATATATTATTGTTAATATATACAATATACAATATATATATATACAATATGTACAATATAGGCATACAATATATATTGTATAGAATATATACAATATATATTTACAATATATACATACAATATATATCGTATACAATATTCAACATAAAATATACAATATATACAATATACACAATATTATTTTTAACATGTGCAATATATGTACAATATAAACATAGAATATACAATATACAATATATAATATACAATATATAAAATATAGACAATGTATGTAAAATATAGAATATACATAAAATATATATTTTTATACAATAAAAAATATCTATAAATTTACAATATATAAATACAATATACATAGAATATACAATATTCAATATATAAAATATTATTTTTAAAATGCACAATATACAATATATACAATATTATTTTAAAAAAATAAAAAATAAAAAATATATATTGTATGTATATAATATATTATTATGTATATATATAATATTATTTTTATATACAAAATATATATTATTAATACATACACTTGTTGAAACACTATTTTTTCACACGAGAATGAAAATTTTTACAAGGGAATTCCTAAAGAAAAAGAGAAGGAAGATCAAGGGGCACACATTTTTCCTAGGAGGTCCTTATAAGATTTAAACAATGTCAACGCGTAGGTCCTACCTATGTGCCAAAGATACCGCATAGGCTCCAGAAATGTGTGCCCAGGATATTTGCACAGGGTGCACCCACACGCTACCCTATGCGACACACCTGGATGTAGTGTCTCCTTTTCCCAAGGTCCTAAAATTTCCCATAAATAGGACCCTGGGGCTGCACATTTCAGATGATAAAAAAACCCAGAGAAGACAAAAAGCTCTGATCACCCTAGTCCTTCACCCAGACCCTTGAGACCATCAAGGATGCTCTCCAAAATCCAAGAGAAGAGGGAATTAAGAGGAATAGTGGGATCAGAGTCTTTCCAGTGTGTGAAACACAAAACACTTGTGGAAGGAATCACTCCCCCATAGTCGATAAGTACTATCATTAAGGTCCCCTCCTAAACCCAATACCTATGTGAGGACCTTCTAGGGAAATTTAAGGAAACCCTTGGATCCTAGAGCAAGGCCTCACCCAAGTATTTTTTACCAGGTTATCCATCATCCAAAATTAACTTCTAGGTCATGCAGATCCACCTTGTGCGAAGCACTTCTAGTTTGCCTAGGTTTTCCCTGCATGATCCATTTTCATCTTTCCCATCCTTCGCCTGCATGAGCCATCTTCATCCCACCCAGCCGTCGCCTGCTCGATCCATCTTCATCTTACCCAGCCTTCACCTATATTACCCTCCCTTAATCCCTCTATTCTGGCCACCAATGGTATGGAATCTCTTCCCTTGGATCCCTCATTCAAGGGGGGCCAAGCCAAAGACTCCAACAAAGCCTCTGGACTTAAAAAACCATGGTGAAAGACACACCAGTGTGTCTCCCATTCAGTTATAAATTCCTTCTGTAAGAGGTTTCATGCACTTGTCCTATCTAATGGGTAGGGTCCTCGGGGTGTGTACAATTATAAATCCCTTCGGTAACAAGGACCCCAACTTTCTGGGTAATTATAGGGACATCTCAGTTTTAGACATGAGGGCCAGGTACATGTTCTCCCCTTGTCATCTTTGATACTAGGGAACTCTCATTTTAGACGGTGGGTGGGGGGATTCTTTCTTTTCCCTTCGATGAGGGTTATTTCCCTATCCTCATATCTTCTATGGAGCTGGGAACATGGAATACCCCATGGATTCAACCCCTATAATTTATTATATTAGGTCTTACCCCTCTTGTCTTTTGTCTCTTGGGTTACCAAAATAAGTGAGGAGATGAGAACATAAAGGACCCTTCTCTCTCCCCTCACCCCAGACACATCCACCAGTGAACAGAGTAGATTGTGTGGTTTTCTAGATATTAAACTTCTTCTTGTTTCTCACACTGAGCATGAATCACGTGGTTTTAGAGGCTAGTTATTATCATGACATCTGTATGACTAGATACATTTCTCAGTAGAGATTCCTTTCTTGGATCTTACTCTCGCCTTCCTTAAGAGGTCCCCCATATTCATGGGTCCTCAAATCCATGTATCCAACTCAAAGGGAATTCTATCTAGTATAATCCCCAACCATGTTATCACCACCTCAAATAGTCACATCCCCTGTGAGACAAATCTCATGAGAGTTTCCATAGGCATGGGTCCTAAAAATCGAACAACATGGGATTTGATTCCCAACTAGATAGGATTCTTAGAAATACACCTTGAGGGCCAAACCCAACACCCCAAAATTTACCCCAATTCTCTTTGGACTATATTCCTAGTAGGGTCATATCCATCCTGGGAGGTGACATCTCTTCTAGGCCTCCTGGGCCACTTTATAATAAGTCCCACATCAAACTTTGATAAGGCATATTTCACTTAGATGCCCTTGTCATATGATGTTAAACTTAATAGTTTGGTCCTTGTCACATAACCTTAAAAGGTATTATGTGTCCAATTTATTGGCACCATACTACATGAGTTCTAATTAAATTCCCAAGGATATGTAGGAATCCGATATCATGTGCCCAATCCTAATATCAAAACAACTTGTATCTCCCTTGATGATGATAAAATCTAGAGCGCCCTACCGTGTGGCCTAAAACTAGCATCATAATAATAAATGACCAAATAATCTCTAATCCACAAGAAAAAGGATACCATTGACGGAGATCCTTGGATACATATAGATGTCTCCATAGATGAAGAACCTTATATATATATAAATGATTCTAAATTTCATGCATCTAATAATTGATTTTTAACCCAAGGGTCACCTTTGATACACTTGGGATTTAATAAAGGATTCAAAAAAATGTATTAAATATTTAAGAGAGTCTCAGAGTAGGTAATGATTCCCCCCAAAAGGGTGTGATCAGACTGAACTCCCATCCTCTTGGCCAATGTGAGTCCCTAAGAATTGTTGGATCCATTTCCCAATGACCAACTACCTTTTTAAAGTGGTTTCATGAAAAATTTCGAACAAGGGAACCATTGGGTGGTTCTAGTTCCATGAACAAGACCCACTATAAACTTCCTATAATGGACATGGGAATATGTTTCTGATGTAAAATTTATGCCACCAACACCAAAAAATTCCATTCCAACCCCACATGGTATTTGGGAATGAAACAAAAAATGTGAAACCAACATGAATCCTTAACCAAAAAAGACTACATCACCCACATGTCAGGCCCATTTTTCACTCAAAATAAAAGAGGGCCACAATAGGAATCCAAAAAAATCAATTATTCATGTATTTATTTATTGAGATTCTAACTTGATGGGTTTTTCTTGTTTGTGTCTATCACATATATTTTAGTCACCTTTGTAAAGAAATCCCTTCAATCCAAATGGAATCATACTAGTTACAACATACATATGCTTCGACTACTGTATAAGCTATTTCTTTGACTAAAAAGTGGACACCATCACCAACCTAGAATCTCTAATGTTGGGTCTCAAATTCACTGGTCAGGGAGTACCACATAAATTAAACCATCCCAACTCTAGAGGATACTTGATAGGCCCTCCATCTCATGAATACCCACCACATTCCCACTAAATAATAGTTGGAGGTCCATAAGGAGATGAAAATATTTTTTTCAAACCATTTTGGGAGCCTATATCTAGAAAGAAACAATTAGCCCATCCTTTATCTTAGGCAGGAAGATCAAAAGTCTATTGATGGAACTATTTTAACATCACAAGGGTCCCCCTAAATGGTTCATATAAGTATCTACTAGCAACATTGCACGGTAAAAAACCCCCCAGCATGAAGGGGGTATTGTCATCAGGAGTCTAGTCCAGGTCACTCAAACCCAGGAATACAAGATAGTCCATCGAGGGTAGAAACCAGACAGTAGGGACCATGAGCACACATCTGTTCCCTCTAAAGAAGTCCTCTAGTCAAACTTGGAAGCAAACAATGCGCAGGAAGAAACACCTGCCCATGCCAACCAAGCCTATCATCACCATTCATTAGAATCCAAAGAATCTTGATAATCAAATTCAGTTGTAAACCATGAGCAGGCACAAACAACTACCCACATCAACAAATCTCATTATTCAAATTCGAAAAAAAACCGCAAGAAGGTTCACACACATGCCCACATCTATCAAACCTACCAGCTTAACCTAACAACATTTAGAGAAATCATCTAGAAAACCCTAGAAACAAATAGGGGACATACCCATATCTCCTCACCTGCATCTATGTACTATCAGTACATACCAATAAGAAATGAAGGATGGGAGTTGGCACAAATCCCTTATCCGACCACATAATGGACATATATCCCTATTACAGTTGCTGAATTTACCCAAAACATCCTAAAAATTGTTAAAGGGTGGATTAAAATTATTTATCACATCTTGAAAAATTACCAGTATATAATAATGACAATGATAGTGGTAGAGGGGCAGACATAAAACTATGTCCCCGCAATTATGGTGAATCATTAACACAAAAATAGGGTCTCTCCTGAGTAGAAAAAAACTTATTGTCCCATATAGGAGGGTCATGGTCCAAATTACCCCATGATATATAGACAACCAGATCGAGACCATACCCCATTTCCAACTGGAGGTAATCGATCTATCCCAATGGCCACTCCAGGGTAGGCACAAACCCCTTCCAAAATTTTAGAAACCCATTGAAATTTTTTTGCAGCAACACATGAACTAATCAAAAAAACATTGGTATATGAAAGACTTTTTCCCCAGTAAGAAACACTAGTTTTATAAAAGAAGGAATCCAAAAAGAATTATCACCAAAGGTGACTAGAAAATGAAGATGTGATCTATGATCACACTCTATTTAATGATGGAGTTATTTAATCCCTTAAATTTTCATCTATCGAAGATCGGGATCCTACTCTTCCATTACCAAATTATATAAATAATAGAAATAGTTCTGGAGGACCTCCCCAAATGTCCTACCATAAAGGCTTGATTCATGTCCAAAATCTGATCAATCTTGAGATATTATCTCCCAATGGGCATCACAGCTTCCCTTCATGTGGCCAAAAGATCAATCAGCAAGGAGGTCCTCCCCTTTTTATCATTTTCCCTAAAACTTATACCCATGGTATACACTATCAAAACTCTCCTAACAATTTGAAGTCAATCCATGATGGAGGTGCTCCCCATGATGGCATTAAATATGAAGGTCCTCCCTGTAGCGACACTTCATTTCCTCAAGGAGGTCATCTCCTTGCCAATTTAATAACGAGAAAGCCCTTTTACCATGAGACACTTGATAAAATTAGATTATTCATGCATGATGCCACATCATTGACAAGTGAAATACTTTATTAGCTTGAGGATATCCCAAGGAAATGGTTATTCTCCAAACCAACCTTGTATCACCTACCTTCTAATATGATCAATGAAATATCTGTCGATCCTACTATTTACAATAAATCATTAAGGAAATGTCCACTTTAGTCAGACTAGATTGAGGAACCTTTGGTGAAACATGAAGAATACATGTTGAACTTGAGGTGAAAATTGACTAAATATGACATACCACTCATGTTTTTTCCTTTATAAACACCCCAATATAGAATTCTAGAGGCATTGGTAGAAGATTGTGTGCACGATACCCACATAAATGTATGGAACACTCTTCTACATTTAAAATAAAAATTATTTACTTATGATAAATATCCCAACTACATTAAGGTAATATAAGGGATACATAGTCAAATCAACTAGGAGGCCCTCCTAGTTGAACAACACTATAAATTGGGAAAACAAAAAGGACCAATTTAGTGCACATGTCTAATTGCATAAAAAGGATTGTGTTAGTTGATCGTAGATTCCCCATATAATGTTCATATCATAGGATGGGGAAAACATGGAGTGTTTCATTTCACTATGCTCCCCATTCAATAAAGCCCACCATAAGTGACATCATGAAATGTCATTCCCTTAGACCGAATTCAAGAAAAAAAAATTATTTTCAATATATGGTGCAATTAGAAAAACATGGCCTTGACCATCTCCCAAAAACATTGGGCTAGAATGGATATGTCCATAAAAAAACTCCTGCATCAAGAATACGAGAATATTCAGCAAGCCTCCCACATAAGGGAAGCCAATATTCTAGAATTTATAGTAACTTTGGAAGCATGAGGTTCAAGTGAAAACCATACAATGCACACAACCCATGTTCAAACATAGCTCCATAAAATCAAGAAAGTATCCATGGTAGTAGTAGCCATCATAATCCTAGACCAACTCCAGCTTGTAGGGTTGGGGTATTTTTTAACAGAACCTTAATGGTCAGAAAAATAAGATCATAAGTTTGTGGAAAGGGAAAAAACAACCCCAAACCTTAAGGCTAGGGGACTTTTTACCTCAACAACCTCCACCTCAATAGAAGTCAGTTTTCTCCTGAATATGGGGAACACCACAAAATGAATTCTTCCAGTTCATCCTATCCTGTGACCTGATGTTGTAACATCCCAACCCAGAGTCCACTTAATCAGGGCCCTGAGATGGTGGGTCACATGGACTCAAGTGTGCCTCCCCTTACACCAATGTCTTTTGACTAGTAGTGAGGGTACAATGTGGTAGAGTGGGGAGACTATACCCTCACATCAGAGTGGAATAATAGATAATAAATAATAAACAGATAAGAGTGGAAGCATGATATAATAGATGGAACAACAGAAGGAAAATAAAATAAATAACTAAAGAAGCGTAAATAACCAAAAACAATAATAATAATCAAAATCCATAAGGACGAGTCATATATAATGATTTCATGGAATACCGATTTACAATAAAGGGGAAACAAGGGACATGTATATACAACATGTTATACAAAAATAAAAAAGGAAAAAAGACTGCTCCACTAAAATCATGAGCATAAGTTTAGTCCTCTAATACCATTTTCTAGGCTATAATTAAAAGGAATCAAACTTATATAGCATGTCAATTTCCCTTATCTATACATGCAGACATTAGGTCTAATCAAGTACCAAAGGCTGCCCGAGTAGGGTGTGAGATAAACTCAGTAGGAAACCACCAACGATGTCTATAAATAATCCAGTCCAATGTACATAACAAGAGTAGTGTAAAGTTAAAATGGATAATAATAATTCTGAGTAATAAATACAAGCCTAAAATTATAGAAAACCTGCTTTTCTTACATGACTAATATACCATTTTCAAGATAAAAAACACAATAGAGATAAAAATCTAGGATCAAAAGGTTTAGTGTATTGAAAAAATTATACTCATACATAACTAGTACATGATCAAACACAATCATTTATTTAAAGGATTAATCTTTATCCTTAAAATCTCACATTCTCTTTAGTACATATAATCACCTGAGGATATACATTAAATAAAGGGGTGACCTAAAATCTTAGTAAGAGGGTGAATAAAGAACATGAATCAATATAACATGGGTGAGTATAATCATAATCATCATAAAATAATCATAGGATAATCATAAACATCATAAAAGAAATTTTTGATAAAGTCATGGAATGTGGAAATTCACAAAAATGAAACATAATGTCATAGTAGTCAAAAACCACACATAGTTGTGAACAAAATGAGCATCATGTTCTCGAAGAACATATGGGAATAATCATAACATCATATTTGTGAACAAATATATCATCACGTTCATGAATAATACACATTATATCATGATATACCTCACATTAACCAATGAATTTGAGGGATATATAATTTCCGGTCCACTCATCACATCATAATATTTATTAAATCATGCATTCCACATTAAACATATAACAATCATAGTCATGAATTAACCCATAGAAAATAATGGGTTTCATAAATATTTTTATAAAACACAATTTTATTGAATATTTTATTGATAATAAATGAAATAATTTCCTCACATTGTGCTAAATATGTTAATTTATAGAATATTTGGGATTAGATAATTCATTTGAAAATTTGACGGAAATTCCAGTTTTACCCTTTTAAAATTTACTGTAGTATTTTGGGAATAAAGATTTTTCTATAAATTATTTTGACTTTAAATTTTGTAACTATGTTCCTGACTTAATGGGATAAAAATTATATTCAGGAAATGGGAGCTGGATCATGCATTTGTGTGGAGTAAATGGGCCATGAAGACAATGTTGGACTGAACTATCCAGATCAGACATCACTTCACCATTTGGGTCGTATCTTCTTCATAAGGTCTTTTAATGGGAATAAATTTGAAGAGAAGCTACGGGACATGATTATGAAAAAATAATCCTTTTAAACAGCGAGCCTATTTTCACGTTTTGGAGGTCATCTATGCAGTGCAATTGTGATTAAACAATTTGACCAAATTTCACTTGCACACTAAAAAAATTCTTGTAACCCTAGCCCTCCCAAACTCTATTTAAAGGTTATTTTCACTCTATATGATGGTTGGTTGAGGCATTGTGAAGGTTTTTATGAAAGTTTTTCTCTTGGTATCCCCTCAAAACACTTGTAAAAAGTAAGTCCTTGTGCAAACATCTCTTCCAAGAAGGCTCTCCTCTCCCACCTCCTCTTTGTATTTCTTTGCCTTCATGCTTGTATCTTGAATTTTTCTTCAATTAATATTCTGTGTTTTTTCCTTTTCATCTTCTTATTTTTCTTCTTAGGCTGGAATAAATGAGTGGAGATGATATTGGGTTCTACCCTTTCAATCCTTTGCTTATGAAAAACGTCTTGACAATGACCGCACCGCCCCTAGAAGAGTAGTTGTCTTAGCGATCGATCTATCTTATACCATCTTCATTAAATTATTTTGAATCATTGAGATATTTTAATTCAATTAATATGATAAATGAATTTAGTTTTAAATTAGAAGAAACTAAGCAATCAATTGAACAATTAACTAAAAAACACGCGTGGTTGATTATTGTGTGAATTGTGAGAGTGCGATCTTAATCGGTAATACAAGACCACACAAGATAAATTTGTAGAGTTCAAATATAATAACTAAAAACAATTCATCCTCATAGTTTAGAATATATATGTGCCCTAATTTACCATTGTCCATAATCTATATTTAGAACATCAATCAAAGCAGGGTGCTATGATTTCATGTTTTAAAGCTAGCCTCATGTTTAACTATTTTCATCTTTGTGGTAATGTTAACTCCTATAGGGTTTGAGGGTTAAAAAGTTAGGGGATTATAATTATGTGGGTATTAATTTAAATGATAATTATTAATAATTAAATTAAGAGGTATATTTAGATCTATTACATATTTTAAAAATATTTTCTAAAAAAATTATCTTCTCATTGTGTCTTATTAATGAAACTTCATTTCAAAAATAAAAAAATGCAATCTTCTTCCAGCCAACTTCATCTATCTTTATAAACAGAAACCCCAATACTTTAAATTAGTTTTTTTATTCTCTTTTATTTTATTTTATTTTCAAAATACCTTTAATGATTTGTTAAATTTACTTCCTCCATTTAGAAACGACTTTGGGTTAGCCACTCTGCTGCACCTAAGTAACACGAAACTGAACATCATTTGAAAGTGCCCATGATAGAGCCTTTCATATTTCATCAATAATTATTTAAATAATAAACATGGTGTTATATAATTATAAATGGAAAAACATATTTGGTATAATAATCATCATTCTTGAGTGAATAATAAACAACCCAAGAGTATTCAACAATGTGTTTTGGAAAGAAGAGTTGTTTTGGAAAATTTTTGTATTTGTCATAAAATCTAGTAGGAAACATGTATATCCACGAAAATAAAATGTAAGAATATAAAAATTATATTTATGTAACATTATATGAGTATTAATACCAAATATGTCATGAAAGAGAGAAAACCCAAAGAAAATGAGTTGGGTTTGAGAATCCCCTTACCTTAATTCCCTCTTTATTTCGTCTCCTTTATGCCTCCTGAATAATAAACATATATTTATCAAAAAATTGATCAAGAAGTGAATTATAGTCATTTATACAACTATTTATCAATTACAATCATTGTGTTATATTCTTGATTTCTATTTATTAATTTGAAGCGTTTTGATATCTAGTTTTTCTTAAAACAATTCCATTTTTCTTTGATTTCTCTATTTTTGTTCAAAGTAATGTATAAATTAGTATAATTAATTATAGAATAATATATTAAATTTAATTACATGTCTATATATTATATATAGTTTATAATATCCATACAAGGTTATGGTTATATGTGTTGACATGGTAATGTCTCTGTAGGTGGTTAACCGACCTTTAATGGGACGTCGAAAGAGGTGGAAAGGGAGGTATGGCATTTATATTTTTAATAAATATGATAATTATAGTAGGTTAATATCATTAATATAATGTTAAGTTACTAAATAATTAATTTTATATTGTATGGTTTTGAATGTAATTTTAAAAAATTAGAAATATAAAAAGAAAACAAGGAAGAGTTAATATAAACTTACTCTCTCCTCGGTGTTGCTTCTCTTGTACAACACTATAAATCCCTTGATGATTGGAGTTGTATTGATCCATAATTTCCATAAGTATTATAAGGGTTTAGAGGTAGGATTTGGGTAGATCTAGGAATTTTTAATGGGTGTGAGGAGTGGGATTCCAAGGGAAGGTAGAGTGGTTATTTATACTTAAGAATAAGGGTATTTTTAAAAGAAAATATTGAATAAAATAATATATCATAGGTAAAACTTGCAATAGTGGATTTATGAAAATATAATTAATATATAAATATAATATAATTTTTTAATTCTTTAAATACCCTTTATAATTTAAATTAATTAGTTTATTAAAAAGGAATGTGGAAAGAAAGAAAAATTATGATTTTAAAGAATCACTTTTGACTTTATGTTTTGGAAGGTTTTCTTTAGGTTTGGAAATAATTTTTATCATATCATAGAGACTAATTTATTAAATAAAATATACCATGGAATAACCTCAACTTATAGAAATTATTATGTCATTATTACATCACAAATGATGTAATTTAAGATATATTGGTTATGTGAAAAACTGTATTTTTACTATTCACCTAAAAATTGAAGTATTTTAGAAAATTACTAAAAACTAACCCTTAGTCAATTTTGATGTGCTAAATGATACTAATTTTACCAAAATAAATTTCCTAAATAGTTAATTTTAAATTTTAATATAAAAATTATGACTTTTATGAAATACTTTAAAATATAGTTTATTAAAAATGTGCTTATATTTTATTTCAGTTTTTTACTCATGATACTTATTTTTTGGAATTATAATATTTATATTTACTTAAATTAGTCATGATAAATATAATTTATATCATAATTTATTATTTTTAGGTAAAATTACTATTCCAACAGTTAGGTTACTTTTCCCAATGGTTAGGTTATTATTCCGAATAGTCAGGTCACTATTCCAACGGTCACAAACTATTCCAACAGTCACATTGCCTCATATATATACCACTTCATTATTTGACTCAATATTCAACTAAATTCTTCCAAAGGTTTTATATTTCCATTTTCTAATATGTTGATTGGTTTACTATTTTTTTTTATTTTCTACAGTGTTTGTAGTGGCGGTGATGATTCTAGTAGATTGGGGCTATCCATATTTTTCCATTTTATATGTTCTATTTTATATTTTTTACTAGTTGTAATTTTGATAATTTTAATTGGTTTCATTAGTAATTAATGTAATAGTATTTAGTAATTAAATAAAGTCTTTGTTGGTTTATCTATATTTTTATGTGTATAATATAACACAATACACATTTATTTAAGAAACAAATATTACTAATAAACACTCAGTTGTTACATTATCCCCCCATTTAGAAATTTCATCTCCAAAATTTCATCTCATATTCTCAGTTGAGAATAGATGAGGGTACTTCCATTTCATTATTTCCTCTGGTTCCCACGTCATCTCTTCATACTTATGGATTCTCCATGTAAGAACCTGGATCTTCTTTTTTAGGTATGGATCTTGATTTCAGGTGTTTTTTTAGGAAAAAGGATGTTTTTGGAAATTTTATAAGTACACGCTATGTAATCTTGAGTACACACCATGTACTCTGGAGTACAATCCATGTACCAGGTTGCCTTGGGTAGCTGTGTACTGACCATGTAGTGGCCGAGTACATGGCTATGTGGACCACCTAAAACGGGGACCAATTGAGGCATGTACATTAAAAGAACACGCAATGTACTTTTTATTTTATTTGATAAATTGGATCGGGGTCACGTCTAATCACCAGAAACATCTTCTTCCAGTGTCTCAAACAGGAGAGCAACATACGACCAATTTTCTTCGAGTGACTCCCACTCCTCTATTCGAGCTCTGATTGAGGCGTCGCCGGGTGTGTTGGATTCCCACCGGTGAGTTCTCTCTCTCTCCCAAGAGCCTCTCTTCCTGATTTTTCCTCTCTTTCAAGTTATTAAAGGTTGAAATTTTTTGACCTTTTTGTAGATCTATGACGTTATAGGCTGATTCAAGTGTCTACATTCAATATTGATCATCGTACAATGTTAAGGTAGGCGGTTTGTGCCTTTTTCTAGTTGTCTTTGGATTATATGTGCGAAAAGTGTCGAATACCCAAGTTTAGGGTATTCTATGTTTTGGAAATTTAACCCTGTTTGATGCCTAATACGGTTTTTTTCTTGAGAAAGGGTTTTTGATTATGAATAAGGTTTATTACCTTGTTTATGGATGTGTTTTACCATGTTTGTTTGATATTGGACGTTGGGTCTAGAACTGCCTTCTAGGCTGCTTTGTTTTCCATGCCTAGTACTGTTAGGATGGAGTTGATATTACATGAGATTCCAGTGTTACGCATTGTAACTACTTATCCTTTTATTAGTTGAGATTACTTTGGATGCTGGATATCATTTGTGAGTGATTGTAATACACAGGGCTATGAGAACCTGGTGTAGTTAGACCATAGGGGGAATTGACGTTGAGGGATTCCCCAGAGTGTCTATTATACATTTTACATTTCGAGACCATAGGGAGGATTGGCAGTGAGTGATATCTCAGAGTTTCTATAGTATATCGTTACGAGACCACATGGGGAATTAACGTTGAGTGCTTCCTCATAGAGTCTATAGTATATCGTTAAAAGACCACAAGAGGAATTGACCTTCAATGCTTCCTTAGAGAGTCTTTGTCTTTGTGAGACCAAGGGGTTAGATCATGTGAACTTTCCTAGAGGGTAGTTATATCTTTACTGAATTAATGATAAGTTGAACCAGATGGCTTAGACTGTGAGAAATTTCCCAGAGGATTGCTTGTGAATGATTGGTTGATTATGACGAGCCTGCCAAGCCAAAGTACAAGTTTGTACTCAGTCTTACTTATTAGATGGTCTTCTAAGATATTTTTTTTCTATTAAAAAGGGGATAAAGATTTTAGTCTAGATCCCAAGATTTCATTATTTAGTGGTTTGAATAATTAATAAATGTAAATGAATGTAATTTGAAACTGTAGGATTGTTTACTTTGAGTACTTCCTTGTTTATTGCTTCATTTTTTCATATTACCTGCTATATATATATATTCACTGATAGTTAGGCATATATATTTTGGTTGATGCCTAATGATATTCGTCTGAAACCCTATTTGGGTAATGATTTTGGTCCCAAAAATATTATATGGTTGCAGGTATAGATAAGGTAAATCACCCTTTGTCAACATGTACTTGATTGATGTGGAGATGGAGAGCATGGGACCAAGATAAGGCTTGCGATGCTGCTGGAGTTTACTTGTTTTATTTTGTACTTTGGTTTAGTACTATATTTATAGCATTTTGAATTGTTTGGTTACTTTACTAGAAATATGTGACTTGCTTAATTTATATATGTGCTCCAGTTGTTTATTTACTTTCAGTCTTCCACTGTTTACTTGTTGTATGGTATTACTGCTTCCGCTACTATTTATTATTTGTTTCCACTGTGTTACTCTACCAATGAGGGCACAATTTCCACACTATCACACCAAATACCCTCACTACTATTTTTCATCCTCTAGCGTTCGGGGAAATGCGCTTAAGGCCATGTGACCAACCAGGTACGAGCCACCTTGGGGTGACACCCGAATCTAGGTCATTATAAATTGGTATTAGAGGAGTTTCTTTTCTTCTTTGTCTTACTTTTTGGAGCCCATATATAGGGATTGGATGGAATATGTAGTTTGTAATAAGATGTTCCCAGGAGTAGCTAACCCATGTATAGGTAAAATACGAGTTATCTTGAATATTTTAATTTTTCCGGTTTTTGCAATTGTTACAACTGATTTGATTTCACCGTTGGGGGATTCAATTGTGTTGTACTGTTATCATTGATATTATTGAGGTTCTATTTCTATTGGAACCCGATGAGATTAGGGTATTCCATATCATGCATCATATAGGCACTCGTTATAGATCACATGTCACACATTCTTGTGATGCCATTTAGGGTTCATTAATGATTGCATGTTGTTGTGATAGATGTTGTGATAAATATGCATGCTGTTATGATCGACGCCATGATATAATACCTACTATTTACTTTAGGGTATTGGAATATATAATGTTTAATTTGGATGGATGCCAATCTTTGGTTCTTGAGGTGTTATGGGTTCTCTTGGATTGGAATTTGGTGGATCATGTCTGAACTTTAATTGGATTTTGTCAAGTTATGATGTGAATAAGGATTCCAAACTTTGATTCAAGGGAGTATGGGATCACCCAGGTCATAATTTGCCATTCCTTGGACAACATTCCAAGTTTTCTGGGTTTATGGAGATGTTTCATAGGCCTAATGTCTAAAAACATAGAAAACACAGTGTGTGGTATTATGAACACACTCCATGTGTTCTTCTGTTCTGTACGAAACAAGTTTTTTTAAGTACACACCGTGTACTATATGTACATTCCGTGTAGTTTTTAACTATGTGACTGAATGTGTGGATAGAGACATGAGGTTGAGAAATGTTTAGTGGAATATTTCATGTACTGGGAGTACACATCGTGTTGTAGAGACCATGTATCTGGCCGTGTGACTAATGACACAGGTGGATGAAACTTAGGTTGTACATGCCGTGTATAGTCGACCGTGTCTCCAACCATTTGACTAATGAAACGGGTTGTTAGAACTTAAGGGTTACACTTCATGTCTAGGGTGAACATGTTGTGTAGTGTTACCCAATAGAGAATCATGTGTTTAGACATGTAGAGGAACTCGGGCAAGGAGGAATGATTTAAGTACGCACCATGTCAAAGGATTAAGACACCGTGTTATTGGTGATACACAACCAGAGTTGGAAGAGTTACATGCCCATGTTAAAACCCAAGGGAACACACAGTGTAGAGGGTATGCACACCGTGTAACCCTGTTTTGAAAAACCTGAATGTTTTATTCTCCTATTACTTTCTTGAACTTCTAATTTTCAATCCTTGATAATCTTAAAATGAGGTGTGCACTTGACCTTGCAGAGTCATGCCATTGAGACATCCTCTGGTTGTATGCCAGATACAAGGCAATGATCAGAGACCAGAAATGGTAGATCAAGGATTACCAGAAGATCCTCTCATCGTGACCTTCTTGGAACTAGATATTATACCGGACACAGGTGATGATGCACAATTATGAGAAGGCTTCATGAGGTTTATTCAAACCTATTAGGGATCACCACATCCTTCCCCATCTATGGTAGAGTTTATGCATGTTTTTCAGTAGCAGCATCCTCCCACTTTCTCAGGGGATAGAGGACCTCAGGCTGCAGAGTCATGGTTAAAAGTCATTATTTCTATCTTTGAGAATCTCGAGATGCCTGTAGAGAGGAGGGTGAAGCTCGCTACATACATGCTACATGATCCTACCAAGAGATGGTGGGATGTTATCTCACAGGAGGGATTACAATGAGTTATGGATTGGGATGAGTTCCAACGGACCTTCTATGACTATTTCTACTTGGAGACCTTGATTACTGACTGAGCCAGAGTGTTCATGGATCTGGAACATAGTACTCTTTCAGTCATGGATTATTCTTCTTGCTCTACAGAGCTGCAGCACTTCACACCCATTCTGGGGGGTGATGAGTTATTTCTGGCCCGGAAGTTTGAGGATGGTCTTAGACATGAAATCTGATCCCAAGTGAACTTATTCAGGTTGACTTATATATATTATATATTCAAACAGGTTATGATTACTGAGCGTAATCTGAGGGAGTCTAGATCTGTGATCCAGGGTGGTTCGACATCTAGAGTTGGTACTCCTATGACTGATAGTAGGAAGCATCGTAGGGAGTCTATGCGTGGAGATCCAAGTAGATGAGATACTTATTCAGGTATCTAGGTGGTATGTTACTAGTGTGGGAAGAGTGGGAATACAAGACCTCAGTTCCTAATACACACATTTGAGATCCGATCTTGCAGTAATATGGGGCACCTTCAACTTTTTTTTCCGGTTTTTATCACTAGCATCTAGTGATAGGAGTTATGCTTTGACTCCACGTTTAAGAGAAATACCACCAGTTTCTCATCAGTATGGGAACTGGAGTTTTTATGGCTGTTTAGGATGAGTAGGAGGTCATGGATGTGGTATCTAGTCGACAATATTTCAGCAACATCATGATGGATCATCTCAGGGTAGTCAGACAAGGTCACAGGGCCGCAATACAGGTTAGAATTTTTAAGCGGAGAAGACCTAGCTGGAGCAGTATCCAAGAACCTCTACAGTTAGAGGTAATATTCTATTTGCCTTAGTTTTTGCTTCTGTACTTTTCAATAGAGGGGTTTCTCTTAGTTTCATTTCTGTTGCCGTTATGGAGAGCCTTGGGATCTATATCTTTACTTATGAGGATGTTATGATGTTAGAAAATATGTTGGGGGTTAGGAAGGCTAGTGTACATAAGTGCAAGGAGTTCCCTCTTGAGGTTGGTGGGTGTCACTTCTTATGGGACCTCTAGAGATGACATGCTTCGATGTCATTCTCAGAATGGACTGGTTAGTCTCTTTCAAGGCCTTTCTTGACTATTATCACTGTAGGGTTAGTTTCATTTCACCAGAGGGTGGGTATTTTCTACACAAGGGTGAATGGGATGTCAAGGAGAGAAGAGCTGGACCCGAGCATCATGGATTGGGAGGAATTATAGCCCAGCTTGCTAGTTTATATTTGGATGACTAGAGGACTTCACATATGTAATTTCCTCGAGTGGTGGATCATTTTAGGTATGTCTTCCCAGATGAATTTTTCGATTTACCTCCAGAGTGAGAGGTATATTTCTCTATTGTTCTTATTCCAAGAGTGACACCAGTGTCCATTCCTTCTTATAGGATAGATACACAAGAGTTGTAGGAGCTCAAGAAGCAGTTTGAGGATTTACAGGAAAAATGTTTCATCTAACCCAGTACTTCTCCTTGGGGTTCGCCTATCCTGTTTGGAGATAAGACGGATGATAACCTCAGAATTTTTGTGGATTATAAGAATCTGAACTATTTTACAGTTAAGAACAGTTATCTTTTTCCTAGGATTGATGATCTCTTTGATCAGCTTCAAGGATCAAGGGAGTTCTTAAAGATTGAATTGAGATTTGGTTATTATCAGTTTCACGTTATACCATCATCCATAACTCTTACAGCCTTTCAGACTAGGTAAGGTCTATACGAGTATGTGGTTATGCCATTCGGTATCATGAATGCACTAGCATTTTTCATGGAACTGATGAACCGAGTGTTCCATCCTTACTTGGATTATTTTGTGGTAGTCTTTTTGGAAGATATCTTGGTGTACTCTCATACTATACATGACCATGAAACCCATCTTGATATCATTTTGAGTACACTAAGGGAGCATTGGTAGTATGCTAAGCTCTCAAAATGCCACTTTTGGATGTACCAGATTCACTTTTTGGGTCAAGTTATCTTAGATACAAGAGTATTAGTAGACCCAGATAAAGTGAGGGAAGCAGTTTCCTAGGAGTATCTGAAGAATGTTTTTGATTTATGGTGTTTTTTGGGGTTGGCTGGTTACTACATACATTTTATACAAGACTTTTTAGGCTTAGCAGCGCCACTGATGGGCTTGACTAGAAAGGGTGAAAAGTACTTGTGGACAGATTCCTACGATTCATCCTTTCAGGAGATGAAAGGTAGATTGAAATCAACACTGATACTGGTTCTTCTAGATCTGAGAAAGAGTTACACCATTTACTGCGATGCATCTGGTATCGGACTGGGAGCAGTACTTATGCAGGGGGAAGGAGTCGTTGCGTATGGGTCTCGGTAGCTGAGGCCACATGAGAGGAATTACTTGACACACAATCTCGAGTTATCTGCAGTTGTACATGATTTATGCTATTGGAGACATTATATTTTGGGAGAGCATTTTGTGCTGTTCACTGACCACAAAATTCTCAAGTATATCTTTACTCAGCACGATCTGAATTTGAGATAGCGTAGGCGGGTCGAGTACCTTTAGTATCTTGACTTTGATCTTGCATAAACTCCTAGGAAATGCAACGCAGTGGTTGATGCATTGAGAAGGAGGACATAGACACATGAAGTTCAGGAGGCCAGTAGTGAGTGGCAACTTATGGCTCTATTCTCTGAGATGCATTTGGAGGTGCACGAAAGACAGGGGTAGATGTCTCATTATTTTTTAGCCGTTACCTATACTCTTCCAGATTAGGTGCAAATGAGACAAATATAAACTTATGATGGACTAGTCCTACAGGAGAGTTTGTCAGGAAAGGAGCCTACTTTTGGATGGACCATAGGCGAGTATGAGATCTTGCGCTTTCATGGATGCATATGGGTGTCAGAAGACATACGCAAGGAGATGATGTAGGATTTTTATTCCTCAGCATCGATAGTTCATACTTGTGTTACCAAGATGTATCAAGATTTACACCATCAATATTGGTGGCCAGGAATGAAGAGGGATGTTGCTAGTTTTGTTATGAGATGTTCCACCTGTCAGTAGATGAAGGTGCAGAATTAGCGACCAATAGGGCTTTTATAGAAGTTACCCATTCCCAAGTGGAAGTAGACTGATGTAGCAATGGATTTCATGACAGGTTTTCCAAGTTTAGCTTGAGGGAATGATGTAGTTTGGGTTGTCATTGACAGAATCACAAAGGTTTCACAATTCTTACTAATCAAAGAGACCTTTAGTGTTGATGATCTTGGAAGGTTGTACATCCAAGAGATTTTATGGTTTCATCAGGTTCCATGCACTATCATTTCATAAAGAGATCCCCATTTTACTTCTTGTGTCTGGTAGGTACTACAGAGGGCTTTGGGTACATAGGTACTTCTGATTATAACTTACCATCCCAAGACAGATGGCATGTTTGAGCACTCAATTCAGGTTTTGGAGGAAATGCTTTGAGCTTGCGTCTCAGATTTTAGGGGTTCTTGGGAGAGACACATACCCCTAGTGGAGTTTTTCTACAATAATAGTTTTTAGGAGAAGATTCATATGGAACCTTATGAGGATTTGTATGGTAGTTCATGCCGTTCAACCCTATGTCGGCTGGAGGTAGGAGAGGTAGCTATGTTGGGACCTCATCTTTTCTAGGAGACCACTGAGTAGGTGGAGTTGATTCAGAAGAGGATGAATACTGTAGAGTCTCAGCAGAAGTCTTATGCTAATCGATGGAGACTTCCTCTGGTGTTTGAGGTCAAAGATTAGGTTTTCTTACGTGTTACACTGAGGTTGGGACATAGGAGGCTTAGGAGACATGGGAGGCTTTCACCGAGATATGTCAGGCCGTTTTAGGTTTTGGAGAGAGTTGGGCTAGTTTCCTATCGGTTGTATTTACCTCAGTGGTATCAGGCTATGCATGATGTATTCCATGTTTCTCAACTATGAATTTACTATTCAGATATGTATCATTTTTTTAAACCTAAGAAGGTTGAGTTGGAGGTGGATGCATCCTTTGAGGATCACCCTATTCGGATTGTGGATCATAGCACGAAGGTTCTTCATGACTGGTCTGTTTCTCTAATACGGGTGATATGGAAGCATGGGAGAGTACATGATGTGACTTGGGAGAGTTAGGCTGACGTATGATCACTGTGTCTAGTGTTGTTTGAATTTTCTTCTTCACCACCATTGGAAGGGAAATTCAGGGACGAATTGCTTTAAGGGGGAGGTTTGTAGGAACCCAGATCTTCTTTTCAGGTATGGATCTCAATTTTAGGTTTTTTAAGGAAAAAGGATGTTTTTGGAAATTTTATAAGTACACGCTGTGTACTGGCTGTGTAGCGGCTAAGTACATGGTTGTGTGGACCACCTAAAGTGGGGGTCAATTGAGGCATGGACACGACATGTACATTAAATGAACATTCCATGTACGTTTTCTTTTATTTTATAAATTAGATTGGGGTCACTTCTAATCCCTAGAAACGTCTTCTTCTTCCCGTGTATTGAACATGAGAGTGACGTATGCCCGATTTTCTTCAACTGCCTCTCATTCCTCTATTCAAGATCCGATCAAGGGGCCACTGGGTGCATTGGATTCCCACTGGTGAGTTCTCTCTTTCCCTAGAGTCTCTCTTCCTAATTTCTCCTCTCTCTTGAGTTATTCAAGGTTGAATGTTTTTGACCTTTTTGTATATCTACGACTTTCTATAACGATTAAAGGGTATACATTCAAGATAGATCATTGTACGACGTCGAGGTAGGTGGTTTTTGCCTTTCCACAGTTTTCTTTGGATTATATGTGCAAAAACCGAAAAATATCCTAGTTTATGGTATTGCGTGTTTTGGAAATTTAACCCTGTTTGATGCCTTCTATGGTTATTTTTCTTGAGAAAGGGTTTTTTATTATGAATTATGTTTATTACCTTATTTATGGATGTGTTTTCCCATGTTTGTTTGATATTGGCCATTGGGTCTAGAACTACCTGTTAGGATACTTTTTTTTTCATGCCTAGTTCTGTTAGGATGGAGTTTATATTACATGAGATGCTTGTGTTATGCATTATAGATGCTTAGAATTGTAGTAACTGAGATTACTTTGGCTTCTGGATATTGTTTTTGCATGAATTTATTACACATGGCTGTGTGAACCTGGTGTAGTTAGACCACAGGGGGAATTGACGTTGAGGGCTTCCCCAAAGTGTTTGTTATAATTTTTACATTGTGAGACCATAGGGGGGATTGATGGTGAGTATTCCCTTAATGTGTCTATAGTATACCATTATGAGACCATAGGGGGAATTGATGTTGAGTGCTTCCTCATAGAGTCTATAGTATACTGTTAAAAGACCACAGGAGAAATTGATGGTGAGTGCTTCCTCAGAGAGTCTTTATATTTGTGAGACCAAGGGGTTAGACCGTTTGAGCTTTCCTAGAGGGTCATTATATATTTATTGAATTAATGCTATGTTGAACCAAAGGGGTTAGATTGTGAGAAATTTCCCAGAGTTTTTCTTGTGAATGATTGGTTGATTGTGTTGAGCTTTCAAAGCCAAAGCACAAGCTTGGACTCAGTCTTACTTGTTAGATGGTCTTCTGAGATATCTGTTTTCTATTATACAGGGGATACAAAGCTTAGAATAGTTCCTTTTATTTCATCATTCAATGATTTTAATAATTAATAAATGTAAATGAATGTAATTTTAAACTTTAGGATTGTTTACTTTTTAGTACTTCCTTGTTTATTACTTAATTTTTGAATATTTTCTGTTATATATATATTCATTGATTGTTAGGCATAGATAATTTGGTGGTTTCTTACTGGGATTAGTCTCACACGCTATTTGGGTCATGCTTTTGGTCCTAAAAGGATTATATGGTTGTGAGTATAGATAAGGGAAGACACACTTTGTCATCAGGTACTTGATTGATGTGGAGCTGGAGAGTATGGGACCAATCTGAGGCTTGCAATGTTACTAGATTTTACTTTTTTTCTTTTGTAATTTGGTTTAGTACTGTATTTCCCGAATTGTGAATTGTTTGGATTCTTTCCTAGACATATGTGACACTCATCATTTATATATGCACTCCAATTGTTTGTTTACTTTCAGTCTTCCATTGTTTACTTGTTGTATGGTATTACTACTTCCGCTACTATTTATTATTTTTTTCCTCTATGTTACTCTACCAATGAGGGAATAGTTTCACCACTATCACACCAAATCCTCTCACTGCAATTTGGTAGCCTCTGGAGTTCAGGGAAATGATCTTGAGGCCATGTGACCAAACAAGTACGGGGCACCTTGGGGTGGCAACCAGATCCAGGATGTTACACTCCATAACACTTTGACAAGGTGTGTTGTCTTATTGTGTATAAATTTATTTCTACAGTCCAATATCGTCACCAAATGTTCTTTATATGAGAGGTCATTCTCAAGTGGAACCACCTCTAGATTCATTACATGTGAGGGATCGGGTATGTACTTATTCAAGAGAGATACGTGGAACACATCATGAACTTGATCCATACATGTGGGAAGTGAAAGACGATATGCTAGTGCTCCTATAGGATCAAAGATCTCAAAGGGGACAATGTTCCTTGGGATTTTCTTTCCCTTCTTTCCTAACCGCGTGACTCTCTTCCGTAGTGATATTTTAAGGAATTATTTTTCACCAAAATCAAACTCCAAATCCCTTTGATAGTTGTTAGCATAAATCTTTTTCTTACTCTAAGAATCCTTTATATGTTTTTGGATGGCTTGAGACTTCTCTATCATCTTGTCCAATTAGATTTCATTCTCCAACATTATCCCAACAAGTTGGATCTCTACATCGCTTACCATACAGAGCTTCATATGGATCCATTTGAATACTCTAGTGGAATATATTTCTATTTGAGAACTCAACCAATGGGAGATATTGATCCCATCCACCTTTTAATTCCATTGAGTAGGCTCTTAGCATGTATTTGAGCATCTGAATAGTTCTTTCTTATTAGCCATCATTTTTGGGGTGATAGTTTGTCCTACCAGAATTGTTCTCGAAGATCAGGGTA
The DNA here is from genome assembly GCA_963277665.1 of Viscum album. Taxonomy (NCBI): domain Eukaryota; kingdom Viridiplantae; phylum Streptophyta; class Magnoliopsida; order Santalales; family Viscaceae; genus Viscum; species Viscum album. Next base: position 515,120,657 of record OY728167.1, on the reverse strand, counting down.
CATATTGGTACTTACAGGATGGATGGAGAAAGGTGATCTATGCACATTATCCAATATCTCCTTCTTTATCCCAGGTGTTGAAGGAATATAATGCCTCATTCCAAACTAAATCACACCATCATCTTCGATGTGGAACTCATGTAGCTTCCCTTAATTTTTTATTTCACCTTTATTTTTAACTCCATATACTTCCTTTGTTCCTCTTTGATCTTATCTTGGATAGATGGTTGAGAAATCACTAGGCAAGGTAAGATGAAATCCCTAACATTATGATTTCTAAAACCATCCTTTGAATATCCAGGAAGATAGTGTCCTTCTCAATCCAAATCATAGATAGGTTAGCAGGTTCAATTCTACTAAGAGCATCAACTACCTTGTTCACCTTTTCTGGATAGTAGTGAATAGAGAAATCGTAGTCCTTGATTATATCTAACCATTTTATTCATGATCTTCCTTGCATTTGTATAGGATAATTAGGTGGTACAAAATAAAAAAAGATATTTCTTTTCCTGGTAGTTGATATGTGTAATGTCCCGGTTCCAGGTGCCACCCAGAGGTGCCCTGTACCCGGTTGGTCACATGGCCTCAAGCACATTTCCCCAAATTCCAGAGGCTTCCGACCAGCAGCAAGGGCCTTGGGTGTGATAGTGGAGAAAATATTCCATCATTGGAAGAGTAATTCAGCTGAAATAAAATGATAAAAATAGCAGAAACAATAATAACATGAAATGGGTAAACAACAGAAGATTAAAAATAAATAAACAACTGTAACACATATATAAATGATGCATGATACATATGTCTTGGAAAGCAGAAAAAACTGTCACAATGCTGGAATATAGTACCGAACCAAAGTACGAAGGAAAACAAGTAACAAATCTAACAACATCGCAAACCTCGGCTTGGTCTCATGCTCTCCATCTCCTCAGCAATCAAGTACCTGAAGTAGAAGGGTGCCTTACCTTATCTATACCTTCAGCAATATAATTTTTTTGGGCCCAAAAGCATGACCCAACCAGGAGTGAGACAAATCCCAATAGGCAACCACCCAAAGTTCTGTGCCTAACTATCAGTGAATGTATATAGTAGGAAAATATGCAAAAATTAAGTAATAAACAAGGAAGTACTAAAAATTAAACAATCCTACAGTTTCAACTACATTCATTTACATTTATCAATTATTCTACCAAACATTCAAAAGCAACCCTCTGAGAAAATTCTCATAGTCTATCCCCTCTAGTTTAACCAATCAATCGGAAGTAACCCTCTGGGTAAGTTCCCACAACCTAACCCCTCCGGTTCAACTTATACAAGGATATTATGACCTCCTGGGTAAGCTCACATGGTCTAACCCCTTTGGTATCATGAAAACAAAGACTCTATGAGGAAGCACTCACCTTCAATTCCCCCTATAATCTTTTAATGATAAACTATAGACACTATGAGGAAGCATTCAATGTCAATTCCCCTTGTGGTCTCTTAACGGTAACTATAGAAACTCTGAGGGAGCAATCAACATCAACCCCCCCCTATGGTCTCACAACATGATAAATATAACAGACACTCTGGGGAATCCCTCAATGTCAATTCCCCCTATATTCTCATTACACCAGGTTCCCACATCCCTGTGTAAAGAAATCATGCACAAATGATGTTCAGCAGCCAGAGTAAACCTCAAATTACTACTTGGCTAAATATCTACAAGGCATACACAAGCATGTTAGATAATATCACTCCATCCTAACAACACTAGGCATAAAAAACAAAGAATCCTAACATGAAACTCTAGACCCAATGGACAATATCAAATAAAATATGGGAAAACACATCCATAGCATAGAAATTAACCCTATTCACCAACAATATCTCTAACTCAAGAAATCAAAGAATAACATTCAATAAAGGGTTAAATTCCCTAAACAAGAAATACCCTGAACTAGGGTATTGGGAACTTTTTGCACATATAATTCAAAGACAAACTGCGGAAAGGAACAAACCACCTACCTCAGAGTTGTACGATTGGTATAGTTTAACCTTATCCTCTAAATTGATCTATAATGTCATAGATCTAAAAAAAAGTCTAAAACATTCAACCAAGGATATCTCACGAAAGAGGAGAAATCAAGGATCGAGGCTCTAGAAGAAAGAATAAGTCACTGTAGAAATTCCAATACAATCAAAGGTGGTTGATTCAGAGAATGGAAGATGGGTCAGGGATCAGAGAATAATCTATGACTTTGGTCGCTCCTGGATGAGACGAATCTAAAAGAAGATATTTTTGTCGATTAGACATGACCTAGGTCCGTTTAATCAAATAAAAAGAAAACTACACAACATGTTATTTAAAGGTACATGATGTCTATTTGTCTTTACCAGGCCTCACTTTTGGTGTTCTCCAGGTCACCCCACATGTCCATGTACTCGGCCGATACATAGCCAGTACACGGCTACCTGTGGAAACCGGGTACACGACGTGTACTCCTTAAATTTCCAGATTCTCCTTTTTTTCCCAAAAACACTTGAAAAAAAGGCCCATACCTGAAAAGAAGATCTGGGGTCTTAAAAACCTCACACCTTAAAGAAATTCATCCCTGGATTTACCTAGAAATGTCACATAGAAGAATAAGCCTTGAACAGCTCCGGCCACTACGATCGTACATCGACCTCCCTCTCCCAAGTCTCGTCCTGTACTCGCCCATGCTGCCATAACACTCATACCAGAGGAGCAAACCAACTACGGAGAACCTTCGTGCTACGATCAACAACCTGGATAGGATGCTCTTTGAACAAAGCATTCACCTCTAACTCAACCTCCTTGGGTTGAAAAAGAAGAGATGGGTCTGAGAAGTAGTGTCGTAGCTAAGAAACGTCAAAGACGTCGTGCATAGACTATACCTCTGAGGTAACTGTAATGGATAGAAAACCATCCCAACCCTCTCCAAAACCTCAAATGGCCCAACGTATCTTAGCGAAAGCTTACCCTTTCTCTTAATCCTCCTGTGTCCCAAACTCGGTGTGACACACAGGAAAACCTGATCTCCAGCCTCACACTCCAGAGGTCATCTCTGTCGATCCGCATAAGACTTCTTCCATGACTGTGGAGTAGCCATCCTCTTCTGAATAAAATCCACCAACTTCGTGGTCTCCATGAAATGATGAGGTCTCAATATAGCTGCCTCTCTTACTTCCATCCAATATAGGGGTGATTGACATGGCCTACCGTACGAATCCTCATAAGGTTCCATCTGAATAGTTGCTTGAAAAACATTATTGTAGGAAAACTCCACCAATGGTAAGTGCTTCTCCTAAGAACCTCCAAAATCAAGGGAACATGCTCGAATCATGTCCTCTAGAACCTGAATCATACACATGGACTAGCCATTTGTCTGGGGATGGTAAGATGTACTCAGAAGTACCTGTATACCCAATGCCCTCTGTAGTTCCTACCAGACCCGAGAAGTAAAACAAGAATCCCTGTCTGAAACAATGGAGTGTGGAACCCCATGTAGATGTAAAATCTCCCGGATGTAAAACCTTCCCATATCATCAACACTGAAGGTCTACTTGATCAGTAAGAATTTTTTAACCTTCATGAGTCTGTCAATGACAACCCAAACCACATCATTCCCTCGAGGCGACCTCAGAAAACCTATCATGAAGTCCATCGCGACATCGTTCCACATCCAATTGGGAATGGCTAACTGCTACAAAAGACATACTGGTCCCTGATGCTCTGCCTTCACCTACTAACAGGTGGAACACCTCATCACAAAACTCGCAACATCTCTCTTCATACCTAGACACCAATACAGATAATGTAGATCTCAATACATCTTGGTAACACCAGGATTAACTTCCCAAACTGAGGAGTGAAAATTCTGCATCAACTCCTCATGTATGTCTACAGACACCCATACACATCCATGAAAGTGCAAGATCTCATCCTCGCCTATGGTCCAAGAAGGAATAGGGTCCTCTCCCAACACACTCTCCCATAGGACTAGGCCTACAAAATCTAGTATCTGCCTCATCCACACTAGATCAAGTAGAGTAGAGGTAACAACTATAGAAGAAGGAAACGTATGACCCTGTCTATCGTGCACCTCCAAATGATTCTTAGATAATAGAACCATAAGCTTCCCCTCATTGCTGGCCTCCTAAACTACCTGTATCTGTTTTCTCATGCTCAACACACCAGTCACTGTGTTGCCTTGCACAGGCGTGTAGGCATGCTCAAAGTCGAAGGACTAAAGGTACTCGACCCACCCTCACTGTCTCAGATTCTGATTGCGCTGAGTGAAGATATACTTGAGAATTTTATGGTTGGTGAAAACCACAAAATTCATTCCCAACAGATAATATCTCAAATAGTGTAAAGCATGAAAAACTATAGCCAACTTGAGATCGTGTGTCGGGTAATTCCTCTCATGTGGCCTCAATTGTCGAGACTCGTACAAAATGACTCCTTCCCCCTGCATAAGAACATCTCCCAGCCCGATACCTGATGCATCATAGTAAACAACGTATCCCTTTGCAAGCTATGGAAAAACTAGTATCGGTGCTGAAGTCAACCTCCCTTTCAGCTCCGGAAAGATTGACTCACAAGAATCTGACCACAAGTACTTGACACCCTTCTTAGTCAGGCCCATCAATGACACTTATAAGAATGAGAAGTCCTATATGAAACATCTATAGTAACTAGACATCCCTAGAAAACTCCATACCATAAAGATGTTCTTCGGCTACTCCCATGAAACTACTGCCTTCACCTTCTCTGGGTTCACTGATACTCCTGTCTCTGAGATGGCATGACCCAAGAAGTGAATTTGGTCCATCAAAATGCTTCATTTTGAGATCTTAGCATATAATTGATGCTTTATCAGTGTACTCAAAACAATATCAATATTGGTAGCATGGTTGTGTTGAGTGTGAGAGTAAACTAAGATATCGTCCCTGAAGACTACCATGAAAGAATCCAAGTATGGATGGAACACTCAATTCATTAGTTCCATGAAAACTGTAGGTGTGTTCATGAGACCGACCAACATAACCACATACTTGTATAGACCATACCTTCTCTTAAAGGATATAAGAGGTATATCAGACGGTATAATACGCAAATGATTATAACCGGATCTAAATTCAATCTTCGAGAACACCCAGGATCCACGAAGCTGATCGAAGAGATAATCAATCCTTAGAAAGGGATATCAGTTCTTGACCATCAAATGGTTTAGATTCTGATAATCCCCACAAAGTCTGAGGGTACCATCCACCTTCTTCGCAAACAGGACAGGCGATCCCCAAGGATAAGTACTGGGCCAGATGAAACACTCTGCCTGTAACACCTCTAACTACTTCTTGAGCTCCTGTAACCTTGGTGTAGCCATCCTATAAGAAAGAATGGACACTGATGCCACTACTGGAACAAGATCAATAGAAAATTATACCTCTCACTCCAGTGGAAAACTCAAAAAGTCCTCTGGAAAGAAATCCCTGAAATGATCAACCACCGAAGGAAAGTCTATCTGTGAATTCCATGAGTCATCTAGATACAAACTAGAAATAAGGGCTGTAAATCCTCCCAACCCATGATGATCGGGTCAGGTTCTACTTTCCTATACATCCCATTCACCCTTATGTAGAAAAAAACTTCTCTCTGGTGACATGAAACTCACCCTACGGTGATAGCAATCGACAATGGCTTGGAAGGGAACTAACCATTTAATCCCGAGAATGACGTCATAGACCGTCATCTCTAAGAAGTGGTGGTCCCATGAGAAGTGATACCCACCAACCTCAAGAGGGAACTCCTTGAACTAACGTACACTAGCCGTTCATGTCCCCAACTGAGTTTCCAACATCAAGATATCCACAGAAGTGAATATATAGAGCCCAAGGCTCTCCACAACAGCAACAGATATGATACTATGGGAAGCCCCTATATCAAAAAGTTAAGAAGATAAAACTGAGGAAACTAGGATTGTACCTCAAACTATAGAGGGTCTAGGATCCTATTACTATTTGGTATGCCCCACTGCAAAGGTCTGGCCTATACCATGGATCTAAGAACCTACCTGACCACCATGAGCTGATCCACCTTATTGTCATTGAAAGCCTGGTGACTGGATACCACATCCACGACCTCCACCTCAGCAAGAATGACCTGAAGAACTCCAGTTCCCAAAATGATGAGAAACTAGTGGGGCATCTCCTGCATGCGGAGTCATAGAAGAACCCATGTCACCAACTGACGGTGATAAAAACTGATAGAAGCGCTAAAGATGACCCGTATTGCCGCAAGATTGGCACCCCACTGGGTCTCTTGGGAAATGTGGCCTCATATTCCTTCCCTTCCCAAACCATTAGCATACCACCTGGCTACATGAAGGTGTATCTTGCTTACTCGGATCCCCATGTGTAGACTCCCTACGGTGTTTCATGCTATCATCCGATGAGGCACTAACTCTGGATGCCGAACCACCCTGGCTCATGACCCTTGAATCGCTCAGGTTGTGCTCTGTGATCAGTGCCTGGTTGACGATAGAATAAATAGAAGTCAACCTAAATATGTTCACCTAAGATCAGATGTCATTCCTGAGACCATCCTCAAACTTCCTCGCCAGGAATAACTCATCACCCCCTAGAATGGGTGTGAAGCGTTGCAGCTCTGTGAAGTGAGAAGAATACTCCATGACTGAAAGTGTACCATGATACAAACTCATGAACTCTCAGGCTCAATCATCCCTCAAGGTATCTAGTTATAAGTAATTATAGAAGGTACACTAAAACTCATCCCAATCCATACCCTGCTGGCACCCTTCCTGTGATATCACATCCCACCATCTCTTGGAGGAATCCCGAAGCATATAAGTAGTGAGATTCACCTTGCTCTCTAGAGGCATCTCCAGATTCTCAAAGATCAATAGAATGGATCCCAACCATGACTTTGCAGCCTGAGGTCCTACATAACCTGAGAAATTGGGAGGATTCTACTTCTGAAAAACCTGTTCCAACTCATCCATGGACAGGGAAGGAGGCGATTCTCCCTGAAAGGTCTATATAAACCTCATGAAGCCCTCCCAGAACATTGAATCGGAACCTGTATTTGGAATAACGGCTGGTTCCAAGTCATGCATGACTAGAGCATTGGATGGGAGTCCCTGATCAGCCATGTCTGATGTTTGATCACTACCCTGAATCTGGCATACAACTAGAGGACGTATCAATGGCATGACTCTGCAAGGTCAAGTGCACACCTTAGTTCAAGATTATCAAGGACTAAAATTTAGAAGTTCCAGAAAGGAAAATGTTAAGGAAATCATTCATGTTTTTCAAAACAGGGATACATGGAATGTATGACCCCTACTTGACATGTTATTTTAATCCTTCACATGGGAATGTACTCCTGCCAACCCTGGTCATGTAACACCCCATACACAGAATGTGTTCTCCCAAGACACGACGTGTACTTGAATCATTTTCTATTGCTCGAGTTATTCTACATGACTAACCCACATGGTTCTCCTAAAACAAGACGACATGGCGTTTCCACCCTGAAAACGCCATGTACCACTTAATTTTCAACCATCCGTGTCATTATCCACACAGTCATAGACACATTTGACTCTACACAGCTCGTTTGCGACAGACACAACATGTACTAGAAGGATTTCACCAACCCGTGTTGTTAGTCAAATGGAAGGATACATGGGTTACACTACATAGAGTGTTCAAGATTTACATGACATATATAACCTAAGTTTCATCCATCTGTTCTGTTAGTCGCGCGAGTGGAGACACGGTCCTTACAACACAACGTGTAGGTCTGATACATGACATATTCCTTCATGGATTTCCCAACACCGTGTCTCTGCCCACATAGGCATTAACACAGTTATATAATTCACAACGTGTACCTAAATTACATAATGTGTACTTAAGAAAAATAGTTCCTTTCTGAACAGAAGGATACATGGCATGTATTCAACAATACACACTGTGTACTCTGGGTTTTTCAGGGTATTAAGTCTCAAAAACTACTCCGGAAGACAATAAAATACCGAAACTAACATTAAAGTGAAAATTTACGATTTGTGGGGGACCATACTCTCCTTTAATCAAATCTTGGCATCTTATTAATGTCATACACAAGTTTAACAGTACAATGATCCCCCAAATTCTGATCCATGAGGGCCCATAACACCTCAATAACCAAAGTTCGAAATTCATTAAAACAAAACCTTACACAATTAAATACCCTATCAAATAGCTGGTATTATATGAAGGCATCTATCACAACAACATGCATATCTAGAATAACATCTATCACAACAACATGCAATTGGTAATGCACCCTAAATGGCATGACAAGAATGCATGACATGTGATCTCTAGAAAGTGCATATATGATGCATGAGATGGAATACCCTCATCTCATCGGGTTTCAACACAAATAGAACCTCAAGAACATCAATAATAACAACACAAAACATGTGAATTACCCAACAATGAAATCAAATCAACTGTAAAATTGAAAAACCAGAAAAATTGAAATAAACGAGGTAAATTAGCTTTTCCCTTTACATGGGTTAGCTACTCCTGGGAAAAACTTATTACTAAGTAGCTATTCCTTCCTATCCCTATCTATAGGATCCAAAAAGTAAGTCAATAAGAAAAGAACACGCTCTGAAACCACTTTTTAATGTCCCAGTTCCGGGTTCCTCCCAGAGGTGCCCTGTTCCCAGTTGGTCACATGGACTCAAGTGCATTTCCCCAAACACTGGAGGCTTCTGACTAGCAGTGAGAGCCTTAGGTGTGATAGTGGGGAAACTATACCCTCATTGGTAGATTAATTCAATGAAAATAAAAATATAACAATAATGGAAGTAGTAATAACATGCAATGGGTAAATAGTGGAAGACTGTAAATAAATAAACTGTAGCGCATATATAAATGATTCATGATACATATGTCTAGGAAATCAGCCAAACAAGTCAAAATGTTGGAAAATAGTAATGAACCAAAGTACAGTGGAAAACAAGTAACAAATCCAACAGCATCACAAGCCTCATCTTGGTCTCATGCTCTCTCACTCCACAGTAATCAAGTACCTGAAGTAGAAGGGCACTTTCCCTTATTTATACCTGTAACAATATAATCTGTTTGGGCCTAAAAGAATGACCCAAACAGGGTGTGAGAAGAATCCTAGTATGCAACCACCCAAAGATTTGTTCCTAACTCTCAGTGAATGTATATAGTAGGAAAATATGAAAAAATTAACTAATAAACAAGGAATCACTCAAAAGTAAACAATCATACCATTTTAACTACATTAATATACATTTATCAATTATTCAACCAAACATTCACAAGAAACTCTCTAGGAAATTTCTCACAGCCTATCCCCTCTGGTTCAACCAATCAATATCAGGTAACCCTCTGGGTAAGTTCTCACAGCCTAACCCCTATGGTTCAACTTATTCAAGGATATAATGACCTCCTTGCTAATCTCACATGGTCTAACCCCTTTTGTCTCATGAAAACAAAGACTCTATGAGGAAGCACTCACCGTTAATTCCCACTATAGTATTTTAACGATAAACTACATACAATCTTAGGAATCAATCAATGTCAATTCCCCCTATGGTCTTGTAATGGTAACTATAAACACTCTGAGGGACCACTCAACGTCAATCCCCCCTATGGTCTTGTAGCGTGATAAATATAAAATACACTCTGGGGAGCCCTCAACATCAATTTCCCCTATGGTCTCACTACACTATGTTTCCATATCCATGTGTAATGAAATCGTGCAAAAATGATGTTCATGAGCCAAATTAAACTTCAATGTTCTATTTGGATAAATATCTACAAGGGATACACAAGCATGTCAGATAATATTACTCCATTTAAAAAACACTAGGCATGGAAAAAAAAGAAACCTAACAAGAAGATCTAAACCCAACAGCCAATATCAAATAAAACATGGGAAAACACATCCATAACATGGAAATTAACCTTATTCACAATTAAGAGCCCTAACTCAAGCAATAAAATCATAGGAGGCATTAAAGGGTTAAATTCCCTAAACACGCAATACCCCAAAATAGGGTATTGGGATCTTCTTGAACATATAATTCAAAGAAAAACTACATAAAGGCACAAAACACCTACCTCAGCGTTGTACGATCAATATAGTTTAACCTCAACCTCTGAATCAATATAGATTGTCGTAGATCTACAAAAACATCAAAAATGTTCAACCAAGGATATCTCACGAAAGAGGATAAATCAAGGAACGAGGCTCTAGAAGAAGGAAGAACTCACCGTAGTGATTCCAACGCAATCGAAAAAGGTTGATTTGGAGAATAAACAATTGTTTAGGGGCTCAGAGAAGAATCACTGGCTTCGGCCGCTCCGGGATGAGATGAAGCCAAAAGAAGATATTTCGGTCGATTAGACGCGACCCCAGTCCGTTTAACCAAATAAAAAGAAAACTACACAACATGTTATTTAATGGTACACAATGTGTATTTTCCTTTATCAGGCCCCTCTTTAGGTGGTCTCTAGGTCACCCCACACAGCCATGTACTCGACCGTTACACAGCCAATACACGGCTACCCACAGAAATAGGGTACACGACGTGTACTATTAAGTACACAACATGTACTCCTTAAATTTTCAGATTCTCCTCTTTTTCCCAAAAACAATTGAAAACAAGGTTCATACCTGAAAATAAGATCTGGGTTCTTACAATATGTGCCATATATAATGAGATCCAATCCATAATAATATAAACTCAAATTCCACTAAGGGAATATTCGCTAGAAAAATCATCCCATAGATGCTTATAGTGGAAGAGTTAACCACTTGGGTTGCAATGATTGAAAACTAGGTTTTTACATATATATCTACTTCAAGGTATCATGGATTCAATTAAATAGTTATATGATATAAAGGAATACATAAGACTAAAATTAAATAATTATTTTTTCCATTCTTGATTGAATAGGAAGTGTACCTTATACGACTTCATTTTCGTGATCCACTTTAGTATTAGTGATGGAAATATATTTTCTTTTATCCTTTCTATTTAGTGGTTGTTGATGCTGATTACCCTTAGGGACCTATGGTTTAGTGCACTATCTTTCTTAGTTCCCTTGATCCCTACAGTTGAAGCATTGAACCATGGTTAGTGCATTAGGTAGTTCCTTTCTTTCCTCTATTATTTTGGATAGATTATTCATGTCTCATTGATATTAATAAGCTAGGTAGCCTTCTCTGCCACACTTGAAGTATTTACCTGTTCCTTTGAGGTGATTTCCATGATGTTTCTTCCCACATTTTTTACATCTGGTTAGTTGGATCCTCTTTAATCCTTTTTCATTTGACACACTAGCTTGAAACTCCATTATTCTCTTCCTATCTCCATAACCAATGGACCATTATCTGAACTCCATATATACTTTGAGAACGCATAGAACAACATCTTCATAAATACCAAATTCATATATATATATATATATATATATATCATTTATAAGGTGTGGTTTTAAACCACTAAAGAATCTATCTATTTTTCAATCATTATTGATTACAAATCCGGAGGTGTATCTTGAAATCCTTGTGAATTTTTCCTCATAATCCATGACAAATTCAACCTCTTTTTTCTTCAACTCTATTAATTATCATTCCATATTTGTTCTAATAGTTCAAAAAAAATACTTAGTAAGAAATATTTTCATAAAAACATACCACTCCATATCTTCCATTTCATCCTTTGGCTAAATGTTCTTTATCAACAACCAACCCTAATCAGTTTATCCATCTAAATGATAAATGGACAGAGTCACATTATCCTTCTCAGAACAACGAATGATATAAATATATTCTCTATTGAGTCTACCCACTTTTCCATGATAAGTGGATCAAAAGATCCACTAAACATTGGTGGTTGTTTCCACATAAAGGAATCAATGGAAATTTGATCCTTCTTGGGTGAAGGGGGATGTTATATGTGGTTCAGATTATTATTCATAACCCAAGACAACTGGGTAAGCATTTCCATGAAGTTTTTTACTCCACCTCCCATGTCATTAGGGTTGTCATTTTTGAAATCATTGGATTGTACCTCATATGGGTTGTTGGCTTGATCTCTAAGGGATTCTCACAATTTTCTAAAATAGAAAGGGTTTGAACAAAATGTAAGTCAATAAAGAATGAATAAATTATTTATTCTTTTGCACAATTGTATTTAAAGGCATATCTCATGTTATCCCTATGTCTATCATTTTATAAAAATATTCTTCTAGGATGTTTTACCAATACATATACTTATACTTATGGTTTTCACTCATGTTTTGTAATTTTAATTTCCAAATAAAATAAATCATGCTCTGAAACCAACTATAATGACCCTACTTTTTTTACATGACTATTATATAATTTTCATGATAAAGAACATAATAGAAATACAAATCTGAGATCAAAAGGTTTAGTGTCTTAGGAAAAATTGGCTCATACACAACTAGTACATAATAAAACATAAAAATTTATTTAAATAATTTATATTTATCCTTAAAAGATCATACTCTTTTTAGTATATGTAATCACTTGATGATATACATAAAAGGAATGGGTGAGCTAAAATCCAAATAAGAGGATGAATAAGGGACATGAATCGATATAACATGGGTAAGAATAATCATAATCATAAAACATTAAGCATAAGATCATGATAAACATCATAAGGGAGACATTTTATAATTGCATGGAATGTGTCAATGCATAAAAATGAAACCTCATGTCATAGTGGTCAAAAACCACATAGTTGTGAACAAATTTAGCATCATGTTCATGCATGAAATGTGTGCATAATCATAACATAATATTTGTGAACAAATCTATCATCATTTTCACACATAATACACATTATCTCATGAGATACATCACATTACCCAATTCATTGGAGAACTATATAATTATGATCCTACCCGTCAAATCATAATATTTACATAATCATGCATGCCACATAGAACATATAACAATCATAGTCATGAATTAAACTATGGAAAGAAATGGGTTTTATAATGATTTAATCTATCACGATTTCAGGAATAAACTTGGGGCTCACAAATGGAAAAGGTAAAACATATTTGGTATAAGAATTATCATTCTTGAGTGAAGAAGAAACACCTCAAGAGAAGTCAAAGATGTGTTTTGGAAAGAAGAGTTCTTTCAAAAAATATTTGTATTTGTCATAAAATAAAGTGGAAAACATGTATTTACGACCCAAAAAGAATAATAATGAAAATATATTTAAGGGACATTAGAGGAGTATTCATACCGAGTATTTCGTGAAAGAGAGAAAACTCAAAGAAAATGAGTTGGGTTTGAGAATCCCCTTACCTTACTTTCTGCTTTATTTCGTCACTTTTGCGCCTCCTAAATAATAAAATTATATTTATTAAAACATTGATACACAATTTATTTATTGTCATTTACAAAACAATTTATCAATTATAATCAATGTATTATATTTTATTTATTTCCATTGATGAATTTGAAGTGTTTTTATATCATGTTTTTTTAAAATTTTCCTATTTCGCTTTGATTTCTCTATATTTGTTCAAAGTAATTTATACATTAGTATAATTAATTCCAAAATATTATAATACATATAATTAAATTTTTATATATTATATATAGTTTATTATATCCATCCAAGATTATGTTTATATTTTTTTGACTTGGCAATGTCTTAATAGGTTGTTAACCAACCTTTAATAGGGCGTTGTCGAAAGAGCAGGAAAGGGAGGTATGGAATTTATATTTTTCATAAATATGATATTTATAGTAGGTTTAAATATTTAATATAATTTTAAATTAATGTATAATTAAATTTATATTAAATGTTTTTGAAATTAATTGGTAAAAATAGGGAAGAGAAAAGAAATGACGTAAGAGTTAATAGAGACTTACTCCCTCCTTATTACATCTTATGTTGTACGACACTACAAATCCCTTGAAGATTGGAGTTGGATTGCTCAATAATGCACCTAATTATTCTTAGGGTATTGAGAGGAAGTATTTGGGTAGATATTGGGATTTTGAATTGGTGGTAGGAGTGATTTTCCAAGATAAGGTAGATGGGCTATTTATACATTAGGGGAGGGATATTTTTAGAATAAAATATTGAATAAAATAATATATCAATCATCAAACTTGTAATAGTGAATTTTTAACAATATAAATCATATATCAATATAATATAATGGTTTTTGGACTTTAAATATATTTTATAATTCAAATTGATTAGTTTATTAAGAATGAAAGTGGAATGAGAAAAAAATATTTAAAGGAATCACTTTTGACTTTATATTTTGGGAAATTCTTTTTAGGTGTGAAAACTAATTTTATCATATTTTAATGAATAAATGATATAAAATATATCATGGTTGAAACTCAACTTCTAGAAATTATTATTTCATTATTCGATCATGATGATGTAATTTAAGATACACCGATTATGTGAAAAATTATATTTTTACTATTCACCTGAAAATTAATGTATTTCAGATTATTACCAAAAAGTCACCATTAGAAATTTTCAATGTGATAATTTTAAAAATGACCTTAATTTTAACAAAATAAATTTCTAAAATAGTTAATTTTATGTTTAAATATAAAAATTATAACTTTTACGAAATACTTTAAAATGCACTTTATTAAAAAAATTCTTATATTTTATTTGATTTTTTTAATCAGGATATTTATTTTTTGGAATTATAATATTTATATTTACTTAAATTAATCACGATAAATATTATTTATCTAATAATTTATTATTTTGAGGTAAAATTACTATTCCAACGGTGGGGTTACAATTCCCAACGGTCAGGTTACTATTCCAATGATCACATTGCTATTCAAATAGTAACATTACCACCTATATATTCCACTTCATTATTTTACTCAATATTCAACTTAATTACTCCCAAGGTTCTATATTTCCATTTTCAAATATTTTGATTCATTTACTAATATTTTGTTTCTTTTCTATAGTGTTTGCAGTGGGGGTGATGGTTCTAGTAGATTGGGGTGATCCATATTTTCCCATTTTAGCTTTTCTATTTTATATTTTTATCTAGTTTTAATGTTTGGAATTATAATTGGTTTCATTAATAATTAATGTAACTGTATTTATAAATTAAATAAAGTCTTTTTTGGTTTCTTTATATTTTTTATGTGTATAATACAATACAACACACATTTATTCAGAAAAAAATATTACTAATAAACACTAGGTTGATACACTAAGGTTCCTATAGGACACCTGGATAGCTCTACCTACTTCAACGTTAGACAAAATATGTCTGATTAGAAACCACACACACATATATATATATAATCATAATAATATTTATATATAGTTATATACTGTATACACATATATTTACTAAGTATGTGAGGACATAAGTAGGAATATACATGGATACTATGTGCTGGTTGGACCCGATGCATAACTCAGGTGTTAATAACCAGTCTAATGAGTTATAGGATCAAGAAAGGGTACATGAATTGAATATCATAATTAATGGGAGAATTAATTCTTAACACTCAAGATAGGTGGGGTAAGACATCATTACCAACACCCAAAGCAAGGGAACATGGAGTATTATTCCCATCATTCAGATACAAGTATAACGATGAGAGATACCATGTTCATCACCTAATGTAAGGGAGCATAAAAATTCATGCTCAACAGGGCCCTTAACCATCATTTAAAATCCCATAATAATGAAATACTCATAATAATAACAATAAATTAAGGGTTTACCTCTATGAATTTATAATCATCAAGCCCCATTACGGGCTTCACAATTCATAAAATCCATATAATAAATCATGAATCAATTCATGTTGCGTTTCCACCCATTATAAATCATTATAATTAATCCATATAATTAATGAATTAATAAAAATCCATTTCATGATAATCCAAGAACTTAATAGGTGTTTTGGTCAACTCAATAACTATATAATATCAGGAAATTCCATTTAAAAGTCAAGCTTAACACTTAGACGATGTTTGGTAATTTAAAAAATATTAAATAAATTGGGAAATTCATTTTTAACATCCAAATAGTGGCTATTATAGAATCATTCATCCTCTAAATACTTATAAAGGGTCCATGTGAGTGTATTAACCTAAATATAATTTTTTCAGAAAGGAAGAACACCTTTTAAGACGATGGGTGAAAAATTCTGAAATGCCGTATAATGGAGAAAGCAATTAAAACACTAAAATTTATGGGAAATAAATATAGAACACCTATATTAGGGTCATATATGACTTCTCATCAAATATCAACATCAGATTTGAAGTATAATAGAAGAAATTGGGGAAACAGTCCAGCACCCAAAAAATAAGGAGAATGAGATCACACTAAAATAGTACTGAAGAGGGTAAGAAGAATAAAGAATAGAAGAAAGTGTATTTAGTATATTACCTCTTACTATCCAACACATCTGATGATAGTCTGATCAGAGTCTATATGATGGAGTAATATAAATCACTAGGTTAGAAAAGGGAGAGATCATATGGGTTAAATAAGGGGTTTCTATTTGCTGGAGAAGAAGAGAGAAAGGGGGTGAGGTATTAAATTCATTAATTTAAAAATGGTAATTTCACCCAAAAATCTATGGTTTGCATGATTTGGCCACACAATTGTCCAAACATTGATCCAAACTTATGCCCAGTTCTACTTAAGGGAAGAACCCACATGGTCCAGGCACACAATTTTCCTAATCATGTGCAAGACGTGTGGAAGGCCCTAACCCAAAACCTCTACAAAATCACATGGGTTTGTTCTTATGATATCAAAATTGTAGAAAAAATATGTGGCCCATTCTAACTTCTGAAACACCTGAAACAATTACAATTAATCATGCAAGTTGGGCTGCACGGTTTCTACTGGCCATGCAGCCGAGTCCGTTTCTCCAAAAATCAGGGTTATGGGCTCCAAACAAGCCTCAGACACCCTTGTGACCTCCGTGAATCTATTAAGTACCACTATAAGAGATGAATTAATGAATTTATTCCAAAAAAAAATTATCCGTACATATGATAAAAATTCGGGTCGTTACAACCTTTTATCCTTAAAGCAACTCATCCCTATGTTGGCCTTCTGAGGATAAAGAAGAATCATTAGAAAATAGATCTAGCCACTAGTCTTGTATATCAGCTTTCCAATCCTAGGTATTTTCATTTACTCAGTCGTACTACCATAGCACCCATACTAAAGGAACTAACCTACATCATAGTATCTCTATGCTCCGATCCATAATATGCATTGGGTACTCCTCAAAAGAAGCATACATATATAACCCAAACTCATCAGGTTGGATAACTTGTGACATGTCAAGATAGTATCGCTAGAGTTGAGATACATGAAATAAATCATTCTTAGACTAATTTCTCTAATTAAGTGCTATATAGTAAGCTACTTGTCTAATTCGTTTCAAAACATCAAAGGGTCAAAAAATTCAAGGAAAAATCTTACCTTTCCTCCGAATACATTGAAAGACCAACCCATGAAAAAATAATAATAAAACCCAATATATGACCTCAAAATCAAGAGTTCATTGGAATTTATTGACATATGACTTCTATATTGACTGAGCTTTCAACATGCACTTTCTGATCAGTTAGACGAGCTCTAAAGTGTCCTGGATGAGACACGATCTAAGAAAATTTTCATCCCCTAACTTTAGCTAGCATAGAGATAATCGGCATGGAGTACCATATATGGCTTCACGAGGGCCCATATGAATGGTAGTTTGAAATTTTTTATTATAAGAGAACTCAACATGGGGGGGTGTTTCTCCCAAGAAGCCCCAAAATCAAGGACACATGCACAGAGCATGTCCTCTAACACCTAAATCATACGTTGTACCTAACCATTGATCTATGGGTGATAGGAAGTTCTCATAATAACCTATTTACCAAATTCATTATGCAACCACATCCATTACCGATATGTGAAAAAATAATACTTTTTATATACGATAGAACGGGGAGCCTCATAGAGATGTATGACCTCCTGGATATATAACCTCCCTAGATCATCTACCAAGAAGGTCTCTCTAACAGATAAGAAGTGTGTGACCTTTATAAAATGATCAAAAACTACCCAAACTATATCATTTTCATGAAGTGATCTAGGTAAACTAGTCATGATTTCCATAGAGATATCATCCCATTTCCACTTGGGAATGGATAAAAAATTTAGAAGTATTTCCATTCGTTGATGTTCCACCTTCACCTGCTGAAAGGGTGAACACCAAGTGATAAAATAGGACATATCCTCTTTCATATTATGCCACCAATAGTTGATACATATTTCTTAATACATCTTGGTGACACCGGGATATAATTCCCAAAATGAGGCCTGAAATTCCCACACCATCTCCACTCTGATGTCTACTAAGACCAAAAAACACCCATGAAAGTGTAAAATATCATCCTCAAACATGTTCTAAATAGAATATGAATTTTCATATGAGATACTCTCCCTTGAGAGTAATCCCTCATGATCTAAAATCTTCCTCACTCTCACTCATTCCATAATGTTAGATGTCAGTTCTAAAGACGAGAGGATAGTCTATCCATAACCCTCTTGAAACTCAATGTGCATCTCTAAAAATAATTACATTAGCTTCCAATCACCACTAGCTTCCCAAAGTACCTATGTTTCAGTTTTATGGATTAGAGCATCAGCTAAAAATTTTATTTTTCTTGACATATAAGAAAAATAAAAATCAAAGGATTGAAGGTACTCCAACCATTTGTGTTACCTAATAATTAGATTGAGATGTGTAAAGATGAACTTGAGTATTTTTTGATCAATGAATACCAAAAAACCCTCTCAATGTAAATAGTGTCTCTAATAGTGTAAATCATGTACAACACCAGCTAACTCGAGGTCATGCGTCAGGTAATATTTCTCATGAAACCTAAAATGAATAGACTCATACACTATAACTCACTTTTCCTACATCAAAATCACTCCAATCCCAATAAATGATGTGTCATAGTAGATTGTATAACTCATTCTTAGATCTAGAAGAATCAGGATCGGTGTTGAATTCAATATTTACTACAAATCTTGAAAGGATACTTTATAAGCTTCTGAATATATGAATTTTACACCCTCTTTATTCAGACTTGTAAGAGGAACTTTTAGGCATGATAAATCCTGGATAAAGTGTTTGTAATTCCCGGCTATCCTCAAGAAAATATTTATGTAAAATATGTTGTTGGTATTATTTTAGTAAAATAAATCTCTCACCTTCTCTGGATCTACTGTTACTCTTGATTTTGCGATGATATAACCTAGGATGTGGACTTTATTGATCCATAAGTGGTAATTGGTAATCTTAAAATAAATCTGGTGCCCTCTCAGTTTATTCAGCATGATCAAAATATGGTTGGTATGGTCATGTCGAGAATGATAATACACTAAGATGTCATCCACAAAGACTACCATGAATGAATCCAAGTGCGGGTGGAAAACCTAATTCATCCAAACCATGAAATCATTAGGTGTGTTCGTGAGACCGAATGACATTACCAGGTACTTGTAAAGACCATACCTACTATAGAAATTTGTATGAGGTATATCTAAATATTTGAAAAGTACCTGATGTTATCCCTCAAATTAATCTTTGAAAACACCCTCGCTCCTTATAACTGATCAAAGTGGTCATATATTTGAGGTAGTGGATACCCGTTCTTTACCATAAGCTAGTTCAACTATCGATAATACATTCAAAGTATCAAGGTATCATCCGCCTTCTTAGAAAAGAGGACTAGTGAACCCCAAGAAGAAGTGTTGGGACATTTAAAACTATTAGCCTAAGTCTTCCAACTATTTCTTGAGCACCATAATCTCTATAAGAACTCTATCTAGAGGCCTAAAATCTCTATGATTGCCTCCGATATGAAAGAGTTGTGTTAATTAAAGAAGACACTAAAGTAGAAGCTACTAGAATAATACCTTGAACAATAGAAGGTTTGGAACTCTACTCCTCCAGTATAGGTTGTGATGCATGTAATTGGACTATAATATGGTCCTGAGTCACAACTTTACTACCCTGAGCTGGCCCGTTCTGCTGGCTCTGTATGTACTGAGTCTGCTTACATCTGCCTCGCCCACCACCTTAGCAAGAGCGGCCAGTGGTGTTCCAGCTACCTACTTGGAGAGATACTACTGGCCCTGCTTTAGGATGTGGGATAGGTATAGATCATCACTCACTAGTAACTTATATAAAAATCATGAATAAGTGTTGGATATGCCTCATCCTACCATAACCTCTACATTCCACTGGACCTCTCATACACTAGGGTTTCATATTCCTTGGTATCCTACACTGGTGAAATATTAATAAGATATCAGTATGAGCTGTATGACTGCTAATGACCCCATGATAAACCTCAAAACATCACTTTATCCCACCTTAGGAATCAATGCTAGGTTTGGGTGCTTAACTTCCCTAGTTTCCACCATCATCTTCCCCCATATTCTGCTATGTAATGAGGGCCTAGTTGTGATTTTAGAAATATTTTTCAGCTTAAAGTCATTGACCTCCAATCATATGGTGTATAACAAACCATCCTCAAATCACCTCATAGTCATAAGATCATTTCCAGATAAATTTGGAGAAAAAGGTTGTAACTTATTAATATGAGCATAATATTCCATGAAAAACATAGATCCCTTATAGAGGTTCATAAACTCACTAGATTGGTCAGCCCTTTGAGTCTATAGAAATAATTTTTCATAAAATATTTTCTGGAAGTCTTCGTAGATCATATCTCAAAGTCATTTTTCTTGGTTAATAACATCCCACCATCTCTTGGTAGAACTGTATAGCATATAAGATGAACCTTTTACCATCCTCTTTGTAGGAATCTCCAGATGATCAAAAATTGATAGCATAGCCTCAATCCATGGCTCAATAGCATGTGGTCCTCCATCCCCTAAAAGGTGGAAGGATGCTGCCACTGAAACTCTCGAGTCAAATCTTCCATGGTCAGGGCAGGCTGAGCAACACCTTTCATAGATTTCATCATGCAGAAGAAACCCTCTCAAAACTGGGAATTAATGCCCATATCAGGAATGGATGGTGGTTTCATAGGTGTTACTATAGGAGGTATCACTGGTGGCTTAGGACCCACCACCTCTGGTGCATGTTCGTCACCATATTCTTGGTGTACAACTTGAGGCTATCATGGTGGAATTATTCTATAATTCCAAATGAACACCTTAGAAATGTATTTAATAGTTTTAATGTTTACAAATAGGTAACTAGTATAGGTATATATCCTTCCTATAAAATGATCACACCTCCCTACCAGCTTCAATAGCTATGTCTAGGTTGTAAAAAAACCATAACAAGCCATACAAATGTAAGAGACACTCTGAAATACCCAATACTAGGGCTGGGTTCGATTATAGGTCTCAAATTAGATGATATAGTTTCTATTATATAGAGTTTCAATAGAAAGGTATAGAGGAAAACACCCTTTACTTTGCAATTGGAATCCCCATTTAGCAGTAACCATTTTAATTTAAAATTTTAATTTTATTGAATTTCTTATTCTTTTATATATATATATATATCATAATCTTGTTATATGAATCACCATTTCCAATTTATAAAATTCATGATTCTTATATATTGTAATTGGATCGTCATTTAACTATACCTTGACCTTTACATCCATTAACAGGATGCAACAGGTCTATAGAACTCATTAGTCCAGAACCCACAATATGGTATAATTGGATAATTAAGGATTCATAAGAAATATATGTAGGAAAACACCCTTTATATTGATATAGTAACTTTAATTAATCCAATTATATTTTCCCTATAAGAAATATTAGCACATTTTAATATATAATAATCCAGGCACTAACTATATGTAACAGGTAAATTCACACAAAAAGTAGATGTGGCATGGAAAAATTCATGGCATATAAGTCTTAATGTGCCTATAATGATGCGTGAGATGAGAATTCCTTTCCTTAACAGGATAAGTACCAAGTATAAAATCAATAACATCAATAATAATAATATCACAAATCATACTCATCACCCAATGGTGAAATCGTATCAATTCTAATAGGTGAAATCCAAAAATAGAAATAACCCATCCTAGGTAAACTGGGTTTCCCTTGTATGTGGGTTAGTTACTCCCAGGAACAGGCTTATTACCAAATTCCATTACATCCTGGTATCCTATATAATACCCAAAAAATAAGACAAAAGGAAAAAAAGAAAAGCTATGATACCACTTTGTAACGTCCCGACCCGAAGTCCATTTAATCGGGACCCCGAGCTAGTGGGTCACATGGACTCAGGCACACCTCCATATATTCCAAAGGCTTCGAACTAACAATGTGGGTCCAAGTTCATACAATGGGGATATTATACTCTCATATTAGAGTGGAATAGTGGATAATAACTAATAAACATACAATAGATAAAAAATGATATAATAGATGGCATAACAGAAAGAAAATACAATAAATAACTATGGAAGAGTAAATAACCAACAACAATAATAATAATAATCAAAATCCTAAATCTTGAGTTATATAAAATGATATCATGTAATGATGATATATAAAAAAGGGGAAATAGGGGACATACATATAAAACATTCTCTACAAAAATACAAAAGGCCAAAAGACTTCTCCACTAGCATCACGAGTATACACTCAGTCATCTTTTCCCATGCTTCATGCTATAAGTAAAAGGAATTAAACATTTGTAGTAGGTTGGTTTCCCCTATCCGTACCTACAGACACGAGGTCTTCTTAGGTACCAAAGGCGGCCAAAGTAGAGTGTGAGATGAACTCAGTAGGACACAACTAATGGTGTCTGGAAATAATCTAATCCAGTGTACATAGAACTATTAGTGTGCATGTAAAATGAATAATAATAATGTTGAGTAATAAATACCAGATGGATCGGGTTTCTATACGATACCTGGTAACTATACCTACTTCACTGTAGGCTAGATATGTCTTATCAGTAACCATATATATATAATATTAATAATATATATACATATAGTTATATACTAAATACACATATATGTACTGAGTATTTGAGTACATAGGTAGGAATATACATGGATACTAGGTGTTGGTTGGACCCAAGGCACAAATTAGGCATCCATAACCAGTCTAATGAGCTATAGGCTCAAGAAAGGGTAAATTCCATGAATCTCATAATGAATGAGAGACTTCATGCTCAACACTTGAGATAAGTGGGGTGAGACATCATGCCCAACACTTGAAGAAAGGGAGCGTAGAGCACCATGACCGTTGTCCAGATACAAGTATAATGGTGAGAG
The DNA here is from genome assembly GCA_963277665.1 of Viscum album. Taxonomy (NCBI): domain Eukaryota; kingdom Viridiplantae; phylum Streptophyta; class Magnoliopsida; order Santalales; family Viscaceae; genus Viscum; species Viscum album. The sequence continues at coordinate 515,097,222 of OY728167.1, read as the reverse complement.
ATTCTGTGATCATCACCTGATGCAAGGGGGTGTGAAATTTCATGCTCAACAAGTCCCTTAACCATCGTTCAATAGCCTATAATAATGGCATACTCATAATAATAATAAATTGAGGGATTACCTCTATAAATTTATAATCGCCAAGCCCCATTACAACCAATGATATCACAGTTCATAAAATCCATATAATAAGGCATGAATCACTTGGCATGTCCTTTCCACCCATTATCTTGGAAAATTAAATTTTTATTAGAAATCACTTTTAAGGAAAAGTGAGAAACCACACAATTAAACCAGGAGGACATGCCACAAAAGAGATTGAAAAATTATTGAAAAATAACTTAAGCCTATTAGATTATTCCTCCCTAAAGAGTTTTTAGGAGATATAGTGCACCTATGTGTCTGGATTTTCAAAAATGATGTCTTCAAAGAGATCCTTCATCTTTTTTCAAGTTTGAGAGTACTCCTATTTACTTATCTTCCCTTGATTAAAACCCCTTATCAGTATAAGGTCATGTTCATCAATCAAAGAAGCCTTCTCACTATTTATAGCCATGTGAAGTGGCCTAGCCATCATCTTGTCTTCTTGTTACTGAGTAACATTTATAAAAAGAAACTCCTCCACCATTTCTTATTCTCAATGGAAAAGTTCCCCATGATTTCTCTTTATCACCATTTTCCACACAATTTTTTTTTGCACCAACTTCACCCGAATCGACCATAACATCTTTAGAAGTCCCCTGTATAGTATCACTAGAAGCATACATGTATTCCAACTCATTTTATTTAAATATTTTACCTGAACTGGTATCTATTTTATTTTGAAGATATGATTAATCCCTTCACCCTTTGTTTTTCTTCCCTGTGGCCAAGGTGTAACCTCCCGAGTCAGACTTCTAGCACATTCCATTTTTTGCATTTTGAAGGATGTTACCATGCTTACCTCATAACTTTTTTGAAAAATAACTAGGGAGATACACATCTGTATTTGTCCTACTTTTTACTTGTTAATCAATTGCATTCTCTAGGTCCTAAGACAATCCCTCCAGACCTGCAAAATGATTATAGGTTGGGACGACCTACTGCCCATGACGCTGGACTTTACGACCCAGGGAAATAAGATAATTATTATAATTCACTTTTTCATTAACATCCTCCTCATTTTTGGATTCTTTCATAGGTGCATCAACACTTCTTAGTTGCATTAATCCCCGACCCATGAACTATGGTTGACTATTGGTATCCTCTAAGACCAAGCATAGAGGATCCTCCCCAATATCGTGGTCATTACTTTCACCCTGCCGATCCACCACTTACTTACTTAGATCCAAATGGGCCTCCCCCTCTTGATGATTAGAAACAATATCCTTTACCTGACAAGAATTATCCCCATCACACACTGCCAATGCATTTTGGATTGACAAGCCATCATTCACCTCAAAATTGAAGAGCACCACCATTCTGTATGTGTAGATTCGCATCCACCATATTCCTCATCTGTGTAACCCCTAAAACCTCAGTAGATCCTGAAGGTAATTCCAAATATTTTATCAACCTATTGATTATTTTAGTGAAACTTGGTTCAGAAGGAAACACCCCTACCTACTTCTGCATAATTGCTACATCTAGAGAACTATCAGTCTCAACACTTTCACCTCCCCAAATTCCATCCTTGAGATTTACCTCCAGTAGCTTGCTACTCCCTACAAAAGGACCAACTGAGACCTAAGTCTCATGAACATATCCATCACCCAAGTGTCTTAACCCCTACACCAGAAAAAATTCAAGTTGTGCCCTAGTTTATTACACTAAGAACAAAACTCATACCATGAATCAAACACCATGCACTACTTGTAATGGACCTCCTCACCCATGGTAATCTATAAGAATTCAACAGGCGCTTTAGATATATTGACTTCAACACAAACCCTTGGAATGATTGGATGATACACTTACTTGGTCCAACTTTCTGAACAGATATATCTCCCTACCATGTTCCCTAGAATACAAATAATTGAAGGGTTTTGAAAGGGGATAGAAAGATCCAAGAAACATATGCAAACTGTCCTTTTTGATGAATCCTGTTGCATATAAAATCATATGAAGATTTTACAAAAATAAATCATGAACCATCATAGGTCCGAGGAGCACTTGACCATGTGAGAATAATGTCATCTTCAAAAGAAAATTGAATCAAGATATGTTTGGATTCTAGAAACCTAACCGTCTCTCGATCTTGTAGACCCCATGTTTCAAAAATAAAATGATCAAAGAAATATATTGAAGGCCAGTGAAACTTAAAGTTCATGATCAAGGTTAAATTTATAAGATAGGATGCCTCAGTGAATTTCTAATTTGAGATCTAAAATAGAGAAATACATGAAAAAACTAGATATTTTGGGAATGAAATCTAGACCACCAACCATAGGGTTGTAGATGAATCCTTGCCCAATATCTACTTCATATTTGAAGTAGAATAGAAGAAATCATAGAAATGGTCCAACGCCCTAAAAATAGGGTAAATGATCTTTCACAAAAATAGATACAGATACGGGGATAAGAATGAACAATGGAATCAAGAGGATTAAGGAGATTACCTCTAACTATCCAATGCTTCTGACAATGGTTCAATTAGAGTCCAGATGAGGGATAAATGGAAATACCTAGGTTAGGTGAGGGTGACATCCTACGGGTGAAAGAAGGGGGGCTCTATCCACTATAGAAGAAGATAGAAAAGGGATAGAATTATTAAATTCATTAAGGAAAAATGGTCATTTCACCAAAAAATCCCTAGGTTGAACAGTTTGACAGCACAGTTGACCAAACAGTGTGCCTATTTCGTCTTAAGGGAGGAACCCACACATTCTAGGTGTATAAGTTTCCTTACCACATGGAAGGAACTATCCCAAAACCTCTATAAAACTACACTGGTGTGCACCTAGGCTCGAATGGTTATAGAAAAACCATGTGGCCCCCTGATCCTTTTTGAAATTTCCCGCATAGGTAGAAGTAAATGTGTAGGCTGGGTGGCATGATTTCCACTAATCATGAATCCTAGTCTGTTTCTCAAAAAACCAGTGTTATGGGATTTGAAAATCCCCTAACACCATCATGACCTTTATAAATCCATTTGGTACCATTACAAGGGCTTAATTAAGGAATTTATACTAAAAAAAATGATTCATACCTTTGACAAAATGTTGGTTCATTATAGATTTCATCTCCCAGAACATGCATGATAAAATTGTCTAGAGACTCCCTTCAGATTACCATTAATCAAACCATTCCTAGAGAACCAGTGAAGGAGAGGGAAGAAACAACATAAATCTCTTGAAGAGAACGATAAAATTCCTAAAATTTGTTACACATCGGTGAACATTGTTACCACCACCCACTTAAATGCTATAAAACGTGAGGCCAATATAGAGGATTAGGAGAATGTTTTAGTTTATAATGAAAACCACACTGAAATCATTGAAGGAGGTGTGAGATACTAGAACTAGTGGCTTGCTCTGAATTTGGGTATTCCCTCAACCACTCCATTACCACCTCCTTAGTGAGCATATACCAAAGAAAATGGTAAAGGTATGGTTGTTCCCCCACCTTCTAAAAAGGTTGAACCCCCCACACTCGAGGAAATATTTGATCAGTAGGAGGAAGATATGAAAGAGTTGAGAAGACTCAACTGAGAATTACTCTAAGGAAACATCCCTACTAGATATGCTCTACAAGTGGAGACTCATTTAGAACTCCCAATTAGTGTACCTAGACAAAGAGGGTTTCTATTAGTGATTGAAATGGAACAAGAACATCCAATCAACATGAGGGACCTATGAACAATATATTTAAACCCCATGGTAGTGGATTTTAGGAGTTATCTCCCTTGGGAAAACAATTAGGGATAGGTCAAACACACCCTCATGGATCAAAACCTATATTCTACCCACCACATGTAAAAATAGAGCCTCCAAAAATGGTTGTACATGTTGCCACCCCATCTAAATCCCTTGTTCAACCAGACATCCATTAAGGGATCATCAATACTATTGAGTCTTTGATAGCTCTATTGGAATCTATGGAGTAATGAAAAGCACTAGTACATCCATAAAGGAATCCTTATCTTTAATGGGTAGACTCGACCCCTCCCATTCCATATTTTGGGAATCCTACATTTCAAATTTTTAATGGCTAAAGGGATCCAAAATAGTATTTGATGCATTTCATAACCCACTATGATCCCATGATAGGGAAAATTGCACAACAAGAGGTAATGAAACTTAGATTCTTTTTACAAAAACTTCAAGGTTTATCCTTCATATGGTACACTAGTTTTCTAGATCTATCAACCGTGGGATGGGAAGATCTCTATAAGCAATTTCTTTTTCAATTCAGCTCAATGATTTAGAAGAAAATAATCCTCAACCTATCAACTAAAAATAGTGATATAATGAGAGATTCTTTTATGTTATTTCTTGATGGAAAGGGTTGACCTACTCCCAAATCCTATAGCTTCCCCAAGAAGATTTTTTGTACAGGTTTATATAGAATCTATGAAACAAGTTTCACACTCTCCTCAACCCCATAAAATATACACGAGGGTTTCAAGATATCATCATAGTTTCTCAAAAATTGGAAGATTCCATCTTGAAAACCAAGGAAAAGTCCCAAGTAATTCCATAATCTCGTGGAAATAGAATAAATATTGCATATGCTACGATGTCACACTTAATCCAACCTCTGCACCAACTCTAACTCTAAAGCCTGCACCATATCATGCAACACCCCATCAAATGTTTTAGAAACAACAACCGCCTTGTCTGGATGAATGAATGGAGTAGAGGAAAAATCATTTTTATGAGATAAATAATAAATCATATTCCTTTAAATAAGACCAAGTCTCTAGATACTTCATTATATATTTGGAAAACTATTTGATCAAGTTTCCAAATACCAAGAGGCCCGATCATTCTGGTCTCGAATATCTACCAAGTTATTTCCCCTTCTATTGGAAGTTAGGTCACAATATCCATGAATTATTAATTTTCCAAGACATCCTACAAAAAATCATGCATTTTGGAAAGGAAAATCCGGGTAATCCACCCTAACATGTAGCATGTGTTTCTACCACTAATCTGGGGGAAGAGGGTGAATAGCAGGAGGTTACCAAAAAAGGGACATAAAAGTTCAATAATTTGATGGTTATAAAAAACAATAAATCAGAATTGTGATATCCTTTGGTAATAGATGAAACAATAAACTATACCACTATATTATTCCACAACTACATAACCGACTCCATTGACACCTCAGTCCTCTAAAATCCATTCTTATAAGAAACGACCATGCTGTAAGGGCGGGAAACAAACACAGGCAGACAAAAATATATCAAGTCAAAAGTTTTATTTGACTCTATCATACTTCATTACTTTGGTCCCAAAATCACAAGCACCACCCCAACAAATGGTACCATAAGAGTTGACCCATGAGGTAGAATCCTCATTAGACAAAGAATTTATCTTCAGGTCCATTATTCACTTGATAGATACCTTATCTGATAATTAATATTACCTTGAAATCAATTTCCATACAACCAATTTAGGAAACAACGAAAGAGGCCACGAGGACTGAGGACACATGGGAATATGCAGTCATGGTAGAATCAAAACTCCAGCCATGTCCCTACCTGGACCATCTATGCTATTAAAACTCATGGTATAGCTCTCTAGTAGGCCCTGTATGAGTAGTAAAGTTCCCCAAAATGTTATAGAATTTTTTTTACCAATCATCATGGAAGTTAGGTTAGAGAGGGAATCATTTTTGAACCAACCTTGGTGTGGAGGTAGACATGGTCTACCTAACCCACCAAGGAAAAGAATCACCTTCAACTCCTATTCCAAGGACTGATCTGCCCATGTCATGTACATCAGATCCTAAAGTGCCTAAAAAATAGAATGATCATGCTAGGAAGTTCATACCTTAAGATGATAAGTATGATATTCACAAGAAATTGGCTTTGTTTATAGAAAAGTTTTTGTTCCTGGATACTCTCGGTTTATCAAAAGACCTTTAGGAAGCGCTCATAGAGGCTTTGTTGATCCCTTGAGAGTTTGAAGTTGAACTTTTTACTGCTGAAATATATAATGCAGAGATCAGTCCCATAAAATTTCACACGATCGTCTCTTTCATAGATCAAGATTAATGTTTTTTCAGAAAATGACATATGAGACCCTTTTATGTGTCTGGTAGGATAAATGAAATTGATGTATGATGGTATTTCAATGATAATGGCTCAAACCCTTGGTTTCTCTTTCATGATATAAAACTGCACATTACTATGGAACTTTCTTGAGAGGACCACTATCCTTGGTGTTGTTCTTCCACAATATATATATTCAATAACTATGTATATATTTATTCCTATCATCACAAGATATGTAGGGATTCCCAGATCCCAAATCCCAAGTCCAACTACAATAATCAATAGGAACAATTCCCCCTATGCGTATGGGTCATACCTACATAGATATTTTCAAATTCAAGAACTATGTGTGGATTTATTCTTGTCATCATAGGATATATAGTGACACATAGATCTTCAATCCTAGGCCTATTTGCAACAATTAACGAGAACATATGCCTCCCTCTGCATATGGTTCAGAACTGTGTGGAGAGTTTCCCATTCAAGAACTATGTGTGACTTGATTCCTGCTACCACATGATATGTAGTGATTCCATAATATTCAATTATGGGTCCATATGGAATATAAAAATTTCCCCCACCCTATTCATGGGTCACAAATGTGAAGGGATCTTTTATTAAAGAACTACATGTGTCTTGATTCCTACCATTACATGATATGTAGTGACACTCAGATCTTCAATCCTTGGTTTATTCACAACATATAAAATGATAAAAATGAAATCATGATAGCATCTATGATAGACCTATGCATTGACCCATTTGAGACCCAGTCTTATTTGTCTTAACCGACTACCTAGTTTTCCCTTGTTTCTTATACCGAAAATGGCTCATGTGAGCTTAGGGAACCTGGAAATCCACTATGACCGATGTGACCAAGACACACTTCATATTGTTGTACCCCACACTCTTTGATTTTCATGATCACAATCACTTTCACTTTTATCTAATATTGTGTTTTAAGTGTTGTGGATGATAGGCAAGAGATTGCCAAAGGAATGGCCCAAGAAAGCATCTCAAGTGGACTGAAATTCAGTCCACCGGCCAACCGGTGTGATAGCACCGGCCAGCCGGTGGACCTGGAAGAGGCATTGCCCACTGCCAGGTTCCACCGGTCAGCCGGTGGCTCTGTCACCGGCCAGCCGGTGGCACCCAGACAACAGTGGTAGCTACTGTCTGCCCACCGGCCAGCCGGTGGCTCTGGCACCGGTCAGCCGGTGGAGCCTGGACCAGAATTCTCCTCCTCTGCCAAGGCACCGGCCAGCCGGTGGCCCTGCACCGGCCAGCCGGTATCCCAGTCAAACTAGTCGTTGGGGCTTTGACCAGGCTGCTCCACTTGCCTCCCAACGGCTCCGAAAGCCTTTCCAACGGCTCCAAAGGCCTCCAACGACCATATGAGGGTTCCCCCTCTATAAATAAAGGACCTTGAAGCCCCAGAACAATATCCGGACCATAATTAAGCATTGTGAAGCCAACGAACACAATTCTCCTCATTTGGCAAACCTCCGGCGGATTGCTCCAAGGGAACCACAACTGCTCCAATCCAATTCCACATCCAAGGAGCACCACCATAGAAGCTTGGGAGTGCACGTCTTCAACTCCATTCAACCCTTGGCGCCCAAGGCTTCTCAACAATACGGTTTTTATTGTTTTATTTATTTTGAGCTTTAATTTTGGGTTTGTGCCTACAAACCCCAACACCTTTTCTATTCCCCCTTTCTTTTGGGTTCTCACACCACCATTAAGGTGTGAAGAGGTTTCTTCAAGCCTTTCCTTTTAAAAGGCTTGAGTTTTCGGTGAGCTAGCCTTCACCCGTTAAAAAGGCTAGTGGGTTCTTGCTAAACCATCAAAAGCAAGTGGGTTCTTGCTAAACCACAAAAAGCAAGCTGTAATAGGTCCTAGTGCTACCTCAAAGCCTAGTGGGTTTCTTGCTAAAACCATTGAAAAGAAAGCGGTAGGAATCTCTCAACGGTTGATTTGGGAGCGGAGACGTAGGCCGGGTTTTGGCCGAACTCCGTTATCAATTTCTTGTGTGATTGTCTCTTTATTTCCGCTGCACTTTCACTTTGATTTTTAAATTGTTAATCTTTTTTTAAAAGGAAATTCACCCCCCCCCTCTTGCCATCTTCCTCGTTTTTTCCGACCCAACAATTGGTATCAGAGGGAGTATTTGAATAATTCCCTAACCGGTTTCAAATTAAAGATCCAATTTTTTTGATGGCTTCTACCGCTTCTTCCTCTCAATCTCCCGAAGGCTTTTCTTTGGATCGTGCTCCATTCTTTGATGGAGCCGATTATACTTTTTGGAAAACCCGCATGTCAACTTTTCTTAAAAGCATTAGCTATCCAATTTTTAAAATTGTTATGCATGGTTTTTCCCTCTCCTCTCCCGATGAGTCTAAATGGACCCCCGCTGACATTGCAAATTTCGAGCTTGATGGCAAAGCCATGAATGCTCTACATTGTGGGTTAGATCGTAATGTTTTTTATCATATTTCTTCTTGCACATCTTCTCATGATATTTGGAAATTTTTAGAACTAACCTATGAAGGTACTAGCAAGGCTCCAAAGCAAGAACCCGCTCAAAAGCAAGAACCCGATGCAAAATCCGTACCCGCTTGCCCACTTCACAAGAAAAGGGCCAAGAAGAAGAAAGAGAAGAAGGCTTCAAAGGCAACATGGAGTGATAGCTCCACCTCTTCATTCTCCTCCTCCTCCTCGAGCGACCAAGGTACAAAATGCCTAATGGCAAAACATGAGGTATCATCATCCTCTTCCTCTTCCTCCTCCTCTTGTTCTTCAAATTCAAATTCTTTAAATCATCTTTCTTATGAAGAACTCTCACATGCTAGAGACCAACTTGAAAATGGTTTTCATGAACTCTCTTCAAAATTTGTTTCTTTGAAAAAGTCTTTCAAAAAACTTTCCTCCGAAAAAGACCAACTTCTCAAAGAGAAGGAGGAACTCACCCTTAAAATCCAAAATTTCCCAAATGTTGATTCTATGGAATCAACCATCAAAGACCTAAAAGAGACCCTAGCCAAGTTCACCCAAGGTGAACAAAATTTGAACAATTTGCTTGGTTCTCAAAGGGTTTCTAGAACCACCCAAGGGCTAGGATATACCAATATAGCTTCCTCCTCCCACGCACCCACTGTTTTTGTAAGGGGGAGCTCTAGTTATAAATTTTGTAACTATTGTAAAAAACCCGGGCACCTTCTTTATGAATGTAATTGTAAAAACGCCCGGTACGGCCAACCAAAGTCTATTTTCTTTTCCGATGAATTTTATAGGAGAAGACCCGCTATGAGACAAGTTTGGATTGAAAAATCCCTTCTTGCGAGTCTCTCCGGGCCTAAAATTGTCTCTTTTCAAAATCCCACTCCCCGGTGATTTATTGTTTTTATTTAGGGGGAGTTAGGATCGTTTAAGCCCTTTTGATTTCAAATTCAAAATTTTCGATTCAATCTTTCAATTTCAACTCTTGGTTTCAAATTTCAAAATTCAATTGGTTTTTGATTCAAAACTTTCAATTCAAACTGTTATTCAAATTCTCATTTCAATTTCAAAAATTTCAATTGATTTAAAATCTATTTTTGTTTTTCAAAATTCCCTCAATCAAGTTTTATTCCCCATTCTATTTTGATAATCACAAAGGGGGAGAAATTTCTTGATTGATTGGGGGAGAATCTTTTCTCTCATGCTTAGTATGTTTTTTTCAATTTATCATTTAAAGCATTCCTTTCATTTAAGTTTTTACATTGCTTAGATAAGTGATTGTGATCATCAAAATAGGGGGAGATTGTTGTACCCCACACTCTTTGATTTTCATGATCACAATCACTTTCACTTTTATCTAATATTGTGTTTTAAGTGTTGTGGATGATAGGCAAGAGATTGCCTAAGGAATGGCCCAAGAAAGCATCTCAAGTGGACTGAAATTCAGTCCACCGGCCAACCGGTGTGATAGCACCGGCCAGCCGGTGGACTTGGCAGAGGCATTGCCCACTGCCAGGTTCCACCGGTCAGCCGGTGGCTCTGTCACCGGCCAGCCGGTGGCACCCAGACAACAGTGGTAGCTACTGTCTGCCCACCGGCCAGCCGGTGGCTCTGGCACCGGTCAGCCGGTGGAGCCTGGACCAGAATTCTCCTCCTCTGCCAAGGCACCGGCCAGCCGGTATCCCAGTCAAACTAGCCATTGGGGCTTTGACCAGGCTGCTCCACTTGCCTCCCAACGGCTCCGAAAGCCTTTCCAACGGCTCCAAAGGCCTCCAACGGCCATATGAGGGTTCCCCCTCTATAAATAAAGGACCTTGAAGCCCCGAAACAATAGCCGGACCATAATTAAGCATTGTGAAGCCAACGAACACAATTCTCCTCATTTGGCAAACCTCCGGCGGATTGCTCCAAGGGAACCACAACTGCTCCAATCCAATTCCACATCCAAGGAGCACCACCATAGAAGCTTGGGAGTGCACGTCTTCAACTCCATTCAACCCTTGGCGCCCAAGGCTTCTCAACAATACAGTTTTTATTGTTTTATTTATTTTGAGCTTTAATTTTGGGTTTGTGCCTACAAACCCCAACACCTTTTCTCTTACCCCTTTCTTTTGGGTTCTCACACCACCATTAAGGTGTGAAGAGGTTTCTTCAAGCCTTTCCTTTTAAAAGGCTTGAGTTTTCGGTGAGCTAGCCTTCACCCGTTAAAAAGGCTAGTGGGTTCTTGCTAAACCATCAAAAGCAAGTGGGTTCTTGCTAAACCACAAAAAGCAAGCTGTAATAGGTCCTAGTGCTACCTCAAAGCCTAGTGGGTTTCTTGCTAAAACCATTGAAAAGCAAGCGGTAGGAATCTCTCAACGGTTGAGTTGGGAGCGGAGACGTAGGCCGGGTTTTGGCCGAACTCCGTTATCAATTTCTTGTGTGATTGTCTCTTTATTTCCACTGCACTTTCACTTTGATTTTTAAATTGTTAATCTTTTTTTAAAAGGCAATTCACCCCCCCCTCTTGCCATCTTCCTCGTTTGTTCCGACCCAACACATATCAAGAACCATTACCTTACCATGAAACATAAAAATGAGAGGAAAATATACTTATGACATGATTTTAAAATTCAAGGAAATTTTCCTTATCGCATGACATAAAATTGCAAGGGAAATATCTTTACAGCATGATGTTAAAATGAAAGGAAAATGTCCTTACCACACAAAGTAAAACTACAAGGGAAATGACCATACCACATGACATTAAAATTTAAGGAAAACATCCTTGTTTCATGATTTTAAACATCATGACAGATACATCCCCACTACATGATGTTAAAAATGTGTAGGCCATCACCCATCGCCATTCCTTATTAAAGGACCACAACAGCCTATCCCCGATTAACCAAAGTAAGGGGTGATTTCACCATATTTTAAGAACCTCAACCCATAAATCACACTTCATGTCTTGAGTGTCTTGGATCATCATGAACCTTCCATTTCCCTTGGAAAAGGACACCCGATTTCAAGGGAACCTTTACATGACTATACATTTCTACCCCTGGTTCCTATATATGAGCCCCTACTCATCAATAAAATGAATCATAACTTGAAAAAATGGGTTTTTGATCCTTTTAATCCCTAACATCACTTTTGTGGAACTCAACAACATAAAGTGTTTTGGGTCATCCCTAACATGATTGTCCCATATCATTACTCATGAACTAAGAAACTTGATCCATGGTTTACAATATTTTCATATCCTGTTAAAAAAGGCAATGAAGTGGTCTTGAACCTAGGTATCCTAATTAGATTTTGGTGTAACATTACCCTCATACCAGGTATATGTGTATCCTAACCTTAAACTACATTCAATTTGGTCAATGCTTCATGACCTCAAACTTTATCCTTTTGTGGTACAAATCACAAGACCCTAAAACTACTAGTGAAAGAGACATAAAACTTGTCAGTTAGAAATCTTGTAAATGGTGTCCTAAAAATATTAAAGTCTCTGCTCTCTAAAATATTTATCACTAGAATTGAGGAAAAAGTTAGAGCATAAATAAACAAGGAATAAAGCTCATAGGTCCCACTTTATGGCTATAGTAAAAGTTGAGCAATGAAAATTGGACCCCCTAGTCCAGGAAAAAGTTAGAGTAATGGTATTTCACACCTCCTCACCATGATAAATATTTAACTAGGTAGCAACATAACTTTTAGGGTGCTCAAATCCTTCTTGAATCTTACAATTTTTATAAACCAGCTTCGTGCCTTTGAAGTCCGAGATTACATAACCAGTTCCTGGATTTGATACCCTTCCATTAGAACCCCATGGACCTTATACTTCCTTTATCTTGGATATTACCTATAGAAAACTGGTAACATGGTTTGTTTTATCCAAACAGACTATTCGATTCTAGGAATCGCCCCTTTAAATCCAATTTTTATTGTATTGAGCACATGAAACATTAAAGGTTCACACTAATACCAATCGTTGACTTGTACCCACTGGTTACAATCTCCATTTAACTTAGATATTCATAGACCACGATTTATAACCCCCACAACTAGACTATTCAAGAATATTTGACATCCTCAACATTACACTGCTATGTTTTATACCCTTTCTCAATGTTGGAATGCGACACTCCATCCCTGAACCTTTTGATAGACCATACCACATGACTCAATACAATATGAAATAGGTCTCGATCTTCCCAATTAAAAAGATAAGGTACCCTAGGGTGCTAGGAAACTTTCTGGATAACTTTCACTCCATATCCAACTTCTTCGACCAGATATTTGAGTATTCAAAAGTCTCCCATTTCCCTTGGAAAAGAGTAGAGATACTCTTTTCTTTACCTTGTATGTAATACCTATGGGCTCATGGACAAGGTATTATGACCCACCGACTAGAACCATCTTCTCTTTATTAGAATGGAACTCCAATCCTCATGAGCCGTAATAACACCATGGTGGAACTCATCACCTTAGGGTGTTTTGGGTCATCCTTTATATGTCTTCTCCATTCCATATTCATTAGTTAAAACTTTTGTGTTATGAATTACACCACACATATTCTAACTATCCAGATGGACTCAGTTTCTCAAATATTTTACCCTAAACAAATATTATCCTTAAAAATACTTCATGGACCTTGGAAAAGAGGAGGGATTCTATTTGATTAACCATGCATGTAGGCCCTATGGGCTCATACATAAGGTCTTGTGACCCACTAACTAGAGTAATATCCTCCTGGAAGGAAGGAAACTCCAATCCTCATAATCACTATAAACACTGTGGCAGAACTCATCACTTTATGGTGTTTTGGGTCATCCCCAGTAAGTATTACCCATTATACATTCATCCATCATTACCTGGTATCAATACTTTAAAATTTTTATCATTTCACATCCTTACCTTAATACAATATAATATGTGAGAGATATATATAATACATGATGTTAAACTACACCAAAAATTTCCCTACTAATTAACATTAAACTACATAGAGAACGCCACTTCACAAATGGTATATTACCCACAATAGAAGGACCAAGTTATAAATACAAAATCTATAGAAATGGAAGGTTTGAGTTGGAAGACCCTAAACTATGGCACAACGATGGTCTAATTTTCAGGACCGAAAAACAACCACCTTAAAGTGACACAATTCTCATCAGGTTGAAAATCCAATAAGGGAATCCAAGGAAAAAGTTGAGTCTCTTCTCACTAGAAATGAACTTTTTATGATCCAAGAAATATTAAGCCCTCATAAAATGGAAAAGGTATAAAACTTGTTAGGATGGACACCCATAAGTGGGCAGCCAGAGAAAAATCCAAGACTATTCCCGCTAAACCTTCCACTATATAAAGCTTATGAAAAAGTTAGGGAATTATAAAGAAATGGAAACAAATATTGTAGGGATCATTATTCATCCCTATAAAAACTCAAGATATTCTCATTAAGTCCATTTATTGAGGAAAAAATTAGGGCACTCTCCCTCTGGGACATTCATATTTTACCCAAATTATCCTTTTAAATAAGGTGATCTTACAAAAGTTGTATCAATTACATCAATGATGAATCTCATGTTGGAACCAAGGATTTTATTTGGTGTAAATAGAGTTATGTTTGTGTTTTTTTTCAATATACACTAGGTTGATCAATGAGTTTGAAATAAAATTTATCTTCCAGTACAAGATGACAACAGTGTTGAAGGTGGTGTCGTTTCCCAATGTTTGCCAATTTTTTTGGTGCTCAAAATTAAGAGGAAGAGGATAGAATCATGAAATGATGCTTTTTGGAATCAAATATTCAGAAATATGGTAAAAAAATGGGTTTCATGAATAATAGGTTTCCAAAATGTGAGTTTCGTGAGTTCACGATGGGTTGACAGAGTTCTCTATAACTATGAGAAATAGAGCATCATGAATGCATGACGTGTTGACGGTAATCTCTAAGACTATGTCAAATCTCACTAGAGCTTCATGAATAGAGGAGCACTATGAAGATGTTTTTGAAAGATCCAAAAAATGTTCTAGAGGTGGTGGAGCATCATGAAAGGTTGAGAATATATATATGAGGATACCCCCACTGCATTTGACATGAATCATTTTGGAGTAAAGGAGGAATCACTTTAATTTCATGAAGGTAGGGAGTTCTAAAAATCTGGGTTTCCATCAAGGATTGATCATCATGAAAAGACTATTTATGTATTTAATGATTCCAATGTTTTTTATTAATGGGTTCTTCATGATGAATATGTATTCTGTGATGGCACAACGAACTTTGAGTGAGCGTTGCAAATGGTAGTTTTGGGCATTTGGTTTTTAGTGAACAGTGATTTCAAAGTTCATCAACTCAAGTCTATAGTGTAAGAAGAGTATCATGAAAGTCAGGGGCAAGGACTTTAATGCTATTCTACTGAAGCGACCTTCAATTCAATAAACTGAGTAAGACTTCACCCAAGGCAGTGAGTTAGGGGGGTCTACGGAATTGTTTGGAGGGACACGGTGTGTTATCCCTAAAATCTTATAAAGGTAATGTTCTTGGGATAGAGTGACTATATCGGAACTTCTATATTCCACAACTAGTGAATAATAGTATATTTAGGTATGAATGACACACTATCCATATATGCCTCTTGAACTAGCCCTTAGTGGTGAACCAAGTAAAATTTTTATGTAGTCTCTTTGCATGTGATTATTTGTTTTATGTACATTCCCATCAGAAAATTTTAACATGTTCCTACCAACATGGGAACAAGATATATCACTTTAGAAGAAAATGTTGAAACCCTAATTCACCCTCCCCTCTCAGGGTGTTCTGGGGTCCTTCATCTCATGTCGGTGGGAATTCATGAGTAATTATCAAGAAAAACCTATTGTGATTTAAACATTAAAGTCAAGAAGCTTTTATTTATTTGGTATTATGAAAATTATGGGTATCATTGATGATTCATGTGACATCAGGTCAATAAAATGTCACACACATCATGAATAAAATAAAGTTGGTCAATGAAATGTAAATTTCAAGAGATTAATTCGTTGATAAAGTGAACAAGAAAGAGGAATCTCCACATTCCCGAGTCTCTCCAAGGATTCCATCAAAAGGGATTAAACATGCGTGATTTGACAATGAAAAATCTAATCATATGAATTTTACAAATCATCTATATTCTGGTGACAAGTGTCGATTAAAAACTGAAGTGTCGTCAACTTCTCTTCTCCCACATCTACCTAAGGTAGAACAGTTTTGATAAAAGAGTAAAAAACCTTAAATCCTTTTCGAGTAGTTTCTATTAAGGATGATGACGCTGAAAGATCAGACTTTAAGTGATCTAATTGAAGGTTCTGGGCACAGCGTAATCTCATGGATGGATGTGCCCACTTGGCTTTTTGTCATTAGAAATGATCAATCTGGGATCAATATGACAATAAATGCCAGTCTCCACGGATCAAGTCACCGAAATAGACAAAGAAGAAGGATAATCCCAGAACCACAAAATTGGATCATCACAGGTTGATTATAATTAATTTAATTAATTGACAAGAAGTACCTTTTGTGTGTTCTTTCTTTGTTGATATTCTTGATCACGTTTCGATGTGATTCATCATTTTTTTGCAGAACAAAAGTGTAGACTTCCTCTAGTAGTGATACACACGTCCACCACGTATCTCTGGATGTCACCGAAGGATTCTTTGGGTGCTAGCGTGGAGAAACCTTTTCTTGCATTGCCCTCCTTAGATCGTCTTGATCCGATAGAGGAGGGTCTCTCTCAATCTTGAGAGAATTCTTGGAGGAAGGAATTATTTCTGTCTTGAGATAATTCTCCAGAATTGTTGTGCACAACGATTAGGGAAAAGTGTTGGGTTGTGAGGATATTTATAATCAGGTTTGAGGTTATAGAGTTATGAAAATAAATAAATGCATTCTGCATTTTATTTATTTCATTAACTCTTATTGAAAACCCCCATGTCGAATTATTAATTCCTTGACATGCGCCCACACTGATTATAATAACTATTATTTAATAAAACAATATTATATCCTCAAAATCCCAATTGGAAAAACTACATGACGTGTAATCATTAATACATGGTGTGTACTTGTTTTTCATAAAAAACTACATGGCGTGTAATCATTAATACACAACATGTACTTGTTTTTCATTTCCTTTCCAAAATTAAAACTACACGTCTTGTAATCATTAATACACGACGTGTACTTTATTTCAAAAATAAAAACTACATGGCATGTAATCATTAATACACGGTCTGTACTTGTTTTCATTTTATTCTTCCTCTGAAATTAAAACGATTTAGGCTTCCTTGAAAAATTATTAAACCACATACGGGAATAATCTTTATTCTACTTGAGATACTTGGATACACTAAGTGTGTGACCCTCCATGCGTCTTTCTCACTGGCATTATGCAGTCTTGCCTAAAGTCCAAGATTACTATCTAGAAATGGGTCAAGGAACCCAAGAGTAAGAAGTTGGCGCCACATTGACGTGTCACCTCATACAAATGCTTACCATGTAATTTAATCCCTTTGTCTCAATATCTCATCAAGCAAGATTCATGGCAGTGTCATAAACCTATATACTTGATCTTTCATTCTTTGAATTCTAGAAATAAACTCGTCATTAAACCATGGCCATGGAATTTGCGTAAAAGTTCTACTTTAATCAAAGGGCCCGAGATATCTACTTCTATAAATATGGAAGGGAAAAATCCTTCCTCGACTTATCCATTAACAACATGTCATTCATGATGCACCCAACGTACCCTACTTCCCACCAACTGTCTTCGTGATGGTTTTTGTCAGCAAATATAAGTGTGCGAGTCATGACATGAGTTAATGATAATCTTCCAGTCTAAGTACCATTACAAATGCTCGCAGACAGTAATGTTCGATGACACCAAGACATGCGAAATTACTATTGGCTGGTCTGTTCTCATAATCTCCTATCTTGGAGATTATCAACTATGAACTCCATGAGAGAGAGTTTCATCATCTTACGAGTACTCACACATGACAGTCTGTATACTATGTGTCCCATCATAGTATGTCATCCAACCGTAGAACATTATTTAAGAATATTTTTATAGCATTTCAAGGTTCTCATCATAGCGGGGATCTTTCATGACCTTATTAATGCAACAAATATTCCAGAACATTATTATATTATAGTCATGCAGAACAATGAACAATATATAATAAGTGTACATTCATGTAATCAAAGTACAAATAGTTTGTTCTCAGGACACCAACTCCCAATTGGACTAGATCCAACTACCTACAAATTTTAGTCCGCTAGACCTCACATGATGATCATGTTTCTACTGAGTTAAGGCTTTAGTCAAGGGGTCTGCCATATTATATTCCATGGAAATACTTCTCACTATAACTTCACCTATCTGATAAAAATTCCTCAAGAGATGATACTTCCAATGTATGTGATTTTCCACTAATGTGACCTTGACTCTTTTTCAAGTTTCACCGCTGCTGTATTATCACAATGGAGTGTTATGGGATCTTTAGTTCTAGTTAATACATCTATCTCTTGGACGAATCTTCTCATCCATAATGCTTCTTTAGACGCCTTAGAATCTATGATATACTCAGACTCTGCTGTAGAATCTGCCACCACACCTTGCTTTGAGCTCTTCCAGCTCACTGCACCTCCATTCAAACTGAAGATGTATCCAGTCTGTGACTTCATGTCATCTTGATCAGTCTGGAAACTATCATATACATGTCCTCTAATGACTAGTTCCTCATATCCTCTATAAACCAGGAACATACCCTTAGTACGCCTCAGATACTTAAGGATAGTCTTGACTACCATCTAATGGCGGTCTCCTGGATCATCTTGATATCTTCCCACCACACTTAATGTGTAAGAAACATCTAGCCTCATACATAACATAACATACATGACTGACCCAATCACAGATGCGTATGGGATCCTTTCAATTTTATTTCTTTCTTCCTGTGTTTGAGGAAACATTTTCTTGGAAAGATGAATTCCATGTGACACTGGCAACAATCCCCTCTTGGAATGTTCCATACTGAATCTCTTTAGTATCTTGTCAATGAATGTACTTTGAATCAGGCCTAGAATTCTCTAGAATCTATCATGATGGATCTTGATCCCAAGAATATATGTTGCGTCGCCCAAGTATTTCATAGAGTAGCATTTATCCAACCATGTCTTAATTGTATGTAAGACAGGTACTTCGTTTCCAATTAGTAATATGTCATCAACATATACTATTAGGAAAACGATTGTACTTCCACTAAACATTTTGTAGACACAAGGCTCACATTAGTTCTTAACAAAGCCAAATTCCATTATAGATTCATCAAAACTAATGTTCCATGACCTTGATTCTTGCTTTAATCCATAAATGGATTTCTGAAACTTGCATACCTTTTTGGCATCCTTTGGAGTCACAAACCCTTCAGGTTGTGTCATGTAGACATCTCTATGGAGGTTCCCGTTAAGGAATGGTGTTTTGACATCCATTTTTCAAATTTCATAGTCATGGTAAGTGGAAATGGCCAATAGGATTCTTATGGATTTCAACATCACAACCGGTGAAAGTTTTTCATCATAGTCAATTCCTTGACATTGTCTAAAACCTTTTGCAACCATTCGTGATTTGTAGGTTTTGAATTGTCCCTCCATGTCCAGTTTCTTCTTGAATACCTACTTATTACCAATAGGATTTACATCAACTAGAAGATCTATAAAAATCTAGAGTTGGTTTTGGTATATGGAATCCATTTCAGAATTCGTGGCTTCTTGCCACTTGGCAACGTCTATGCCTTCAACTGCTTCCTTGTAGGTAACGGGATCATCATTTTCAACCAATAACGAGTCACCATCCTCAGTGACAAGAAAACCATATCGTTCTGGTTCTCTCACCTATATCATGCTCCTACACAGTTCTGGTGTCTCTGGAACAAATTGTTCTTCTACGAGGCTTTGTGGAATCTGTTCTTGTACCAACTCCTGTGTATCTTGATCCTCGACTTCATCGAAGACTATCTCACTCCCACTATCTCTTTTGGAGATGTGCTCCCTCTTAAGGAATATTTCATGTCTTGCCACTATAACCTTTTTATCTGAGGGGTTGTATAGGTAATATCCCCTTTTTTCTTTGGGATATCCTATAAAGACGCACTTTGTGCCTCGGGGTGCATGTTTGTTACCTGAAGATGCCTTAACAAATACTTCGCTACCCCACACATGTAAATTAGATAACATGGCTTTACATCTACTCCATAACACATATGGAATACCATTTTTCGATTTAGTTGGTACTTGGTTTAGTATGTGTGTTGCTATTTGTAATGCATGTCCCCAAAAGGATAATGGAAGACTCGCATGACTCATCATTGATCTCACCATGTCCAATAGGGTGCGGTTCCTCCTTTCACTTAAACCATTCCACTGAGGTGTTTAAGGAGGAGTGAGTTGAGATAGAACCCCAAACTCCCATAAGAAATCAACGAAGTCCTAATTAATATATTCTCCTCCTCTGTCTGAGCAGAGTTTTTTAATCTTTTTACCAATCTGGTTCTCAACTTCATTCTTGTATTCTTTGAACCGATGAAAATAATCTTACTTATACCTCATTAAGTAAATATATCCATATCTACTAAAATCATCAGTAAAAGTTACGAAGTACGAGAACCCACCCCTTGCTTTAACTAGAAATGGTCCACACACATCTGTGTGAACTAATTCTAGAAACTCTTTAGCCCTTTCACCTTTCCCACTAAATGGGGCTTTGGTCATTTTTCCCTATAGACACGCATGACATACACCAAGTGGTTTTAGTTAGAATGAATCTAAATACCCATCTTGATGTAATTCTGTCAAACCTTTCTCATTGACATGACCTATGCAGTGATGCCAAAGTTGGGTGTGGTATGAGTCATGTTAATTAACATTGTCATTGACTGCCATTACTTGGTTTGTGTATTCTAACACATAAAGTACATTATATAAATGTGCCCTACCAAAACAAATGCAATCTTTATAAAAGTAGAAACATCCACTTCCAAACTTGAAGATGAATCCATTAGTATCTAATATGGATACTGAAATAACGTTTTTTGTTACAGAGGGTACATAATAAAATCCTTTTAATACCAAGACCATCCCAGTAGGCAATGTGAGGTGGTAGTCCTCGACAGCTACAACAACAAGTCTTGATCTGTTGGCTGCTTGTAGATCCACCTCACCTCGGTCTATCTTTATGAAACTACGTAGTTCTTGTATTTGGATACATATGTGAGCACCACAAGTATTATCTAATACCCAATTGGTAGAAACAGATAGATTTCATTCGATAACAAATGCACCTTAAGCTTCCCCTTGCTTCCTTGGATGGGTGTAGTTTTTCTTCCAGTGTCCCTTCTTGCCACATGTGAAACAAACAACCTCCTATTCTCTGGCCTCCCCTTTGATCTTCCTTTTCTTGGAAGGCCTTGAAGAAGCTTTGGGCTTAAATCTCTTTGCCTTCCATTTCCTTTTATTCACCATAAGGACAAAAGGTTTTTCACGCTTCATATCATTGTCCACTTGGAGAATTAGGATAAGAAGATTATATAGAGACTTCTCTATGTTGTTCATTTTGAAATTTACAAAAAAGCTAGGGAAGCTCTGGGGGAGTGATGCAAGAATGAGATCAGTACCCAGTTCTTCATGGAGTTTAAATCCTAGAACCTCCAAGCACTCAATGTAGCCAATGAGATTGACTACATGAGGCCCATTTGGGGAACCTTCTCCAAGCCTACTCTAAAATAGAGCCTTGGAGATCTCAAACATTTCATGTCTTTCTCTCTCCTGGTATAGACCACGGAGGTGCTCGAGCATGCTATAGGCATCCATGTATTCATGAGACTTCATGAGATCACCTGACATTGATGATAGTATCAAACATTGAACATCGAGTGCATCGCTCAAATGTTGATCATAGACTATGAAATCTTCATCACCTGCCCCTTGGGCAGGCGAATCAGGAAGTGAGGACTCCAGCATGTAAAACTTTCGTCCATGGTGTAGGATAACCCTAAGGTGCCTAAACCATTCCTGAAAGTTACTATCGGTGAGGATATTGTCTTTATCCAGAATTGATCACAGAGAAAATGTGGTTGATGAGTTTGTCATATTGATTATACAAATTAAAAGAGCATATTTATCAGTACTTTCTTGATTACATTTTATGAGAAGTAATAAATTTTATTAAATCTCCCACTATTTTATCAAGTTGCAATGGCCCTAACCATTGAACTCAAAATGTCTAGTTGCTTTGACATTCTAGCGGAAAGGATCCATATTCCCCTTCTCATAACCCCAACACGGGTTGGTCAAGCTATTTGAAGGTATTTAGGTAGGCAGGTCTTTGCCAACTATGAGCTTACAGTTCCTTGATCTGTTGATTGGACTCCCCAATCCTGAAATCCTGACATGGATTTCCACAACACTCGCATCCATTTTACAACAAGTCTAGAAAGGGCTACTCCTCTTGATGTAAAATTTTTATGTCAACCCGAAACTTTCATAATAGATTCCTTTATAAAAGTAAGTTTCCCAACAAGGGTTGGTCAAACACATTGTTTTATTGAGTCTTTCCCTTAATCAAGTAATGGAAATCTTGGTCTGACTTAATATGGTATTTGAGGGATTTTATTCTTTATGCATAGTTTTTCATTATCACATGCTTGTTAATATTAAGTGATGCTTTCTTAAGTGATTAACCATGTTCTGATAATGTTTACGCATGGTTTGGTTTAATTTTATTCCATCTTTGCATGCTTGTTTATTTCATTAATTATGTGATCGCGAAAACAAATACATAATAAATAAACCATGCAATCAGATAGAAATAAAATAATATGGAATGATCATGAGCTTTTATTGGTTAACTTATCTATCAGTTTTGATAAGCTAACCCTGACCTAGGAAAAAACACCTTAAAATCGATGGTTCGTGTTTTGCAGCTCCCACCTATCCACCTTTGTATCTTATTGGGTTGGTTTTTCCTCAGCTTCGAATTTTGAACCATCTCCTCTAGATTAGGAGATCCTCCATTTCATGGGGTTTACATTAAAGAAACCATGGGCACGCAGGCCCTACATAGTATTGGACGAAGGCTCGCAGGACAATGAATTTAAATTAAA
Organism: Viscum album; assembly: GCA_963277665.1. Lineage (NCBI taxonomy): Eukaryota > Viridiplantae > Streptophyta > Magnoliopsida > Santalales > Viscaceae > Viscum > Viscum album. The sequence continues at coordinate 515,074,334 of OY728167.1, read as the reverse complement.
TAAATTTAAATGAAACCACACACACAAAAATGGTATTTGGTCTAGCTCATGGTCATTCATAACATGCAATGACATTTACGAATATTTAGAATTCAAATTCTTATAATTGTTCATTCATTTAAGATAAGTCACGCTTGAATTCAATTAATTATGATCTTATAATTAATCAATTCTTTATCTTAAATTCCTTTCTAAATGTCCTTGAGATTCTTCCCATCCATATTCCTTGTACAGGTCTTTGTAATTTGGAGGAAACCTGGTGAAATTCCATTTTTGGAAAGTACACGGTGTGTAGGCTATATTACATGGCGTATATTTTTCACCCTTTATCCAAAGTACAAAACGGGGGATTTGGCGTGTTTTCTGTACTTTGGAAATTTTGGGGTACACGACATGTAGATTAATCTAACACGACTTGTACTTCCTTGTTACGTGGTTACCGGCCTAGCGATCCCATGTTGTGGTACGTGACTTCTCCATGTACACGGTTTCACCTAGGCCAGATTGGACTACATGGCATTTTGATCCAACATACACGCCATGTATTCCAGTTTCCACACACCATTCAGTTCATGTCAACACAGTGTAATAAATACTTTAGTATACTCAATTCACACGACATGGTTTGGCAGACCAGTATCGTTTCATTGAACCTAAGTACACTACGTGTAGTTTTCTCCACACGTCGTGTATTCTTGTGTTGTAAAAATAGAAAGAGAGGCTCCTCCAGATGAGTTCCTCATTTTTATTTTAATAAAAATTAAAATTAAAAGGTATTTTCTATGATGTGAATCGAGAAACGAAGGAGGAAGAACAGATCTCGTTCATTCAGTTTTATAGAATGATTTATCTTGAATTGAATCAAATATAAATGAGTAAATTATCTGTCACGACCCGTCCTCGGGGCCCGTGCCGTGACTACCCCAAGCCCGCTTTCCATAGGCCAGGGGCTGGCGACTAGCACCAAAGGCGTAAAATCCTGATAACTGGGAAGACATTGCCTTTATAAAAGAAAACAAGCACCACAGAGTACAAGTGGAAGAAGTAAACACTAAGTAAAAACTGAGTACAACAGTAAGTGCGGAAAGTAAAAAGGGGCCGGAAATACAAGCCCAACTGTAAAGTACAACTCGAAAGGGAAAACAGCAAATGAAAAGTAAAGCTGCTACGCCGAGCTGTCCACTAGAAATCCCACCTGAAGGGTGGGTACAGATAGCTCCTCTGCTCCTCAGGTCCCGCCGTCCGCTCTGAGTATGTCTCGCCCAGTGGTCCACCTCCGGGTACCGCCTCGTCGTCACGTCCACTTCTGGGTACCGTCTCGTCGTGAGGTCCTCCTTCGGGTACCATCTCATTGTATAGTCCATCTCCAGGTACCGTCCAGTCCTCGAACACTCGGCCTCTGTCAATACTGGTCGTCGTCTGCAACCAACACAACGAGGTGCGGGCATAGCCCGTGCAGGGGTGAGTATAACGATACTCAGTAGGGACCCCGAGACCCTCAAGGTCTCACTAAAACCAACAAGGATAACCACATAGAAGATCTCAACAGATAACCTCTACTTAGGTATATGCCCATACATATACCTAAGTTATCAAGTAACCCATCTCAATCATGAGGAAACACAAGGATTGTGAAATCAACGGATAACTACTACCCAGGTATATGCCCATACATATACCTAAGTTAGCAAGTGACCCATCTCAATCATGAGGTAAACACAAGGTCAAAAGTCTCATCTCAAACTAGGATTTTCATTATCGAAACCGTAACTGCTGAAGAGTTCCGTCTCTAGAGTGTACAATGGTCCTGTCACGACTCCGAGGTACTGCTCACTAACCTAAGACTGCTGAAGAACTCCACCCATCGAGTACTGCAGGCCAGCTGCTACAACCAAGCGCTCCCATGTGCCGCTACAACCAAGCGCACCTCTGTCGTGGGTCTGCTGCTACAACCAAGCGCTCCCATGTGCCGCTACAACCAAGCGCACCTCTGTCGTGGGTCTGCCGCTACAACCAAGAGCTCCCATGTGCCGCTACAACCAAGCGCACCTCTGTCGTGGGTCTGCCGCTACAACCAAGCGCTCCCATGTGCCGCTACAACCAAGCGCACCTCTGTCGTGGGTCTGCCGCTACAACCAAGTGCTCCCATGTGCCGCTACAACCAAGCGCACCTCTGTCGTGGGTCTGCCGCTACAACCAAGCGCTCCCATGTGCCGCTACAACCAAGAGCACCTCTGTAACACACTGAGTCATTCGATCAACAGTCGTCGGGTCTCAGCCAGCTACACGGTCTCCGTACTCCGCACGCTCTTCACTGGGAGGGTCCGCTCCACGAGCTACAGGTCGATACTCCAAGTATCTCAAAGTCCCACGAAGAAGTATTTCAAAGGACCGCCATGTCATAGGGGTCTCAACGCAACAGATGGCGCGTCAATCGGACGCCTGGTCTGTGAGTTATTAGCCTTTTCGTCCCAGGGGCCCGGTTGGTTTCGTGAGCGAACCAAACCCGGCCGTATCTCAACTGTACCCCGAACTCTCATAGGGTAAACTCATAGGGACCGTTTCTCAACGCGATCACCAACGCCGCTGACGGTTCGTCAAACATACGTTCTGTCAGAAAGATATCAGCTTTTCCGTTCTAGGGGCCCGGTTGGATTTCGGTGCGATCCAACCCGGCCACTATCCATCTGCATCCAAAACTCGGGCGGAGGATGCCAAAAGTTCTGTATCATCAACAGGAACTCAACGCAACAGACGACACGTCAATCGGACGCCCGGTCTGAGAGTTATTGGCCTTTTCGTTCCAGGGGCCCGGTTTGATTTCGGTGCGATCCAACCCGACCGCACTCTGTCAGCATCCAAACCTCGAGTGGAGTAAGCCAAAAGATCCATCTCACTTAGAGGAATTCAACGAAACAGACTGCGCGTCAATCAGATGTCTAGTCTGTTATTTATTGGCTTTTCCGTCTCACACCCACCCTGAGAAACTTCCCAGGAGGTCACCCATCCTGATCACTACTCTAGGCCAAGCACGCTTAACTATGGAGTTTTAACCACGTAGGCTCCCGAAAAGGAAGGTGCACCTTGAGTATAGTATACCGAAACGACCGTCTCGATCCAAGGATCGCGTTGCCGCTGACGGCGAGTCGTTTGGAGGCTCGTAGCCCAAGATACAAGCATTTGACCAAACTGCTCGGTAACAGGGGTTTCGGGCCCGGGCCGTCCCGGCCCGAGACCCCCCGGATGGCCCGAACCGGGTCGACCCGCCCCGGACGGGGTCGACCTGGCCCGACACAGCCCGGCCCGGCCCGACGCGGCCTGGCGAACCGGCCAGGCGCGCCGGTTCGGCGTAAGGCAGCGCGCTGGGCGCGCTGCCAGCTCGGCCAAAGGCCGAGCTTGCTGGAAACGGGGGGCCGCCTGCCCCCCCTTTGTGAAACCGGCCCCCTCATAATGGGGGGCCAAATAACTGCCCGGGGGAATTAAATTCCCCCGGTTTCCACCAACCCGGCCGGCCCGACCTGGCCGGCCGACTTCTTGTCAACAGGACCGGCAAGGGCCGGTCTTCTTCTGTCTTCCGGCACCGGCGGCCCGGGTGGCCGCCGGTCATCACGATCCGCCGCGGCCCGGAACCGGCCGCAGCCTTCGTCATCCGGCGCGGTGCGACGGCACCGCGCCCCTCCGCCGCGGCCCCGCTCCAGCCGCGGCGTCTTCGGTTTCCTTCGACGCGGCGCGATGGCGTCGCGTTCATGATAATTCTTTCCACGGCGCGGCGCGACGGCGCCGCGCAATAATTTCCGTGTGATTCCCGCGTGGTACGACGGCACCACGCTATCTCGTTTCATCCGCAAGAAACATTCAAGAACAAAGGAGGGGGGGGGGGGTTCGGCCGTGTTTGTGCGGTCTGGTCCCCCTCTCATTAGACGATAACACTTAATCGTTCATCCTCAAGTTTTTCATGCTAGAACCAAGAACGGAAAATAATGAAATAAAGCAACAACAAACCCCTACTTGGATATTTGACGTCGCACGTCGGGCGTCGCGGAGAACGGCGTCGCGGAGAACGGCGTCGCGGAGATCGGACGTCGATTCCATGGATGTTGGGGTACGTCCGAGGAGGAAACGACGTCTCCTCACTTGTTGCGGAGATGAAGAAGGAAGGCGCGTTGTCGTTGGAGAGTTCCCTACGTCGGTGTCTTCTCCCTTGCCGTGGAGGAAAAAGAGGATGAAGAACCGTGATCATCGAGTCGTTCTATGTTGAGGGATCGATGTTCTTCATCGGAGAAGAACCATTCTTCACGGAGAGGAGGACGTTCTTCAATGAAGAAGGAGCTTCCTTCTTCTATCACACAAAGGCTCTTTCTCAAAAATCCTCCCACCACAATTCAACCTCCAAATAAAAGAAGGTTTCCCCTTATTTTATTTTAATCATGTCATGCATTGTAAGTTCAAAATTCAAACACTTAATTGATTAAGAGTTTCAATAACTTAATTTAAGTGCTAGTTGGCATGAGTTATGAGGGAGAGAGGGAGAGAAGGAGTTTCAAAATAAAGAGGGAGTTGAGGAGTTTCAAAATAAAGAGGGAGGTGAGGAGTTTCAAAATAAAGAGGGAGGTGAGGAGTTTCAAAATAAAGAGGGAGTTAGGGGGTTATGGGAAAAGTGAAGGGGTGGGGTTCGTGTGGGCCCCACATCACCTTAAATCCTTCCATGGGTGGTTAACTCCAAGTGGGTCCCACCCCTAACTCCCTTACATAGGTTAAAACCACTTAATAGAGGGTCAAGTGTTGTAACATAACACTTAATCTACTTAACAAGAAAATAAAAATTGCAGATAAGTTATAAATTAAACTTCCACAATTTTTATCATCTGCTCTCGGATAAATGCAACTCCGGAAATGGCGTTCTTAAGAAATTATCGGCGCTGCGGTTCCATCAGTGCCCTCAGAATTCGATTCCGGGCACCGGTTCAAAAGATAGAAATTCCCGCTCGCTCATTCACTGAACGTACCCGAGCCAAACTTCGGAAATTAATTCCGGGCACATCGGGCCTCGGAATCAGGCGCCGTCAGAAACTGCGTTCTTGTAAAATTCCAAAGAAAATTAAGAAAAAAAAATTTTCCTTGAAATTTCCGGATCTTTACATTACTCCCACCTCAGGACTTTACGTCCCCGTAAAGCTTCAACACAAACTAGGGTCACAAAAGCGGTACCGAGCACGCATCTGAGCCTTCTGCTCCTATGTGTTCACCTGGTGGTTTCGTACTGCCAAGGAAAGTGCACCCGAGGAATCGATCGTCCTCCTAGGATCTGCTCATGTCGATCCTCGATCCCCGCTGGAATCTCCGTGAAAGACACCCCATCGCCATCGTCCAGCTCCTCATGGTCGATGGTATGCGAAGGGTCGAGTACGTATCTCCTCAGTTGAGATACGTGGAAGTCGTCGTGCACCTGGTGCAACTGCGGTGAATGGGTCAAGTAGTAAACCACCTCGCCTACCCAGCTGGGGACCTAAGAAGGTCCGCTGAACCCCGGAGATAACTTGCCGCCTTGGCCACATCTCTGTAAACCTCGTCGAGGTGAGACCCGTATAAGGACGTGATCACCATCCTCGAACTCGAGAGGTCTCCATTTTCTGTTAGAACTGGAACTCAAAAGGCTGCTGTCACGAGGGTAAGGTTGACCGACTCAAGAGTGATTGGTCGCACCCTCCTGTGCAAGAGTTACCATGCGCTGTCTGGGGTTTCCTTTTCCGCCGACCAAGGAAAACCCATCCCGACGTTTGCCTAAAACTGTCATTTTGAGTATGAACAGTTATTTCCCATTCCATAATCAAACTAACATTGTAAGGCCTCGACGCTGCCACCAAGAGATTCCAACCGAAACTCTCGCCTCGAGGGTCTGACCACACCATCGGCGTAAGTGTGATTATCGAGTCTCCTCCCAAGGTATCTCCAGACGTGAGGGTCAAGTCCACGGCTTACCGGAAACTCTAGGTCTGGAACAAGATTTGTGAAAGCAAGGAATGATTCACATCGATGTCCGTTACTACAGCAACTAGTAGTGGACACAGACTGTCCCTTGAATCATTTCTAGAGCCATTGGGTCACACTCCTTGACCGCAAGCAGCCGCATTCTTCCTCCGCCCTCTAGCTCCCTGAGCCTGGAGGGAATAACTAATGCGGGAGGTTGTACCATGTTAGGATGTACACCACCTCATGATGCACTCCTAGCTCTGCCTCCACGTCTACTACTTCTTAGACTCATCTCTCCTTTAAGCTTCCTCTTCTTTAACACGCCCGAGTCTCTAAGACTGGCACCAATTTCCTGTTTCTTTCTGCACTGTGCAGTCTTCATCTTCTCTTAGATGTCCTGGACCTCCTTTAGTCTCACAAGAGCTGCTATGATTTCTTCTTTGCTGATAAGAGAAACCCGGTCTCATCCCTTGGATGAACCACATTCGTTGCCTAATACATTCAATTCCAACATGAATGATGCATTCATGCCATGGATGACGTCGTAAGGCCTCGACGTAACTACCAAGAGATTCAACTGTCACTCTCGCCTCCAAGGGTCGAGTCACACTGTCGGCATCAGTGTGAGGTCACTGGGTCCCCTCCAGTAGAAATCTCGAAAGTGAGGGTCAAGTCAACAGTTTTAACCGGGACCACTCAACATCAACCAAACAAAAGGACAAGAAAGCAAACAAAGATAAGTGTCTTTTTATTATTGCAGATCATAGTACAAAGACACGAATACAAAAGCAACATGGAACTAGAAGTACAAAGGACGTATCCACTAGTTCCTCTCCTGCCCACCTGCTCTCAGAGCTCTACTGCCTTGTCCACTGCTCGGCTGTTGCTCAAGCACTCGCCGCTGCTTCTGTCTCGGTGGCTCCTCCAACACCCGCTGATCAATCGTACGAGGAGTCGGACAGTCACGTTCCAGGTGACACTTCCCACCGCAGGAGTAACATTGTCTGTTTCTGGCACTCCTGGCTCTGACCCCACCTCGGGTGCCCCGCACCACCGGTCTTAAAACCCGAGATCGTCCAACTGCTAGTCCGGTCCTCCTGGACCTCTACATCATCTGTCTACTGCCCACAGATGACTCGGCTACTGATCGAAAAACACGCGGCAAAGGCAGAAGCTCTTGTACACGCTCGGGGTGTAGAGCTACTGGCACAAACTCCACCCTGAAGAAGGTCTCTAAGTCTTCCCATGCGAAGGTCATCCCGTCGCAAAACTGAAACAAGTGGCTCCACCACCTGCCTGCTGGTGCCGGAAGGAGGCTGGCAGCAAAGATCACCATGAAGTCTGCCGGCGTCCCCACTAGCCTGAAGACTCCCACCACAGCCTCCAGCCAATCCTCAGCCGCCTGCGGGTCCGTCTCTCCCCGGAACCTGGGTGGCCTCTGGCGCTGGAACTCGTGCAGCGCGCTCAAGCGTCGTGCATCGCCTACTGCTGGGGCTGGTGGAATCGGTGGGCCAACGGGTAGTAGTACCGCTGGTGCCTCTGCTGGTGCCTCAACTGCAAGAGGGCCCTGTACCGAAGCCTCGTCGCTCGACATGCTGTTAGCACGCACATCCCTCTGGGCTCTAGCTGGTCGTCCGAGAAAAGGCATCCTGAAGGAAACATCGTGACATGGTCAAACGTTTATACCTGGTGAGCTGACCTGGTTTGAGCTGACATTTAAAAACTTCTGGAAACACACACGCAATCAGTGTTTTCGTGCACAAAGTCGGAAATCAGTTTTCAGGGTCCTGGTGTATGGATATGTCGGCCGCCCGCACCAACAATGGACTCCCTGAACTGAAAACCACACTCGGTACCCTTAACACTATTGCTTCACAGAAAGAAACATCAGAGTTATAAGTTCTGCGGTAGAACCGAACTCCTTTGATACCAATTTGTCACGACCCATTCTCGGGGCCCGTGCCGTGACTACCCCAAGCCCGCCTTCCATAGGCCAGGGGCTGGCGACTAGCACCAAAGGCGTAAAATCCCGATAATTGGGAAGGCATTGCCTTTATAAAAGAAAACAAGCACCACAGAGTACAAGCGGAAGAAGTAAACAGTAAGTAAAAACTAAGTACAACAGTAAGTGCGGAAAGTAAAAAGGGGCCGGAAATACAAGCCCAACTGTAAAGTACAACTCGAAAGGGAAAATAGTAACTGAAAAGTAAAGCTGCTACGCCGAGTTGTCCACTGGAAATCCCACCAGAAGGGTGGGTACAGATAGCTCCTCTGCTCCTCAGGTCCCGCCGTCCGCTCCGAGTATGTCTCGCCCAGTGGTCCACCTCCGGGTACCGCCTCGTCGTCACGTCCACTTATGGGTACCGTCTCGTCGTGAGGTCCTCCTTCGGGTACCATCTCTTTGTATAGTCCACCTCCAGGTACCGTCCAGTCCTCAAACAATCGGCCTCTGTCAGTACTGGCCGTCTTCTGCAACCAACACAACGAGGTGCGGGCATAGCCCGTACATGGGTGAGTATAACGATACTCAGTAGGGACCCCGAGACCCACAAGGTCTCACTAAAACTAACAAGGATAACCACATAGAAGATCTCAACAGATAACCTCTACTTCGGTATATGCCCATACATATACCTAAGTTATCAAGTAACCCATCTCAATCATGAGGAAACAAAAGGATTGTGAAATCAACGGATAACTACTACCCAGGTATATTCCCATACATATACCTAAGTTAGCAAGTGACCCATCTCAATCATGAGGTAAACACAAGGTCAAAAGTCTCAGCTCAAACCAGGATTTTCATTATCGAAACCGTAACTGCTGAAGAGCTCCGTCTCTAGAGTGTACATTGGTCCTTTCACGACTCCGAGGTACTGCTCACTAACCTAAGACTGCTGAAGAACTCCACCCATCGAGTACTGCAGGCCAGCTGCTACAACCAAGCGCTCCCATGTGCCCCTACAACCAAGCGCACCTCTGTCGTGGGTCTGCCGCTACAACCAAGCGCTCCCATGTGCCACTACAACCAAGCGCACCTCTGTCGTGGGTCTGCCGCTACAACCAAGTGCTCCCATGTGCCGCTACAACCAAGCACACCTCTGTCGTGGGTCTGCCGCTACAACCAAGCGCTCCCATGTGCCGCTACAACCAAGCGCACCTCTGTCGTGGGTCTGCCGCTACAATCAAGCGCTCCCATGTGCCGCTACAACCAAGCACACCTCTGTTGTGGGTCTTCCGGTACAACCAAGCGCTCCCATGTGCCGCTAAAACCAAGCGCACCTCTGTAACACACCGAGTCGTTCGATCAGCAGTCGTCAGGTCTCAGCCAGCTACACGGTCTCCGTACTCCGCACGCTCGTCACTGGGAGGGTCCGCTCCATGAGCTACAGGTCGATACTCCAAGTATCTCAAAGTCCCACGAAGAAGTATTTCAAAGGACCGCCACGTCATAGGGGTCTCAACGCAACAGACGGCGCGTCAATCAGACGCCCGGTCTGTGAGTTATTAGCCTTTTCGTCCCAGGGGCCCGGTTGGTTTCGTGAGCGAACCAAACCCGGCCGTATCTCAACTGTAACCCGAACTCTCATAGGGTAAACTCATAGGGACCGTTTCTCAATGCGATCACCAACGCCACTGACGGTTCGTCAAACGGACGTTCTGCCAGAAAGATATCAGCTTTTCCGTTCCAGGGGCTCGGTTGGATTTCTGTGCGATCCAACCCGGCCACTATCCATCTGCATCCAAAACTCGGGCAGAGGATGCCAAAAGTTCCGTATCCTCAACAGGAACTCAACGCAATAGACGGCGCGTCAATCGGACGCCCGGTCTGAGAGTTATTGGCTTTTTCGTTCCAGGGGCCCTTTTGGATTTCGGTGTGATCCAACCCGACCGCACTCCATCGGCATCCAAACCTCGAGCGGAGTAAGCCCAAAGATCCATCTCACTTAGAGGAATTCAACGAAACAGACGGCGCGTCAATCGGATGTCTGGTCTGTTATTTATTGGCCTTTCCGTCTCACACCCACCATGGGAAACTTCCCAGGAGGTCACCCATCCTGATCACTACTCTAGGCCAAACACGCTTAACTATGGAGTTTTAACCACGTAGGCTCCCGAGAAGGAAGGTGCACCTTGAGTATAGTATACCGAAACGACCGTCTCGATCCAAGGATCGCGTTGCCGCTGACGGCGAGTCGTTTGGAGGCCCGTAGCCCAAGATACGGGCATTTGACCAAACCGCTCGGTAACGGGGGTTTCGGGCCCGGGCTGTCCCGACCCAAGACCCCCCGGATGGCCCGAACCGGGTCGAACCGCCCCGGACGGGGTCGACCCGGCCCGACACAGCCCGGCCCGGCCCGACGCGGCCCGGCCCGGACCGGCGAACCGGCCAAGCGCGCCGGTTCGGCGCAAGGCAGCGCGCTGGGCGTGCTGCGAGCTCGGCCGAAGGCCGAGCTCACTGGAAATGGGGGGCCACCTGCCCCCCCTTTGTGAAACCGGTCCCCCTCATAATGGGGGGCCAAATAACTGCCCGGGGGAATTAAATTCCCCCGGTTTCCACCGGTCAGCCGGTGGAGCCAGTCAAACTAGCCGTTGGGCCTTTGACCAGACCTGTCCACTTGCCTCCCAACGACTCCGAAGACCTCCAAAGGCCATATGAGGGTTCCCCCTCTATAAATAAAGGACTAGGAAGCCCCAGAACAATACCGGAACCATAACCAAGCCAAGGAAGCCCACGAGACACATTTTGATCATTTGGCGAACCTCTGGCGCATTCCTCCAAGGGAATCCCACGTACTCCAACACACTTCCACATCCAAGGAGCACCACCAAAGAAGCTTGGGAGTGCCCTTCATCAGCTCCATCAATCCATTGGCTCCCAAGGCTTCTCCCATTACGGTTTTTATTGTTTTATCTATTTTTGAGCATCAATTTGGATTTGTGCCTACAAACCCCCAACTCTTTCTCTCCTCTTTTAATTTGGGTTTTCACACCACCTTCAAGGTGTGAAGAGGTTGGTCAAGCCTTTCCTTTAAAAGGCTTGAGACAAAGGTGAGCTAGCCTTCACCTGTAAGAAGGCTAGTGGTGTCTTGCTCAACCATTGAAAGCAAGTGGGTTCTTTCATAACCAACAAAAGCAAGCTGTAATAGGTTCTAGACTAACCTTAAAGTCTATTGGGTTTATTGCTAAAACCATTAAAAAGCAAGCGGTAGTAAATCTCTCAACGGTTGAGTTGGGAGAAGAGACGTAGGCTTGGGTTTAAGCCGAACTCCGTTATCAAGTTGTGTGTTTTGCCTCTTTTATTTCCGCTGCACTTTCACTTTGTTTTTAAATTGTTAATTAATTTTTAAAAGGCAATTCACCCCCCCCCCCCTCTTGCCATCACTTCCTTTTCTTTTCCGCCCAACAATTGGTATCAGAGGGAAGTTTGAGTAATACCCTAACCGGTTTCAAATTCAAGATCCATTGTGATGGCTTCAACCTCTTTCGCCCCCGAAGGCTATTCTTTGGGTCGTGCTCCATTTTTTGATGGAACCGACTATACATATTGGAAAACCCGCATGACCACTTTTCTTAGAAGTATAGGTTATCCCATATATAAAATTGTCATGCATGGTTATTCTCTTTCTTCTCCCGATGAATCCAAATGGACTCAAGCCGATATTAAAAATTTCGAGCTTGATGGCAAAGCCATGAACGCTCTTCATTGCGGCCTTGATCGTAATGAGTTCAATCGAGTTTCCACATGCACCTCATCACATGAAATCTGGAAACTATTGGAGGTTACCCATGAGGGGACCAACAAAGTTAAGGATACTCGATTGGACATGTATCGTCAAGATTTTGAGTCATTCACCATGCATCCATCCGAATCTATTTCTGAAATGTTTACACGTTTTACTGATGTTTGCAATGGTAGAAAATCTCTTGGAGATGATGTTTCTTCAGAAACAATGGTCAAGAAGATCCTATGGATCCTACCAAGCTCATGGGCTCCGAAAGTCATGGCAATCCAAGAAGCAAAAGACATCAAGAACATGCCGGTCGAAGAGCTCATCGGATCCCTCATGACTTATGAGATCACCATGAGGAGGCAAGCTGAAAAGGAAGGCAAACCGATCAAAGTTCCAAAGAACACCGCCTTCAAAGTTCAACAAGAAGAAAGCTCCTCCTCCTCATCATCTTCCACTTCAAGCGGCGATTCCGAAATGGAGAATCTTGCCCGCAAGATGCACAAATTCATGAAGAAGCACAAGAAGAAGAAATCCCGCAAGGCTCAATCCAACGAAAAATCCGAGCCCGAGGTAACATGTTACGGTTGTGGCAAGAAAGTCCATTACAAGCCCGATTGTCCACTCAAAAAGAAAAAGGCCAAGAAAAAGTAAAAGAAGAAGGAATTCAAGGCCACATGGAGTGATAGCTCCACATCCTCCTCCTCCTCCTCCTCAAGCGACAACGGTAAAAAATGCCTAATGGCATTTCATGAGGTAACCTATTCCGACTCCTCTTCCTCTTGTTCTTCCAATTCTTTTAATCATTTATCTTATGAGGATCTCCAACATGCTAGAGATAAATTGGAGGAAGGTTTTCACGAACTTTCTTCCAAATTTGTTGCTTTAAAAAAGAATTTCAAAAAACTCTCTTCAGAAAAGGAACAACTTCTCAAAGAAAAGGAGGAGTTGTCCCTCAAAATCCAAAACCTTCCCGATGTTGATTCCATGGAATCAACCATCAAGGATTTAAGGGAATCCCTAGCTAAGTTCACCCAAGGTGAACAAAATTTGACCAAATTACTTGGTTCCCAACGCATATCTAGAACCACCCAAGGGCTTGGCTATTCCAAGCAAGCTTCCTCTTCCCATGCTCCAACTATTTTTGTAAGGGGGAGCTCCCAATTTAAATTTTGCAATTATTGTAAAAAACCCGGGCACTTAATTTATGAGTGCGATTGCAAAAATTCCCGGTATGGAAGGCCCAAAACTATTTCTTTTAATGATGAATTTTATAGGAGAAGACCCGCCACTAGACAAGTGTGGATTGAAAAATCCCTTTTAGCGAGTCTCTCCGGCCCAAAATTTATTTCGGTTTCAAAAACCTCTCCCCGGTGTTTTGTTGTTTTTATTTAGGGGGAGTTAGGATTGTTTAAACCTTTTTGATTTCAAATTCAAACTTTCATTTCAAAATTTTCGATTCAAAATTTTCAATTCTCAATTCAAAACTTTCAATTCAAACTGTTATTCAATTTTTCATTTCAAACTTTCAATTCAAACTTTGATTCAAATCTTTCAATTCAAATTTCAAATATTTCAATTGGTTTAAAAAAATATATCTATCTTGTTTTTCAACCTTTCCCTCAATCAAGTTTTATGCCCCGTGCTATTTTGATAATCACAAAGGGGGAGAAATTCTTGGTTGATTGGGGGAGAATTCTTTCTCTCATGCTTTGCTTTACTTTTAATTTTTCCGTTAAAGCATGCCTATCTTTTTAGTATTTTACATTGCTTGTTTTGGTGATTGTGATCATCAAAATAGGGGGAGATTGTTGTACCTCTCGTACCCCTCGCGGTTTAATTTTCATGATCACAATCACTCTCCTTTTTATCTAATCTTGTTTCCAAGTGTTTTTGTTAATAGGCATGATTTCAGGAGCAAGAAGTGGCAAAGGAGGAAAGTGGACTGTTTTTCAGTCCACCGGCCAACCGATGGAAGACCACCGGCCAGCCGATAGAGGCCTGGACAGAAGGCATCCCTCTGTCCAGACCACCGGCCAACCGGTGTCCCACCACCGGCCGGCCGGTGGAACCCATACAAAAGAGGTTGCTACTGCCTCCTCACCGGCCAACCGGTGGCCTCAGCACCGGCCAGCCGGTGGCACCCAGCCAGAATAGTGTCAGCCACTGCCTCAGCACCGGCCAACCGGTGTCCTTCTCACCGGCCAGCCGGTGGTGTCTGAGCCCAAAGGCCTCTCCTTTTTTCAAGCACCGGCCAACCGGTGGCACTGCACCGGTCAGCCGGTGGAGCCAGTCAAACTAGCCGTTGGGCCTTTGACCAGACCTGTCCACTTGCCTCCCAACGGCTCCGAAGCCTTTTCCAACGGCTCCGAAGACCTCCAAAGGCCATATGAGGGTTCCCCCTCTATAAATAAAGGACTAGGAAGCCCCGGAACAATACCGGAACCATAACCAAGCCAAGGAAGCCCACGAGACACATTTTGATCATTTGGCGAACCTCCGGCGCATTCCTCCAAGGGAATCCCACTTACTCCAACACACTTCCACATCCAAGGAGCACCACCAAAGAAGCTTGGGAGCGCCCTTCATCAGCTCCATCAATCCATTGGCGCCCAAGGCTTCTCCCATTATGGTTTTTATTGTTTTATCTATTTTTGAGCATCAATTTGGGTTTGTGCCTACAAACCCCCAACTCTTTCTCTCCTCTTTTAATTTGGGTTTTCACACCACCTTCAAGGTGTGAAGAGGTTGGTCAAGCCTTTCCTTTAAAAGGCTTGAGACAAAGGTGAGCTAGCCTTCACCTGTAAGAAGGCGAGTGGGTTCTTGCTCAACCATTGAAAGCAAGTGGGTTCTTGCATAACCAACAAAAGCAAGCTGTAATAGGTTCTAGACTAACCTTAAAGTCTAGTGGGTTTCTTGCTAAAACCATTAAAAAGCAAGCGGTAGTAAATCTCTCAACGGTTGAGTTGGGAGCGGAGACGTAGGCTTGGGTTTAAGCCGAACTCCGTTATCAAGTTGTGTGTTTTGCCTCTTTTATTTCCGCTGCACTTTCACTTTGTTTTTAAATTGTTAATTAATTTTTAAAAGGCAATTCACCCCCCCTCTTGCCATAACTTCCTTTTCTTTTCCGCCCAACACTCTTATCGCTCTGATCCTCTTCTGGGGCCAGATCTATGTGAACTGGGCTACTCTATGGTCATTGTGGCCCAAAGGCCCTGTGGCCCGAAGGCCTTGATGGCCTGAAAGCCTTGGACACCCGTAGGCCCAAACCGGTGGCCCGAAGTCCTAAATCGGGTGAATAGTTCCGACTGCTACAGTACCGAACAGTGCCTGCTACAGTACTGCTACAGTACCCCCAAAAATTTGTCTCCACCCGATTTTGAACCTGGGTCTCTTGGATGCCAAGCAGGAGCCCTTACCAATCGGGTACGGGCTCGTTGGCGTGTAACATAAATTCAGTTCAGAATTTCGTAGGATAATCCTTTAGTGTAAGGTAAATATCTTACGAAAGTGTGATAATTTACTTTCACAACTTCGTCTAATGCTGGTATAATAATCCTTTACAAATAGACTTTTCATAAGATAATGACCTTTTATCACTATTCATTGACTAAAATAAATGACATTGAAAAATGAGGTAGCTGACCCATTCTCTTCATAAGATAAACTTCCAACATAGATTTTTATAGATTCTGAGTAGACAAAATATATTCTTTAAAAACTTCGATTTATAATATAAAATAAATTATCATAGATTGAATACTTTACATGACGTAATATAAACACTTATAGTCATCATAAGATAAATTTCATTGAAAAAATAATAATAAAAAACACTTAAGATAAACTCATTAGAATAAAAATATGTATTTTTGAATCATTAAAACACAAAAAACTAAGGCATGTTGAAAAAATAAATTTCTATCCAAAAATACCTCCTTCTTTATGATCATAAAACACATTGAATACAATACAAAATTTTTGTAAAAAGATATATAAAATAGATTTTTAAATTTCTATATTCTTCTCCCCTTAAATAAAACTTTTGAATTATGTATTATTGATTTTTCTTCTCCCCCTTGTTAGAATAAATTTATATTTTAAATTTTTGTATTCACCTTGTTATTATGCCAAAATAAATATTTATAAACATTAATTAAATTTTCAATATTTAAATTTTCATATTCTCCTTTTTATTCTCACCATTTTTGTGACATAAAAAATAATTATAATGATAATATTAAAAATACAATCAATATTGAACATTAACAAGTTTAAATAGTTAATACTGTTGAATATGAATAAAATTTAGCATGAAGTTGTCTTGACTGAAGAGATATACAATAATAAAACTTGACAAATATTAAGAAACTAGATAAAAAGAATTGAAATTAAGTTATAATAGTAAAGAAGAAAAGAAATCATAAGACAATAATAGTTAATAGATGCTAAAAAAAAGGTTGAATAATATCAAAAATATATTCACAAATGCTTTAATGTGAAAGAGAGAAATTCATTAAAAACACATAATCTAATCATGAAAGTATTAAAATGTTTGAGAAACACCATTCAAACAAACACAATTCAAATGTTTATAAAATACCCATTCAACCAAGCAACCAGGCATGAAAACTATGAATGTTAGTCATATTTGGAACATGAAATTTTTTTAGAGGTTATTTTTTGAATGAAATAGGATGGATAGTGGGTATATAGGATGTAGGTAGAGGATCACTTTAGCTATTTCTCCAACAACATCACCCAACATCAGTAAAGATGCTCCAATTACTACTCAATCTCTTCAAGAGATCCATACAATGGTGGATTGGATGTTGAGAGCAGATTGTTAAGCTCTCTCCATATCAAAATTATCTGCCAGTAGAAAGGATAAATTCGAATATGGTTTAGGTAAAGGTAAAGAGACTTATTTGTCAAAACTGAGATTTTACATTATGCAAACATCATCAAGATCAAATATCTCCTTTATCCATTAAGAGGTAGAAGCATGGTGAAAAATAATATGAGGCCCTGAAAGATGTCTTTCTCAAATTTGAAATAGATAATTAACACAAATGTCAATTCGTATTACCATGTCATTCTTGCAGTAATGAAGGAGAGTTTTAAATACATTCCATTTCAACTGAAAAAATTTCCAAATAAGTTTTGTATATCTCCATTCATAGCACAACCAACGAAAAACATTCTTAACAACTAAAAATAGTTTTCAAACAATATACATGGGTGATCACTAGAAACAATTTTTTTCCTTATGAAGACACGTGATGTTATTAGGTCTCAACAAATACATCTGGCTATTTATCATCATCTTCTTCATCAAAATATTGATTACTATAAAGAAGGCCTTTAACAACGCTAAAAAAGCACTATTAATAGAAGTGTGATTAAAATCATAAAAAATTTATCAGTGCTGTTAAAGTCATCCTTTAACAGCGTTAAAAAAGGTATGTTAAAAGGGAACATTTAATAATTCTTGTTTTAGTGATGTTAAAGGGTTCATTTAACATCAATTTTTTAGCGCTGATAAAGGGAACACTCTCCAAGGGGGAATTTTTTTCCAGACACCTATGCACCTTACCCCTTTAATAGCTCTCCCATGACCATTTTAACAGTGCTCTACACCACCTTTATTAGAATTTTTTACCACACCACCACTTTTACTAGTGCTTTGTACATTTCTAGCCTCATTTGTGCCCTGCTAGATTCGAACCCGGCACCTCTCCTTCATAAATGTAATTCCTTTACCACAATACTATGTTAGTTTTCTATCTATTTAAGGATATTTCTATTTATATCTATATATATATATATATATATTTATAGATATTTATATAATTATTTTTAAATACATTTATATAATATATGTGTGTGTGATATATATTATGTTCAATTACATATACTAGATTATAATATATATATATATATATATGTTTATTATTACACACACATATTTATATATAAAAATTATAAATATATTTTTATATTGTAAAAAAATGGTTAGATATTGTTTTAAGAGATCCATAAGGGACTGATGCAATCCCATCATCAGTCTACATCCCCGACAGACATCAAACCAGCTTGTCTGACCTCTGACTACCATTCTCAATACCAGGTGCACAATAATCCTCTCAATGACTAGTCCCAAATCTTGGTCTAGACTGGCTAAAAAAAGTAGTGTGAAGCTCTTGAATCAAAATAAGCACAAGCAAGAGTACTGAGCAAAATGATCATACCTAAAATGATATCTGGCTCTCTTGGAACTGATTCCACTACAGTGTGTAACTCCAGTATCAATGAAGAAAAAGATGGGGATCAAAACAATGGTTGTTTTCGTAAAAAATACTTCCATTTCAACTGGTACTGGCCTATGGGGTCATTGTAGTATGAGTGGAGTGGCTGGGATGGGTTCCAATCAATTGGCTCGAGCCCACACAATGGAAACGATGGCATTGAGACCTGGGGCATGCGAGCTGCAGCTATGGGACTGGGGAATTCAGATCATCATACCACGTAGCGATCATTGATGAATGAGGGGACTATTAGAGTAGTGGTTTCTCCCTACCCATACCAGTGGTAGACCGATGCAGAGATCGGCCCTCACTAAGAACTATCAGTCACATGGGCTCTAAAGAGTTTTTTCCTTTCCTATTGCTACTCTGGTCTGGTAGTGTAGTCTTTCAGACCATATAGCAACATCACATCCCTGTAAGTCATAGAGATATCGCTGTTAGTGATCCTCTACTATAATTTATTTATTTATCCCAGGTCCTCTTTGGTTCCTCGGTTTCCTCCTTCGGTACCTTTGGGTATTTGAAGGTACCACCTTGCTATTATAACCCCCAATATATATATAAGTATCAATCCAAGAGCCCCAATATCATGTGGACATCATGGTCAAATCAAGTCACTACTCGAGACCATGGAAAAAGGTTAAGAGAGTTTATGGAATGGTTGGTGACCTTACACGTGGGTCCATGTGACTTCTATTGCACCTACAAGCCTTTGGGACCACTCATCCCTACAATTTTAGTGCATCTGGGTTGAGTGATCATAGTAGGGCTATTGAGTTCCCTACCCAATAATATCACCTTATTAGCTTAGTGTTTATCCCTTTCTATGACTTCAAAAGGCCTGATGGGGGAAAGAAACCCCAAGTGGGGCTATATACTCTAGACCTTCCATAAGGATGTTTGGAAGTGTTTTTCTATTTCCATACATGTACACCTCAAACTAGGTTCAGAGTCTTGAGCTTAGATCCATCCTATATGCTTGTTATTGGCATGTCTCCCAGCAAACTACAGCTCAAAAGCGCCAAACTATGGAAAAAAAATAATGTAACATTGTATTTACATTACACTTACAATATATTTATGTTCTATTTACATTATATTTAAATTATATAACTATATATTGACATTATATATTAGTACATTCACATTATTTAATGTTATATTTACATTATGTAACATTTGATTCATGAAAACATAATGTTATGTTACATAAATATACCATTTTTTTATGTTATATATATATTTTATGTCATACAACATTATATTTACACTATATTTATGTTATATTTATTAAAAAATTAAAAACATAAACAACCATCAATTACTCAAAAATTTATATAATTTTTTAAAACCCTTAGGAAAATTCAATCAATCATACCTTCAATGATTCCGGGGGTCACTATAAAAATGGGATGAGATGCCTTTGGTAGTCATCGTTGGGGAGTAAGGGGGAGTCAGGGTGACGACGGTCACCAACATGGGGGTTGGGGTCACAAAAATCCTCAATAGGAGGAGTCATGGTCAGGGTGGTCATCAACATGGTTTTTAGGGTCATGGTAGTACTCGAAATGGGGGTTGGGGTCATGGTGGTCTCTAGCTGGAGGGTTTGGGATCACGGTGGCCACCAGAAGGGGGTTGGGTTCACGAAATTAGCCGGAATGGGGTTTGGGGTCATGGTGGTCACTGGAAGGGGAGGACGGGGTAACGATGATAACCAATAGAGTGGATCGGGTCCCAGTGGTCACTGGTAGGGGGTTGAAGTAATTCCAGCATATGGAAGGGAGGTTTGGGATCATGGAGGCTTCTTGACGCGGGGGGGGGGGGGTGTTGGGGTCACGAACATCACCGAAAAGGGGGTCAGTTTCACAACAGTCAACAACAGTGAGTAGGGAGGGTCGGGGACATGAAGGATTCCAGCAAGGGGGGTCATGGAGATCGCTGGAAGGGAGTAGGGAGGTTCAGTGTCATGGTTATTGGTTACAGGGGGTCAGGTTCACAACAATCATCAGAAGGGTTCAGGTGGGGTCGGGGTCACGACGTTAGCCGATCGGGGGGTTCGGGGTCATGATGGTCATAACCAGGGGTGTTGGGGTCAAAATGGTCATTGTGAAGAGCTGGGGGTCAAGGGTCACCAATTGGGGGTGGTAGGGGTGGGGGGTTGGGCAATGAGAAGGATATAGGGGGAGGGGTAAAAATTAGGGTTTACAAAAAAATATTTTTCAGTAGTTTAAATAAAAATAAAAATAAATGTTAAAAAAATAGCGATAATTATTGTAAAAAATAGCTATATTATAATTTTTTATACTATTTATTTCACCGAATCAATTATAACCACAACTAATAAACTGCCTCTAAGAAATATTTATATTGGAAGAAGATAAACAATGTAGAAGTGTATGTATGTATATATATATATAACCATTTAGAAAAAAACTCTAATATATTTAAATTATTTAAACACTAAAAACAAACATTAACACATGATATAAAGTTTTAATAGAAACTATAGAAGAAAAAATAACCACACAAATATAAATTCAATATTCTTGTATATGATAAAAATAACTAAAGTATTGAAATATAATGTGAAAAAATAAAAAAAAATGATAAACACCCTAAAGAATATGAAATATTAAAACATTTCAAACATTGGAACATGTAAAAAATGAACAAATTATTTAAAATAATGATTTTGAAATGTATTAAAGAAAATAAAATTAAAAAAAATCACAACACTAACAACACGCTAAATGGATTAGGACGTTGGTAGGGTCTATTATTCTAGGACATTTGGGATTCTAAAATTATAATGGGCTAGTTGGGAGTCTGTCAGCCCCTGAAGGGGGTGTCACATATCTTTTCCATTCAACATGTGTATGAGTTGCTTCCTTTTCTTGTAATGTATAAGACCTAAATAAAAGTATTATACAACTAGTATTTACTATTATAAATAACAAAATATAATAAGAATGAATTACTTATCTTCTGTCTAATACCTAAAATTAAAAGGTTAAATAAAATTAGGAAAATTATAAAAATATAATTATAAAAATAATAATAATAATAGAAAATGGTAATAATAATCACATGATAAAAATAATAGAATAATAATAATTATACAAGGGTTGTGGAATGAAAATATAAATAAAAAAATATAATGAGAACCCTACACTACAAAAAAGAAATAATTTGACAACACTCAAATCCAAGACCTCATTTTTACCAAACAAGGACGTGAATAACTCCTCTGTGCTTTGTGGGAATAAAATAATAATAGTAAAAATATAAAAAAAAGTAAGGTTAACCAAATCAAGAAAATGTATAATCTGGTGACTATTGTAGTAGTAACACATAAGGTTGATTCATAGGAAAAAATGATATAGGTCAATGAAGTATATCTTTTTCAATAATGTTAATTCCAAAAATAAATGATGAGTATTTTAACTACAAAAAATCAAGTATTTGACATGGGAATAAATTTAATTCGACCATTGGCCATCCAAATTATGAAATTAAACACTACTAGTGGCGTCCACCCATTAAAAAATACAAATAAAAAACATTTGAAAAACACAAAAACCTATTTCCCCTAATGACCCTACTTCTACCTCACCCCTTTCCCCATTTTAAAACCCCAATATCCCTTCATCACCCATCATCTTGTATCCCACCCTACATCCACCCCTCATCCATATCCCTGAATCCTCCATCGCTCCACCGCCCCAACTCCACATAATGTCAATCAAAATCTATCATGTCCCACATTGCATCCAACCCTCATCTTTGGCTCTACCACCGTTGCTCCCACCATTGTCAGGTCCACCACCCCACCTCTGAACGACCTTGACCCATATCCCATAATCCATCCTCATCTATGTTCTCTTTCATCCCCTACCCCGCCTTCATATCTTTTCATTCCTCCTTTCCCAAACCATAATTACAGGACCCTACTGCAAACCCATCATCGTTACCGTCCTACTTATCACTCGTCAGTCATTGCCACCTCAATTCTCCACTACATAGAAATAAAATCCCATAATATATATATATATATATATATATATATATATATAAGTTCAATTAAATTCTCCACAGTGGAACACAATCCAAAGGAAAGAAATAATAGTGAACACGCAGGCCTGGGGACTTAACCCCGCAACTAGCCCCTCACCCCCAACCATTACAACCCCACCACCAATGGTGGGTCACTAGGGAATTATAATTTGATCATCCTATATTTTTTTTATATTTTTTCAAATAATAAATCTAATTTTTATTTTCCCAATTAAAATACACATTTATGTTTTTATATGTCATGGTGGGTTTTCATTCAATTCCTCTATAATTTCTTCATGGATTTTTTTCAATTCGACTCCAACAAATTTGTATTAATTTTGTTGTTGTCTTCACATAAAAACCCCTAAAATTTTATTATTTATTATTTTTTTGTATTTTATTTAGAATTGTAATTAGTAATTTTTGGATTATTATTTATATCTTGCATGTATTTTGTTTAATATAAAGAAATTTATTATTTTTCACGTGTTTTATTTCAAAATATGAAATTAATATATGGTAATGATTCACTGTGAATGATAATTTTATTCAATGAATGATTTAATTATATGATTTTCAAATTTAAAATGATAGTTAATTTTATTTTTCATGGTATATAATGTGTTAATTATATAATTTAATTTAATTTATTTTTATTAATATTTTATTAATTTCCCTATATGGTGTTATTTTTTTAAAAAATTAAATGTTAAGTAGATTTTTATCTATGTTAATATATAGTTTTGAGTTATTAATAAGATAATAAAACAACAGTAACAATTGGTGAGAATAAGGAACCTAATTTTATTCGATGCTGATGGATTTAAATTAGACCCAAGGAAAATTTGTTTAGTGGTGTTGGGTTTCTTGAAACCCATTTATCTTCAATGATATATATATATATATATATATAAAGGAACCTAATTCATATATTATGGAAAATTTTACACCTTATTTTGTATTCATGTTTGAATAATGAGTAGATCGATCCTATGATTGTTGGTTATTTAATTATGATTGGTTACTTTTTTTAGCATTCAACATAATGAAATATAAAAGTATACAATAATTTTATTATTTATTAATTAATTTATCAGATTTTTTTTCTTTTGTGATTTTGTTCAACATATATTTATGATTTGGTCAAAATTGTAAACTAATGAACTTATAATTATAACTTATTAATTTTTGGAATATAAATGTGGTGTTTGTGTAAAAAACAAATTATTTATATAACCTTCT
The DNA here is from genome assembly GCA_963277665.1 of Viscum album. Lineage (NCBI taxonomy): Eukaryota > Viridiplantae > Streptophyta > Magnoliopsida > Santalales > Viscaceae > Viscum > Viscum album. The sequence goes on along the minus strand of OY728167.1, from coordinate 515,051,026 downwards.
ATTACATAACTTTTCATATGAAAAATATTTATAAAACATGTAGAAGGATTTGTATTGAGGAAGAGAATATATTTATTTGGTGTGATTTTGTCTGTATTTGAGTCTGGACTCAATTTTACTAGTTCATGTAATTTTATTTTCTTAATCGTATTACTTTAGATCCATCTACATTATAATTCTTTTAAAATACTATAATTTTTTTCTTGATAAAATTATTTTTTATAATATGGATGTTTAGTTATTTTTTTCACAATAATATTCATTTAATATGATTTTTTTATCTAAAAAGACACATTCCCCTTTTGGAATTCTCTTATAGTATTTTTAATATATTTTTATGATAGTTTTAAATATATTTTTTCACCTATATTATCCTCATTTTTTTTTGTTTTAACATTTTATTAGTCTTTCAATTATATTGAAGTTACCACTTTTAATGTTTTACAATATAGATTCATTATTTATTTTGGGTGGTAATTGAATGTTGTTGAATGAGGGGTGGAAGACCAAGAGATGTAACTCAATATTACACATGGATTTCCATTTTCTAAGTGTGTTTTATGTAATCAATACAAGATTTTTTTTTTATTTTTTCATTATTTTGAAAAATTTCAAAATATGGTTATTGAAAAACCATTATGACTCACAAGAAAATCTTTCCAAACAATGTTGTATTATTTTCTAAATTTCATCACTTTTAATAGATTTGACTTATTTTGATGTTAATTGTTATTATATTTGATGAATTAGTTTACATATTATTTATCAGGATATAAATGGTCCTCATTCATGAGTAGAAAAAAACAATAGAGGAATATCAAATTTTATTTAAGTGAATGTAATGTCTCTCTATGAAATTTTCCCCTATTTGAGGAGGTAATGTGTATACAAACCTTTTCTATTTCTAGTATCTATATAGGTTGTGTTTGTTTTATATGAAAATTATTCTTATAATAGAGGTTTTCAAAAATGTTGAAATAAAATATATTAAGAAAATATAAAAATGGAATTTTTTTCATGAATCTAATGAATCCTAGTCTTATCATAGAGTTTTCAAGCTAGTAACAATTGAATTTTACATGGATATTGAATCATAAATTTGGAATGGTATATATTTTCATCGACCTATAAGCTTTTTAATTTTTACTTACATATATATGTTTAATGTGGATTTTTATGTTATCCTACATGATTGTTTAATTTTTTCTTGTTGGTAGCCTATAAAAAAACTATTTAATCACATGGTGTTTTATTTATGAATTTATATCAAAGGAATACTGGTTTTTGGAGTTTATTCCCACATTGAATGATGATCAGTGTTGGGAAAAGAAAATATTAGAAAAATGATAGATGTTTCATACTTATGTTCTAAATTTCATTCCACTATCTAAATGAGTAATTATAGGTTATAAAAAATATATATTTAAGACAAACATGAAAAAAATAAAACAAGATAGAGTACTTAAATGCTAGAGTATGAATATGATTGGTCTATAAATAAAAGATGTGAAAAATACATTGTGTGTTGCAGGTTAATTGATTAAGGTTAGAATTTATGTTGTCCATACTTTTTCTTATTGTACCAAAGATCATATTAACCATGAAAGTTAAAATCATTTTCTATTCATCTTGTGTAAGATTAAAAAAATAACATAATGATGAATAAAATATTAAAATGATTTCTTAATTATCCTTAAACATTTTGATTCTTTGGGTGTATTTGGTTAATTTTCAATTTGTGTTTTCAAGAAAGGGATTTGTGTCTATTATGTTATTTTGTAGTTTGTAGCATGAGATTCAATTTTATGATATGTTTTATTGGTTGTGTATTGACACAAAATAATAACAACGAGGGTTGAACACCATAAATAACAAGACCACCAGTAAGATATTGACTTTCTGAAGAATTAAAACATTTATTGATCATTTAATTCCACACTTTAATTATCCCACCCCATTTTATATATGAGTTTTTTTAGGAGAAATTCAATGTAATCTATAGTATCACATTTAATAATAAGAGAAATTTGTTGCCTTCCTTATAGAGAAGGTCATCTGACAAAACTACATGAAACCCACCTATCTATTTTCATCATCTCCCTACACGTGTTTATGATTTTGAGAGAGATACAATCCATCAATAAAAAACTAGTATCAAATCCAATTTGAATACCGAGAGAATAATTGAAACTATTATATGATGTTCGCTTCAGTTGACCAACACATCCAATGAAAACCCGATTATGTTAGTGCTTCCACAATACACTGAGGCTACTACCTATATGAATATAGAACTATAGACCACACCCCTTAGGGTTTCCATATGTTCCTATGAAATCATCCTATTCTTCCATCCACTCCCTATACCTTCAATTAATTAGTCCTATATAAAACAAGATAATGTTTTATATTTTGGGTTTTTTGTTTATATTATTATGGGGTGAAGAAAACATAAAAGAGGGGTGATAGTTTTTTTAGAAAAAAAACATAATGTGGTAGGGAACATGCCCAAATTAGAAAAAAAATTATGGAGAAAAAATTTGGGCTTTTTTTCGTATTCATTTTTTATTAGATTATGTTATTTAACGAGTCAATTTTAGAAATTTTAACTATTATGATTTCACTGAAGACGTCAATTTTTTTGGAAATTATGAAATTAATTTTTTATAGATAATTCCAAGATAAAATTAGTACGATAACACCCGAGGAAATTATTGAAAATTGACATACTAGAAAAGAATCCAGTGGAAAAATAATGTAGAAAAATTCCTATCTATTTCAAAAGATAAAAATCATGATAAAAATCATGTGGTGAGTCCACCTACCAGTGAAAATAAAAGAACAAGTGCACTTAATATCATTAGAAAAGAAACTAGAATAAGGATTATCCAAATATATTGAAACCAAAGATGAATATTTTGAAGAAAACAAAGGATATTGATGATTTTTATTTCCTTTTTCCTTGATTCTCAACCATTCAGAATGTCAGAAACTTGATTCGGGATATTCATTTCACATGTTCATGATTCGAGATTAGTTTTCAAGCCTTAAGGAGTCAGATGAAGGTGTTATTCTAATGTAAAATAACTATCCATACCCCATGATATGTATTATAACAATATAATTGAGGATTCATGATGGTAGAATTCAACACCTTACAAATGTGATGTATATACCGAAAATGGAGAAGGACATTATCTCTTTATGAGTCATGGATATGCTTGGTTGTGGAATAACTTTTAAATATAGAGTCACGAGAGTTATCCATTTTTCATTATGTGTGATGAAAGGTACTCATAAATGTGTTTTATTTTATTTGATAGCTAAGAATAATTTAAGTAGAGTATCGATATTAGATGAGAGTGATCTAAAAAATTCTAAATTGTTTAATATGAGACTCATACATAGAAATATTTTCAAATATTTGTGAGGAAAGTTGTTTTTAAAGGATCCAAAACCGGAAAACGTAACTTATACAAGAATTGAGTGATGGGTAAGAGGACTAGTGTTAGTTTCAATACTATAACCATGGAAAAACGGGACCATCGGAATACATCCATATCGATGTATGAGGACCATCAAAGGATGATTCATTTATAGGTAATCATTATTTTTAATATTCATTGATAATTAATCTTGATATGATTTGGTGTATGACATGAATCATAATGATGGATTATTAGATTTATTTCATAAATGGAAAAATACATTTAATAATATAAAGGATGAAATACCAAAAGGCTCAGATCATAAAAAAGTGAAAATTATACATCACATCCATTCAAGAAGGTTTATCCAGATGAAGGTATTGTGAGGTACTTTATAGTACTGGGAATGCCATAATAGAATAGAGTAAAAAACAAATTAATTGTACACTCATTGAAAAGGTATAGTGTATGTTATCTCATATTTTTTTGGAGAAAATCATTTTGGGAAGAGGAATTGATGTATGAATCACACATTGTGGACCGATTACCCACTTCTACAATTGATGGTAACGTTCAGATAGAGGTTTTGTCAAGTGATAATGTTTCTGAATATCAAAAACATCAAATTTTTGGTTTTACTGATTAATTTCATGTAACATACTAAATTTTTTATCCTAGATCAAATAAAACTATATTTTTTGGATTTAGTGATGGTGTACAGATTTAGGACTATTAGATATATAAGAAAAGAAAATAGTTTGGAGTCTTGAAATCACATGAAGTGAATATATGATGGTGGATTTTAATGAATCTGAAAAAGAGATGGATGTATCATATAAAATTATGACTGAAGTACCTAAAATTACATCACCAACTAATTAGGTGGAATAGAATTATGTGTAGTTAACATATTGAAATCCCTACTAAAGAAGTTCCACTGCAATCAGATAATCAATAACATGAGAGGATACCCATCAGTTGATCATTAAAAAATTATACGTAGACCTTCCATGTATGATGATATTTTTAACTATACTATTTATGTAACAGAAGATGTTGTATTGAGATGTTTTCAATAGAAAAGAGCTGGAATAATCGAAGTTAGCTATAGAATATGAATCAAGTTTTCTAAATCAGAATTAGACCTAGGATCTTGTTCCTCCCCCGATGAACAAAAATACAGTTTAGGGAAAATGGGTGTTAGTGAAAATGAAAGATGAAACTTTCAAGAATAGTATCAGGTAAAAGGATAGAATTATTTCTAATTAATTTCAATAGATTAATGGGATAACATGAAATGAAATGTTTTCTCTTATTGTTAGTCAGGGGTCTGTCATTGTTTTATGGGAATTTGTTTCACAATTTGATATGTAGTTTACTTAACATGATGTCAGGACAATAGTTCTTCACAGATTATTAGTGAAAGAGATATATATATATAACATATCCTGATGGGTATCATGTTCCATGACATGAGAAATGGGTTTTCAAATTAAAAAATCATTGTATGATTGAATGTAGTCATCAAGACATTTTCATAAAATTTGATACAATTATGAATAAATAAAAATATGTCCATAGTTAGTTTGATCAATGAGTTGACCTCAAGAAACTTCATGATGGAATATTTATTTACCACTTTTTAAATAATGAATATATTTACTATATTTATATTTATATTTATATATACTTATTAAATATATATAATTACATAATCATATATAATGGTATATATATATTTATAATTATAAATATAATTACAAATATATTAATTTATAAATATATTTATAGATTTCCATTTACTATATTTAAAAAATTATATATATATAAGTATAAATAAATAAATAAAATTTGTTAAAAAATTAATTATATTATTTAAAATAAATATTTGTATATTTAAAAAATTATAAAATTATAATAAATACAATTAAATAATGAATAAATTTAATATATTTATTATATATATATATATATATTTAATTATATAAATATATATAATGACAACAAATAAATTTATAATCATATACAAATATTTATAAATATATTTATAAATATATTTATTTATAATTATAAATCCTTTATCAGTGCTAAGGTTTTAGCATTATTAAAGATAAAATTTATAAAAGCTTATTATTTTAGCACTGATAAAAGATATCTTTATCAGATATTTTTTGGAATCACTGATAAAACCATCGCTGATATTTTTAAAATAACCCTAACCAAACTAATTTCAGTTGTGACTCTTAAGCTTTCACGGAAGTCCACTCTTGCCGTCGCTCCCCCACAACTTTCTCACAAACGAATTAAGCCTCGAATATAATGTATATTATTATTTTTCTCTTCCTTTGTAATTTTTTGTTTTTTTAGATTCCAAAGTGTGAATTAGTGCATCAGTTTCATGGCTCCATGCTCTCATGGGTTCCAGGTTTAGGGTATATACTCATTCTGATTCGAGTCTTATTGATTTTACAGGGCTCTTCTTTTTTAGTCCTAGTGTAGTGAGTCATGATATCTTCACATTGAGTTAGGTGATTCAAGAATACACTTTTACATTGTGTAAATTGTGGAATTATCATTATACTATTTTCTTTTGGTAAATGGTATGAATTAACCTGAGAAGTAAATAATTGGGATGATCAAATTAAAAATGGGAAGTGTATCTTATGAATTTATATATTTCTTCATGTGACTTTATGTAATAAATGGGGTTTGTTGTTATACTACTGAGAATTTACTTACTAATATGAAATATGATTTTTATACTTCAATTAATTTCTATTATTATCTTCTATAAATGGATAAATATTTAAATATAGTAATGAAATGACTATAAAAATAGTGATTATGGAAAGGGTGTTTATGCTATCCCAGAATGAATTAAATTAAAATAATGATTCAATGGTGATTATTTATTATGTTATGATGTCACTCTGTTTATGATTCTTAGTTCTTATTATCTAAAGTACTCAACAATTTATCTTTATTCTTATTCTTCGAGACATCTATGGTTCTCTCAACACTCACACATCTACAACACACACATATACATACAACTTCTCTATATTTTTTTCTCAAGAAACTCTTGACATTTTAGTACTAAAAGATACTTTTTATTTCTATGGAGTAATATAAAATTTCTATAAATGGAAATATTTTAGTATATAATACACATGTCAAATAATAGAATCACATGTGAACATATAATCTCTTCATGATATCCACATTCATGAGATCTTCCAAGTCAACTGAACAACATGGGACTATCCCTATGATCTCCATTATTTTCATTATTCTTTTATTTACTAAATGGTTATTCCAGATTTTATTCAACAGGATCAAGTTTCTTTCTTCTAAATATATTCCCATGATATCCAAAAATATTTAACTCTTTATAGCTATATAAAATGTACATATTCGATATCTTGCAGCATTGAGATTCCTCATTATGGAATGTGAGTTTCCTAGGAAACTTGTATAGAATCATCTATAATCTGTACACAATGTAAAAAAGTCAATCCACATTTTATTTTCATTAAGATATGATTTTTTTGGATATTTGGAACACTTAATATAATCTTGGTAATCATTTATATTTAATATTCATTTTTTTACTAATATTTAATTTCAAATACCCTCATTTGATATTCAAAATATAATTAATTTTGATCTCCTCATATACCATCTTGTTCATCTTTATAAAATAATTCTTGTAACAAGGATTAGAAAATATTTATCTTGTTTTGGAAATGAAAGAATGGATTTAGAAGAATAAAAACTAATTCCCTTCATCGGTTTTTAGAACTTTAGAATCTCTTTATATTTGACTGAATTTTATATTTTTTTTTCCTGATGATTACATAGAAAAAGGAATGATAAATATGCACTAATTTTTCATTATTATTTGGTAAATAATTCACTATCACATACGAATTTATTCTTATAAAAACCAGGGATGATCCTTACATAGGTTCATGTGTACATAGATGATACTTAAATGACCTTAGTAAACCTTACGTAGAACAAAAATCATCCTTAAATGGGTCCAGGTCATGTTTACATAGAGAATGATTAATTTTTATGTTGAGTAAATCTATGATTATGTATATTAATTCATCCTTAAACATATCATGGTTTTACTAACTTCTCTCTTGATTACTTTTTACAAAGATCTAGGCTTTTCCATTTTTCACACTTGTAGCTCAAAAATTCTATAATTTATTCGATTAATTCAGAAACAAATAAAATAATTTTCGACCTATCTCATGATTTTTAATTCACATTAAATTATATTTCAATGATTATGGGAATTATCAAAATAATTCCGAACCAATTTTAGCTCATTTCAATTCCCTTTGCAACAAATAAAATAATCAATCTAGAGTATTTCAATATCCATCAATACCTCCACTCAACCTCAAAGAACCTTTATCCAAGAGATATTAATATCTAATTTTAGTAGCTAATATTATATGAAACACAAGAAAGGTTTCCTCAAAACTCTAGCTAGCTTCTCCAAATCATTAAAAATTTATGAACTATTTCAAAAAAAAATTATACAAGCTATCTAGAATAGTTCATCAACCATATCATCTTCCAACTTATTTTTAAAATTTTAGATATTTATCCAACCTTTAAAACATTTCTTTAGCATAAAATATATATGAATAGTCATATAATGTTAAGTGATAATGACTAAGTAGCCAACTCTTCCACATTCCTTTTCCAACATAGGATAATTACTCTATTTCATGTACAATGATTTCCAACATCAACATCATTATTATTTAAAACAAATTGACTTTCCATTGTCTAACAATTCACAAAAAAAATATAACTACAACCCATGGGCAATTCACTGTTCAGTTAAATTTATTATGTTTAAAATTCCAAATACTTAAGAAACATTTGTCTATGAAAAAATAATATAATTTTAATATTAAATAATTTTAACAATATCCTATATAATTTAACTATTCATCTTTAAACCAATCAATAAATTTTGTTTTCCAATATATTTATTAGTGATGATTTGATTAATATATATTTTTAAGTGATTTAGTTGAGTAAGAAATAAATTTTATTACCATTTTTAATATGTTGTTTCATAATTATACATTAAATAATGATTTTAAAGCCCTTGATTTATGATTTAATGTGTATCAAAAAATAGTAAATTATAATAAATGATAGAGGAAACATTTATTCTTGAAATAACTACCTATCATTGGTAAGATTTCATAATTATTGGAATGAAGGCTCAAGGTTTGACAGATACTTTTCATTGTTCAAATGTCCACTATTATTTCAATTTCACACTAATTTTTTGTATCTTTGAATGAATCATATGTAAAATTTGTCCACTGAAAGGTGATAGTCACCTGAACATTCAAAATCCTTTAAATCTCCACTCATACTATAAATGAAAAACCACATGACCAACAATATACTGAGTTATGAAATGAATAGACATCAACTCCTCCCACATATTAAGATACCACCTAGAAATATTATAGAAACCATCCTTGAATTAATGATGTTTTCTCATGGGAAGGTAAGGAATTCTAAAATTCAGTCCTCATACCAATGGCCTTTTCCTTTTCATAGTGTAATTAAAGGATCTCTTTTAATGTTGAAAGTACAATGGCTCTCTCAGCATGAGTATGTGTAATATCACCATATGAGACCTCTCACAGTTACACCAATCAAGGATCCCCTCATAGGGATCAATATTTTACTGCTTTTTTTATGATTTAGGGAAAAAACTAAGAAATTTTGTTTTGGTGCTTCACCAAATCCCATCTTGAGAATATTTAGATTTAAGGAGACAATTTTCATCCTCATCATCTTAACCTCCCAAATATTTTTTATTGCATTTTTTGGCATGAGACTCATCCACCATCACTTCTAGATATTTACCTATTTTTCATGAAATACTTTGAGTAGTATTCCTCCCATACCGGGTATCAATGATCATTTTTTATGTATTCATAGGACAACACCTACCACCAATGTAGTAATTATTCTCTTAAATTACATTTAACATTTCTATTAATGCATACGGGAAATTATTTGAAACAATAAAATTTTGGGTTCTCGATATTAGAATTCTCTATAACTTTCACCTTTGATTATGAATTTCTTATGTGTATTTTTTTTAACAAAATTAATAATTTATGAACCAAATAGGATGGATATTAATTGAAAAGTGATTATTTGTAATAATATGACAAACAATCATGAATATGGATTTAATGGGTTTATTATGTTTGATATAGATATTACAAACAACCCTTCTCAAATCCTTTGTCTTTATTTACATTATTTTTACTCAATAAAAATTAGACCGAAAAATTTGGATGAAAATTTTGTTTTTCATGGAATAGATTAGATCAATAAATGTTGGACTTAATGTGGGGAAACTAAATTTAAAAACTGATTGGAATGATATTATGGTTTATAAATCATTTGATACAAATACTAGTATAAGTAATGATGGTGATCATATGGAATAAATGAAAATATAAATTGAACATGGCCTTTATGTTTGCCCAAAGTTTACTGGTAAGTTAAATATATATTCTAAGAGACCATTCTATTCTAGCTGAACTAAGTATACACCAATTTCAACTATATTGAAGTTATATAATTTGAAGGTTTGAAGAAGATGGACTGACACCAACTTTACAGAACCACTTAGTCTCTTAAATGATACAATTATAGAATAAAATTTAAATCTTTTTAAAATATATAATCCTAGATGAATTTTAAATTCAATGGGAATAACCTATAAAAAATAATTTCTTGTCCAACTAATTGCATATTTTTTGTAAGGACAATGATTCACTCATAAATTTACCTAAGTAGAGTGAAAATCTATTCAAGAAAAATGAATCAATTCCTTAAAAAGTTTTATAGTACTATACTATCATTACATGGTTTAAAATACTATATGGATGTTAGGAAAATGATAGAAAATTTACATGGAATGCATATACATTACTTAAATAGGGGAAATTAAGCCGTCTAGAAAACTCTCCCCAGTGGATGAAAATTTATTATGAGTATCATTAATTTGGATGTAAGCTAAAAACTCTTATATTGAATTATCTACTAATAGAATAAGTCATTTTGGTGTTTATATTAGTAATAACAATACATGGACACTCATTTTGGTAAATGGTAACTTTCCTCCATGGTTATGCATGAAGCACAAATACATTATTTTTTCTCTGATTATATATATACCAAAGAAAACCCATATATAATGATATTGAAATATATTTGGATCCATTGATTGATGATCTAAAATTGATGTGGGATATAGGTGTTATAAGTTGTGATTATCATATAGTTAAATAATTCAAATTGTGGGCCATGATGCACATGACAATGAATGAATTTCCTACTTATGGTAATTTTTCTGGCTATATCATAAAAGGAATGTTGGGGTGTCCCATTTTTGATGAATGCACACAATGAGTTTTGTTGAAACATTCCATGAAGGTTGTGTTTTTAAGACATCATAAAATTTTACCTCAATGATATATATATATACCGATCCTCAAGGAAAACATTCTATGTGAGTTCTGAAAAAGGTACAACACCTTATCCACTAACAGGTGATCAATTGTTCAATAATGTTAAATATATTAACACATTTTTCAGTAAAATATTTTTTAAAAACCTTAATATATGAGGTTAGAAAAAGTTATACATTTTCTTTGAATTATCATATTGCAAATTTTTGTATGTTATAAATTTTATTGATGTCATGAATTTAGAAAAAAAAAATGAATTTGATAGTGTTATTAGAATGTTACTAAATGTTATTAGAAAAACAAAATATGGAATCAAGGATTGGTTGGACATGATTGATATGGGGAAAAGGGATGAGTTGGAACCAATGTAGTGTAAAGGTAAGACTTTTCCTCCTCTAGTATCTTACACTCTATCCAGATTAGGAAAATTGAAAATTTTCATTTCCCTTAATGGTGTAAAATATTTAGATGGGTATACATAAAATTTTAATAATTCCATGTCAATGACTAATTTGAAGATACATGGAAAAAATCACTTTAAAATCATTTCTTGATGCAAGATTCCATTCTCATCACTTAACATTGCATTCTACCTTAAAGTGTTTGACAAATATTAACAAGAATATGCTTATTTTTCAAAGTCATATGTAGTAAAGTTATAGAATTGGTGAAGATTCCAATCTTAAATAAGGAGGTTTCACTCATATTATGTGAATTATAGATATTATTCTCAGCATAATTCTTTGATATAATGATCCACCTGATGGTTTACTTGGTTAGATAGTTATAATTATGTTTTCCTATCCATTATAGATAGATGTAACCTATTGAAAAGTATATGAAGATTTTGAAAGGGTATTTCAAGAATAAAATTAAATTATAAGGGTGTATTGAAGAACAATATATTGTTGAAGAAGATGTCAAATTATGTACCAATTACCTATTAGATGTTGACAACATCAGTCTCTCAGAGTCTGATAACAATAGATGTTATATGGGATATGGGATATTTGGGAGAGTTATTGATACAATTACCATCATAGAGTGGGAGCAAGATTACATTCACATTTTACATAATAGTAAAGATGATGATCCATGTGTTGAATCCCAAAAAAAATCTTATAGATTTAAATACATAAAAGGATTAAATATAGATATCAAATAAACATAATCAATAGTTTATATGATTTTTTTGAGTTCATATGTGTAAGGAGTTATCTAAAAATCTGAATTAAATTGTTGAAATGCTTTGTTGGATATCCAAAGAACAAAATTAAAATGTTATATTTATAATTGTTTTTGAAATTAATGGTTAATGATTGTATTAAAAAGACACCAATGACTACAGTATGATGAAAACTAGTGGAGTTACGGATATGGTGGAAGCTATGATCATATCTGGTTCCAAGGATAAAAATCTAATTTACGTAAATATTTTATATTTCGTAATTATCGAACAAATAAATGATTTTGATTATACAACATTTCAAGTGATCATTTTATATTGAAAATGGTTTCACAATAGGAGTGTAGTGAATGTTGATGAAATGGTATTCATGAAGGTGATTTTTAGGGTGGAATGGGAACAGGCAGCACCATTCACAATGCAATCAGAAGCAGTTCATGTATTTTATGTCTCATATCTGATAAAAATAGTTGGTATATTTTCCTAATAGTGACTAAAACAAATGTAGGGTTAGATGAAAAATCATTCTAGGATAACCATTTCATTAGGAGATCATAATATTTGCATAGAGTCCCTAATGTACATAATGACTTATACATTAGAGGGGACCACGACATGGAGATTATGATTATTGATAGAGGATCCAAATCCCATCAATGTTTTAAAAAATCAAGAGATTTAATTGATTAGGTTAATTTTTTTTAATATAATATACTTTTCCTCCTAATATTATATGTTGTATACTATATTAACATAATCTGAATTAAATGTTTGACTACTCATGTAGAAAAGTTCTTAGGAACATGATGATGTTACCAATATCATGGAAGAATAGGAGGCTAATAATAAAGAAGTATAATTATTAGGGGATCGACAACATGTATATGAAAAAATAATAATGGTTTAGCATCATAGTGTTGACTAAAATTATCATGGAAAAAGGTAAGGGTTTCAAATTTGAGCTTGGATAGAATCAACACGCACAACCTATTAACCCAAAGAATTCAATGATCATTAGTTATGGTTGGGTCACAATGTGGATGAGTTTTCCAATATAGAGTCATGTAACCATGTCCAGTCCATAATGAAGGAAACCCTTCAGGAAGATAAAACGATAATGATACAATAACCTTTCTCTATTTTAACAAAAAATTATATAATAAAACGTTGATTTATTTTTCATTATTTCTTATAGAATTCATTTAGTTTAGATTATTTACATAATAAATACATCTTAATGGCCTTTATAAAATATGATTGTGTATTACAAACTCTTATTAACATGTATAATCTTAGGGAGATAGGGGGAATTATATCCCCACTTTCAATTTAATTATTCACACATTATAATGCATGAAACATGGAATGATTTCAATAGTTATCTTGATGAGTAATAATATCAGGGGATTTTATTTGGTAATATATAATTTGAAATTATTTATTTTTTAAAATTTTGATTCAATATAGTTAATTTATGAAATAAAAAAGGATTACTGAAAATAAAGACCGTTAATCAAAACCAATATACCCCTGTCACAAAGTAATGATGGGGTACACTTCACTAGAAAAATAATTTTTTATTTATTTTAAATAATAAATAAATATTTTATGTGATATGGAAAAACAGATGTTCCTTTTTATATGTAGATGGATGAATCAAAATCTAAAGCCACTTTCATCCCACATCATGTGCTATAGAAGGAGGATCACATTAATAAGTAGGGTAAACTAGTTGATAAAAACAAAAAAGAATTATAGGAAATATGTATAAGTATTATAAAATTGTAATTTTTTATTATTTATTATAGTATTACATAAAAATATATATTTACTTTCATACTATTTTTAAAAAGTTCAGAGACAATAATCATAAGTGACCATACCAAAAGAAAAACTACTTTTAGTAGCTTTAAAGTGTTGGAACAATATGGTCACGTTAGAGGGGTAGGTTTTGGAGTGTCTCCTCAAACATATTTCAAGAAGAAAAACCATGTAAAGATACATATTATTCAATGAATGGATTATAGGAAAAAATATATACTTTTTAAGATATTAGTTTTCATTCAGTTTTGATAGACCAATATATGCAAATAGATCAAAGAGAACCAACAGTTGAAAAAATATCATCACATGAACAACCAAAAGACCTCGCTAACAATGAGGATAATAATTCCTCTCAACTGCATACCTTACTTGAGTTAATAAATTTTATCATTACTCTTTCTCCAAAATATGGATGAAACAACCTTCGATAACTTTATATTAATAAAATTCTATAGGATGAAGTTGTATGTCATTTTTATCTATGAACACCCACAAACTGCCTTTTTCCTAGGGGTATGGTGTATAATATCTTGAGAGAAATCCTACACAACATCGAACTCCAAAAAGTTTACATGAGAGTGGGGATTGAGTTAGCTCAAGATTTGAGTGCTATGTTTCCTATTATCCATGATGATCTAGATATTAAAACAGTAAATGATGTTATTGGATATTTTGAACCACATCCATCCAGTATTACAAAGATACATGAGGTACGTCCTTAATGAATTTTTTCAATTGAGAAACATTTAACCATTGATGTAAAACAATATGATATGTGTTATGGTATTACATAATGATAAAATGATGGGAAAATTTAAGATCAGATCAAGAAAATCTAGTTAGTTGACCAAGAAATAAAAAAGGACTTCTGAGAGTACCTTCTCCCCTCCACTTCCACTATGATATATATTAGCATTAAAACTTGATGTATACACCATATAAAAAAATGGATATATGTCCTACATCCCATATAAAGAAGAAATATTTGGAATTTTCATTACACACATGGTTGGTCTTGAGAGTATAAATAAAATTATTATGTTTTAATGGTTGGGAGTCTTAATTGTGAATTCATACATAAGGAGAATTTTCATAATACATATTTCGAAAAAATTATCTAACATTTTTATTAATGTTAGTAACTATTCATATTTTATATAGGATTTTATATTACTACTATATAAAGGGATAACTGTCAGAAGCGTGATTTGGATTCAGCAATACATATATTATTTATACGTAAGGAATTTTTATGGAGTTGAAAGATATTGATATAAAAAAATATGTGAAAAACAAGGCATTTTAGAAGAAAATAACAAATGAAAGACTCTTTTTTGTGCCTATAATATAGGGAAAATACTCTAAAATGTAATCAAATAAAATATACTTTTATTTTGTTTATTACTAATTTTTTGGTTTTTAGGAAGTATTGGATTCTGATCATGATCAATCTAGGTACCCAAAATATATTTTTATCGAATGCATGGATATCCAACAGACCAACCACACAATATGTGTATTTCAAATTTTTAATGCAATGTAATTAGTATTTTATAGATAAAATTCAAAATATATTTTTTAGTTGTTTTAAAAAAATAAAAATTATGATAGGGATATCACTAAATATAGGAAAAATAAACATTTGAAGTTGATGACTGAATATATGAATCCTATTCATTTATTCAAATGGAGGCTGATTTGGGAATATATATAAATATTTAAATATCAAAACATATTTCAAGACATTTTACGTATTTTGTTTAATGTTTCTAAAGTGTATGAAGTTGTATAATAATAACTATTGTGGATATTATAATTCCAAATTTATGAAACATATCATTTACCATGGAAGGACTAGTATCCTTGAATAATTAATTTCTAAAGGTAATTAAAATTTCAGTAAAAATGTTTCTTAGTAATTTGTTTTTATATATCTTCTCAGTACTATTAAGATTATTGAAAACCTTCTTACTTAAATGAATAATTAAATTTGTTTAGAGATGAGTGGGAAGTGTACATGTTTTTATAATGTTTACTGACATCAAATTTATGTTATTACCTGCTATGTTTGTGATCTAGTAAGAGATATGATGTAAGAAATTTATTTTTTCTATGAATAATTAATATCAAAATACTTATATAATATTTTTGATATTTTTCTCAAGGAGATGCATAATGGATAAAATCAATTTTTTTAGAAATGAATGAGAATAATACATGATGTGATAATGTATATAGACATCATGAAGTGGTAACTTCTTTCTAGTGATTTAGCTAATTTTCACATCATTTTATATGTGTTTTTTTGTTTAATTTCCTCATCATATTTACTTGATATTTTTTTAAATTTACACATTAGTTCATAGAAAATGTCACATTCTCAAAACGAAGGAAACAAACTCAGATTGTTTTCAAACAGTAGTGTAGTAATCCATTTGTCATTTGTGATGTATAAGAATTGACCACATGTCAATCCGACACTCGATGTGGTCAGTATGACTCAAGTATGTGTTTTCAATTCAAAATTTCCATTTTTATTTAAAACAATCATCAACAGTCTATATTGATAAAATGAGTAGGGATTATTTTCAAACATTTGAAAAATAATCCATAATTCATTTTTCACACGTTGGAATTGACTGAACGTCAATATGAATCACGATAAGGTCGGTACGAATAAAATTATGTGTTTTTAATAAAGAAGGGTCATTTTAGTTTACAAAATATGTCAAATAGTCAAAACCAAGAAAACAAGATTATATTTTACACATATATCATGAATATGTGACTTCTTACAAAATATTTATTTTATTTTCTCATCATTTTATTTACATTTTTAGAAAACTTTCTTATCATTATTTTCTATACTTATTTTGTTAATTTTTATAGATATCACAAAGAAATGAATTCTACAACAAGGATGATTCAATCATTTACTATGATCATGCACACAACAAGGATACTGAACTAATGATGATGCAATTTTATTTTTAACCTCCATTAAATTCAACATTATGGGTTATCAAAAAACAATACTGTTAGATAAACCAAAATATTTAATGAATTGTAGGATAAAAAGACATGGTGGAATCAACCATACCTCAGTTCGATACATGGTGTACCTGGTATGAATCAAATATTATGATTTTAGTTTAAAATTTAAAATTTATTAATGTATTGTTTCATATTTACGTTTAATTTATTTCTTTATAATATTGTTAATATAAGAATTTTTTCCTTATATAGGTGGATTCATTTTCTCTAGTTGGTGTGGTTTGTTTGAATATTATCATGATCTTGAGAGATTGTACATTGTCACTAAAACTGAGATAATGGAAACAAGGAAATGGGTTATGAAAGTATATAGACATCATGAAAATGTGAATTCTTACTACTTATTTAGTTAATATTTCCATAATTTTAACTATTATTTTTAAGTTAATATCCTTATCATTTTTGTTTAATACTTATTTAATTTTTCTCATATATTTTAAGGAGTCATATTTCTCTTTCAACTATCAATAAAAATACAAAAATAAATAGAAAATTTTCCTTTTGGATGGAATAGGAAATCCCATGCTGCCTGAAACTTGTAGTGCTTCACAAAGAATGTGGTTCCCTATTCCATCCCAATGGAACATGTCTTATCTTTAATTTATTACAATATATAGTTGAAATAAAAATAGACACCCCATACTCAATAATCCACACCATAATCTAATATGAAATTTTCTCAGTATAAATATAATTTCATGTTCTTAGTTTATAATTTAAATTTTTCTTAAAACACACATCACATCCTCAAAACTAAGAAAACTAATTCAGATTGTTTTTATACTTTAATAAAATGATTTATATGTAATTTGGGATGTTTATAAATCATTCAAACCTTAATATTATGTATGGTGTGATTAGTATGTCTCCAAGTGCGTATTTTTATTTAAAATTGATATTAATTTTAGTAAAAAAAAGAACTGTAATACTCAAAACTAAGAAAAAAATCAGATTGTTTTGATAAATTAATAATATGATCAATAAATCATTTTTGACGTTTAGGAATCATTGACACCTCAATATAATACATGGGTTTCCTGTTATGAATCAATTTGTTTGTTATAAGTTTAAAATTGACATTTTAGTTCAAAACGTGTGCCGCTCAGTGAAAAAAAAAATCAAAGGCACTCATATTGACTTGAAAATTTAGGAAAATGATACATAAGTAATTTTTACATATAACAATATGTATCATGTCAAACAGACTCCCAATATTACCGATATGACTCAAAGTTCATGTTTCCAATTTAAAATTAAATTTTAGTAAAAAAACACAAGTGATATACACAAAACCATTATGACTGTTTTGATACATAATGAAAATTATCCATATTTCATTTATGATGTGTACAAATTATCCACACCTCAATATGAAGCACTGTGTTACTAGTATGACTCCAAGTGTGTCTTTTTATTTAAAATTGAGAATAATTTTATTAAAAAAGGAAAGTGGCATACTCAAACCCTATAAAGATAATTCTTATTTTTATAGTACTTTTGTAAAGTGATCCATAAGTCATTTTTGATATTTATAAGTCATTTTCACTTCAATATGATACATGGTGTTCCTAGTATAACTCAATGTATCTGTTATTTGTTTAAAATGACATTATAGTTTAAAAAGTGTGTCCCTCACTAAAAACTGAGTAAACATACTCATACATTCACAATAATTTTTTAAAATGATTCATAAGTCAATTTTGATGTGTATGAATCAATCTCATATCAATCTGACATATGATTTGACTGGTACAGCTCAATGTATCTGTTTACTATTTAAAATAACATTTTAGTAAAAAACACTGGTGAAATACTCAAAACAAATAAAATAGTTTCATATTGTTTTATACTTTAGAATAACAATCCATAAGTCATTTTTTGAGGTGTAGGAAACAACCAAACCACAATATGATATACAATGTGACTGGTATGAATCCAAGTGTGTCTTTTTTTAAAAAGTTTATATTAATTTTATTAAAAAATACAAGTGACCTACTCAAAACCAAGGAAACAAATTTGGATTATTTTAATACATTAGAAAAAATATCCATAAGACATTTTTTATTTTTAGCAATTAGTAGAACCATAATCTGCACATTTTGTAACCGGTATGACTCCAATTTTGTCTTTTTATATAAAATTGATATTAATTTTAGAAAAAAATGAGTAATATACTCAAAACTAGGAAAATGAATTCAGATTTTTTTGATAATTTAGGGGGAAAATCGCAATTAATTTTTGATGTGTAAGAATCGTCCTCACCTCAATATGACACATGGTGGTTTTGGTATGGCTCAATGTGTCTATTATCGGTTTAAAATTTACATTTTAGTTCAAAAAACATGTTAGTCACTAAAAACTAATAAAGCATGATTTTATTGTATTGATAATTTATAAAAAATATTAATACAATATTTTTGATGTGTAGTAATCAGTATCACATCAAACTGACACACGTTGTGACTGGTATGACTCCAAGTGTGTGTTTCCAGTTTAAAATGACATTTTATAAAAAAAAGTGACATACTCAAAATAGATAAAATGCATTCAGATTGTTTGTATACTTTATTAAAATGATCCATATGTCATTTGTCACATGTAGTAATCATCCTCACATCAATCCAACACAAGTTGTGACTGGTGTGACTCCAAGTGTGTTTTTATTTATAATTGACATTAATTTTAGTAAAAAAGGAATTTGAGATACTCAAAATAGAGAAAAAAGATCATATTTCTCTGATACTTTTGAAAAAATATCCATATGTAATTTTTTATGTGTAAGAGTTAGCCTCACCTTATTCTGATACACAGTGATCTCGGTATGACTCAAAGTGTGCATTATCTTTTTAAAATTTACATTTTAGTTAAAAAAGTGTACAACTAACATTATGTGAAGAAAAAATTCTTGTATTGACTTCATAATATTTTAATATGATTCATAATTCATTTGTGACATGTAATAATCAATCTCACATCAAACCAATACATAATGGGGCCGATATAACTCAAAGTGCTTGTTTCTATTTTAAAATGACATTTTTGTAAAAAACATAAGTGAAAAACTGAAAAATGAAAAAACACATTCATATTGTGTTCATACATTATGAAAATAATATTGAAGACATTTTTTATGTGTTAGACTTTGTGTCAACTCAATCTTATGCATAGTGTGACCAGTATGACTCCAAGTATGTCTTTTTATTTAAAACAGACATTAATTTTATTAAAAAAGACCATTGAAAAACTAAAAATTGAGAAAAAACATTAGGTTTTTTAATAATATATTAAAATGATCCATAAGTAATTTCTGATGTCTAGAAATCATCCACAATTCAATATGATACACGGTGTGTCCAATATGACTCAAAGTGTCTGTTATCAGTTTAAAATTGAAAATTTAGATAAAAATGTTAGTCACTCACAGGAAACCAAGAAAATACTCTTTTATTGTGTTGATAATTTAGGAATATGATTCATAATTAATTTTAGGAATATATAATTTTACCACACATTAATCTAACACATGATGTGGATGTTATGACTTGAAGTACATGTTTTCAATATATAAGTTCCATTTCAATTTAAATCGCACAACACATGTCTAAAAAAAGAAAATGATATCATATTTTTTCTCATCATTTTAAATTATATTAATTAAATAATTTCATAATAATTTTTATATAACACTAATTTAGTAAATTTTCATTGGGATAATTATTAAATAAGAATAAGAAATGGCATGTACAAGAATAAACTTCAACTCAATCTGAAACACAATGTTACTGGTATGACTCAAAGTATATTTGATTAGTTTAAAATTGACACTTTATGTTTAATTTTTTTCTTTATAGTATTACTAAAAAAATATTTTTTTCTTATAGAGGTTCAATATTTTGCTCGAGCTGGGGTGGTTTGTTTGGCAATAGCATGATCAGGGGTTAGGGACCAAATACATAGGAAAATTAATGTATTTTAATGTTTGTGATATTTTTTACTTACTCGTTTAATTATAGAAACCGGTTTTTTAAATGAGAATAATATATAATTTTTTTATTTGTGTTGTAAATTTTATTTCATTTAATTTCTATATTTTGAACTTGTATTTTATATTTTTTGCTTATATTTTTTTTCTTCAGTGTACTATAATTTTTACAGAAAAATCCAATAGTATTATTTTTTATCAGAAGTAGTAAAATCACTGATAAAATCCCAGGGTTTTTAATAATGATTTGGTAATCAAAATATTTTTTTCACTAACAATGGTTATTTTTTTCACTATTAAAGGACATATGTATAGTAGGGGTTCAAGAATCCCTAGGGTGTGCATGTTTTTATTTGTATTTATCCTATCCCTGAGTAGTAATATTATTAATAGTTTTTAATTTCATTCTCATTTATTATATTATTAATTAAATATTTATTAGGTTATTAATAGTTATTTATTATATTATTTTTAATTATATTTTATTAAATTATAAAATATTATTAATATACTAATAATTTATAAATAATTACTCTATTAATTATGTGATTATTATTATATATTATGGGAAATGGTATATATTCAGGAGCTTCTATTTCTAGATCCTTAATGGTAATTAAGGTTTTGATTTGATTAGAATTTATCCAGAGTGTTATTTTGATCAATGAGAGGAATTTTCTCAAACATTGAAGATTTTTGAAGCTTCTAATGTTTTGAGAAAAGATAATTAAGCCACATTGAACTTGAATCCCACTATGATTTCTTTATCTGGTGCGAAGTAAGTTTCTCTAGTGATTCATGAAGAGATGACTTCCGATACATTGAAGAATCACAATGTTTGAAAGATATTTAGATTAAAAAATGGTTAAATTGACTTGAGATCCAAGTATATATCTAATTATCCTGATGAATCTTTTCAACATAAAAGAACTATGAGAAATGAACCCTATAATTCTTCAAGAAAAACCCAAATTATTGAGGATTAAATCAAAATTTGTCGATAGTTAATCCTTTATTGATTGGATATTCCTATTAATGATAATCTGTGGAATATGGAGGATCTACAGAAGCATATCATCAAAAATCAGGGATTCAGTTGATGGAAGATAACTTCGATATATTTTCCCTTAGAGGATCTCAGAATGAAATCTTAGGGCCTCAAATTTGATTCAATAAAAATGAACACCTTATTAATTAAATATCATGATCCCTTATTTGATATATACTTAATGAAATATTTGGTCACCAAACTATTGATTCATATCACATGCGTAAATTTTATTAGCACATGAAAATCCTAAGAGATGTTTCTGCAACTATGGTAATACCCATTAAGTCTGATAAAGAAAAATTTATTTTTAGATATGGTCATTTTTCTAGAGTTTTTGTTGGGGTATAATATAGTTATCCCCTTATTGATACTATGTTTATTGTTACTAATGAATTTAATCTCGATATCTTAGTTGATTACGAATGATTTCTGGATTTATGGGATATATGAAATTGTCTTCGACACTCAATTGAGAGGTTCCATAGAAACCTGAATTGCATGAATTGTAAAAATTATGGGCACAATATTGACCATTTTAAATTCAAATTTTCTTTAGATAAAACAACACCACCTATTTTTTGTTTAGTATTATTTATTTGTTAGTATTTGGATTAGGCATAGGGAGTATGTTGAGGATTAATTTTAGGATTGTTTCATAGGTTTATATTAAAGGTTATGGGTTAGGTTTTATGGTCTAGGAGATTTGGTGTTTAGGATTTAAATTATAGTTTATTGATTAGGTTGAGGGTAAAATTTATGCTTGGGAAAAGTATTAGTTTTAAGGTCTAGGGTTAGTTGTTAAGGTCTAGAGGATTTTGTGTTTTGGATTTAAATTTTGTTGTTATGGTTTGGAGAGTATGTTAAAGATTAAACTTTGGTTTTTGTTATTGGTTTATTTTATGGTAAATGGTCAAGTGTTAAGGTTTATAGGAGGTTAGGTGTTTAGTAAATAGGTTTTATGTCAGGGATTAACACTTATGTGTTTAGGTTATGGGAGTTAGTTATAATTTTATCATTTAGGTTTGGTTTATTATTTTATTAGGGGTTATGTGTTAAGGTATAGGTTTTAGTTATTGAATTTAATATATATTTTCGGTTATAAGTTTAAAATTTAAGATGTAGTGTCAGTTATAGGTTTAGTTTTAAGGTATAGGGGTTGGGGATTTGGTTTATGTTTGGGTTATAGGTTTATGTTTAGAATTTAAGATGTAGTTTGGGTAATACGTTTTGTTTTAAGGTCATAGGGGTTATGGATTTGGTTTAGGTTTGATTTATATAATTATATTTAGAATTGAAGATTTAGTTTGGGTTATAGTTTTAGAATTTAAGATCTATTTTTTGTTATTGGATTAGAGTTTAAGATTTAGTTTTAGTTACAAGTTTTGTTTTAAAGTTAGGGGTTATGTGGTAAGTTCTATGGGGATTTGGTGTTTAATATTTTTTGTAGAATTGGGATCTGGTATAGGGATTAGGATGAGGATTTAATTTAGTGATTAGGTTTTAAATCCATTGTATTTTAAAAATATGACTATGTTAGATAGAATATACTGCACTCAACCCCAATATTAAACTAAGCATGAAATATTATTATGACCATTATAACCTAGCCAATGAATTAGTAAGAATGAATTATAATAATCATATTATGAAATATATATAATTTTTATATTCAATACACATTTATTTTATATTTATTAGGAAATAATCACTCAATTTTTAGTGAAGTTATTTTATGCTTCAAAAATACAGCTTCTCCAAAATTTATTTTTATTGATTTTTATGAGAGAATATTACAATTAATTTTTTTAAATTTTATAAATTTTATTAAGTAAAAAGGATATAAATTTTTAAATCTTCGTATTAAAATTATCTTATTGTTATTTTTTTGGATTTTTTTAAAATATTGATTTTTCAATGTATAGTGGAAAATACCAATTTTTGTAAAACCATATTCTCTTTTCATTAAAAATTTCCATTATGTTATGAATTTAATATTAAATTAAGATAATAATTATGAAGTTATAAATAATATAATTAATTACATAGGAATACTCTTTATACATTATTTTTGGTAAAGGTTCATTTTTTAGCTTACAAACACATTTCTCTAAAAACTACTTATCGTTATGATTTACGAATTAATATTAAATTTATTTTCTATAATCTATAGGAATTGAGTTATATGAAATGGAAATAATTATTTAATTAAATTTAAATTTATCCTAGGATTAATTTTTTACATTTTTCTAAAGAAGATGGATTTTAATGAATATAAAAAATACATTTTTTATGAAAGATGGTATCTTTTTTTATATCACCAAGACATAAATATAATATAAAAATTCATTAAACTTATGGAAAAAATAATATATGATAATATAATACAAATATAATTCCAAACATAAATTTTTTAGTTTATTTCATGATAAATATGAATATCATTTTAAGTGCTGACGTAGTGCTTGCGCAACACTAGAAAAGTAAAATTTTGTTTCTTAAATATAATATTTGATATGAGAGATGTATGTGATTTTTTTAAAAATATTAATATTTGGTATGGATATAATCTATTTTTTGAGTTATATAGCAAGTGATTTTTTCAAATGCTTTGGTAAGGCTAAAAAAGTCAAAATGACATATTTAATAAGTTTTAATGATATAGATGATAGTGAATATACATATTTATTAAATATATTGGTTTATATTGAGGTTTTTATGAAGTTAATATATTTTTAATTTTTACTGATTAAATAATTACATAAAAACAAGTAATTTTAAAAACTGTAAAAGTATTTTTTTTGGGTAATTCATAGTGTCACAAAAATTATATATTTAAATATAATATATTAGGTATGTTTTAAAGGATTATATTGTAATTCTTTTACTATCATGTTTTTTTTGAAAAGTCAAATTAAATGAATAGTTCCAAAAATAAATTAATGATATTTATATTAAATTTTTTATTAAATGATTTAAAATTAATAAAAAATATTATATTCAAATAATTGTATATGATATGGTTTAAAATATAAAAAATTTACAATTTATGGGAAATTTTTACCTTTATAGTAACTTTATTGACCCATAACAAGTAAAAAACATTGTTGTTGATATAATTCTCAAAAGAGTTAATAGGGGTTAAACCAACGAGATAAGGGTAAAAAATAATATAAACTTGTAAAAATTTTATTTTATGTGAATATTTATACCCATTATTATGATATCTTTGAAATATATTAAAGTTTATCCATTTTTACTTGAATATTAATTTAGATTAATGTAATACTTTAAGAAATTCGAAGAGTTCACTTGCCCTCACTAATAAAAGGGATCATACTCTCCTCTCTTCGTCACAAATTTTGAGAAATTTAGTTTAGAAAATAACTAAAAAAATCACTCCGAATGTTTACTACACATGTCCTAGAGTCCTTGGTTTGATTATAAAACCAATCTAGGAAGGATTTAGGTATAAACCTATAGAGGTTTTCCGAAGAATCGTTATAGTTCATAACCAAACATTTTTGTTTTATTTATTCTTCTACGAACATGAAATATTTTAAACCATTATAAAATAAAAAAATAAATATAATAAATATAATTAGTTGTTATTATGTGAATGTAACAATACATATCTATCTCCTCTTCCATAAAATTGGAAATAAAACCATAATTTGTGTGTTTGGTGAACTTTCGCCTTGCGAACTGATGTAATTTTTTCCCATCACAGCCTCTCACAGATGGTTATAATGATAGATTTAATGTATATATATATATATATGAAAATTTCAAAATATTTATCATTATATAAATATTATATATCTTCTAATTTCTTACCTTTCCATCCATTGAAAAATAATAATGTTGTTCATGCGCATGTGTGGACTACCACTTCTACAAGACAATGTGATTTTTTTCATCACCACATCATAAAGATGATATATATAATTTTAATAAAATATAAAATATTATATTTATTATATAATAATTATTATGTGATGATAAAAATAATACTTACCTTATTTCAATCTTGATCACTGAAAATGGGAATGTTACTCATGCATACATGTGAAATAATGTCTCCTTGATTGTAACATAATTTATTTTTTATAACCATGTTTCATGGTTGGTTTTAAAAAGTATAATTAATGTATAAAAATTAAAATTATGTTATGATTATTCTTATGGATATTTTGTAATAATTAAATATGGGACTGTATTCAACTTACTGAAGTCATTTTGAACATTTGAGCCTAATATCGTCAAAACATCTGGCATGAAATTAATTGATGAAGTAATTGTATATAAAATTGTAATAAATATAATAATTTGAATAATAATATTTAAAAAGTGTTGGTCGGAGTGGACACTCAAGAGGGGGGGGGGGGTGAATTGAGTTCCAATTAAAATTTCTGTTAAAAACTTTAGGATTAAAATCCCCCAAATAAAAACATCCCAGTAAATTTAATCAGTAAAGATATAAGTGATTTATTGTTCAATAGGTTTCTCAAGAGGTTGATTAGTCCTCAGTTGAATCAGTGTGAATACCGATTCAACTTTTGAAACAAGTTTAATAAATTAATCACATATACACACTAACCAAAACTGTTACACCCCAAGATTTCATAGTACGTTATTTCTTCAAAGTAATTCGATAACTTGGACTACACGCAACACCGAGTTCTAGCGCACCATTACTTACCAAAAAAGCCGTTCCAAAGCGGTTATGAATAGTATTAACTGAATTTTGAACTTTATATAATCCTTATAATTTTAGAATCCATATTATGGGGTTCTTAGACATAATGTAAGAACAAATACATTTTTTAGATAAAAGAAGTATTTTTCAAAAAAATGAAATTTTACCGCCTTTTAATGGAAACACCTTTTAAAATCCAGTATTTGAAACTTTTATATATTAAATTTGACAAAATAAACTTCTTTTTTAGAATCATGACATAAGAATTTAGTTTCGATAATGTTTTGGTGTTTTTATGATAACTTCCATATTTGGGTGAATAGTGAATGATACTATATTTTAACTGAAAACTACTTTTTAAATAAAAATAATTTATGTTGTTAAATTATAAATTTTAATGGTTTGTAAGTATAAATAGATTATATTTTTACCATTTAATCCAATTATGGTAATTTTAAGTAATTTCACCTTGAAATTGGACATAAACAAGTGTCAAACTCTTGGTAGTTATTATTTCTTAAAAATACACATTTTGTTTTTGACAGCGGGAATTATTTTTAAATTAATAAATACAACTTCTATGTTTTGAATTTGGTAAAATAGACTTAATTATTGAATTCAGAATATAAAAATTATTTTAGGGTGAATTTTTGGTATTTTTCTGAAAACTTTTAATTTTTGATGAATAGTGAAAAACACTAAGTTATAGTTTAAAACCGAATTTTTATATAAATAATTATTTATTTTATTTCAATTTAAATAAGGTCAAAATAGATACATAATACCTATATATTTTTAATGTAATTAATTGGAGTTAGTTTAGAATAATTTTAGATATATAAAAATTTTATTGAACTTTTCACCGTCTTTTACCCACCTCCTAGGAGAATTTGGAAATTCACATAAAACATAATTTTTCTACTTCTGTGAGTGGAATTTAAAAAATCCGAGTGAAATGGTTAATATCAATGAGTAAAATGTGGTTCAATGGGATGCAAATAATTTTTGTTGAATAGTAACTTTTTACTTTTAATTACCACGGTAAAATGTAAATAGTGTAATTAAGAGTAAAAATGATATTATTATTACCCTAACACATGTCCTAATTCTATTGGCTAAGTATAATTCGACCAAAAACAACCTTAGGAATAAAATATGAACCTCTATGGTCCACATGGATTATATTAGGACATTTATTATTATTTAATTCAAAGAAGAGTTAAAAGAGTTAAAATCAATGTTTAATAACTAAAAATTTTTTAATATAGGGTTATGCATAAGATAAATTCAATTATAAATATTCATTAGAAATATAAAAATATTTCCTACATAATGGTATTTTATTTTTAATTTTTAGACATTAAATAATTTAATTTATTTTTGACATAATGATGATGCAGTAATTACCTCATTAGAGAAATATTAAAATAATTGATATCATAAATACCCAAATAAATATAATTTGAGACTTTTATTGAATTAAAAGAATTTTATTGGTTAAAATGACATGTTAGGACTAATTTAATGAATTTGGTTCGAATTAATAAAGTTTTTAAGACTATAACAAAAATCAATTATTAAATAGTGTCAAAATTGACATAAAAGTGTTTTTAAAAAATATATTATATTATTAATTGATATTATATTCATAAAAGTATAATGTTTGGCCAAAGGACTTATATAATGATAGGTGTATCATTAATGGACCACTTGGGGGTCTCATGGATGTATATAGTATGTTTATTAACTATATAATATAAAAATACAAAGTGACATGGTAAATGCCAAACTAATTTACTAAGAGTTAAAACTAAAAGATAAGGTTAATATAATGACCCAAACCTGTCTAAAATATATTGGTTGAAAGGATTTTGACCCATAACGACCTTAGACTTTAAATAATTTAGTTTGGAGCCATTATAAACCGAATATGAATTTATTATAAAATAATACTTTAAGTTTTTCCTAAAGAGCCCCTCCTCCCCCTTATAAAAGGACACCAATTCTAACCAATTCCTCACACCTCTCAAGACTTTTGGCCCATACAACCTCTTCTAAATTAATCTCCCTATATTCCTATCCTCCTCCAAGAATCCTTACCTTAGGCAGAAGGCACTTCAAGAGTCCTTTTTGGTTCAAACCAAAGGGAGTTACCCAAATTAAAGGTAACAATTTCTCTTAGCTTCTTTTATTTTATTTTACTTCTCCAACCCCTAAAATCTTATTATTATTTTCTTTTGTAACAA
Source organism: Viscum album (assembly GCA_963277665.1). NCBI lineage: Eukaryota > Viridiplantae > Streptophyta > Magnoliopsida > Santalales > Viscaceae > Viscum > Viscum album. Next base: position 515,022,021 of record OY728167.1, on the reverse strand, counting down.
AACCAATATCATAAATATACTAGTATATTTTTATGAGAAGTATTCGAACTACACTTACACACACCTCCATCTAATGGGTGAAGAACATAATGTTTCTATGGATGGAAACCAAACGCCTCACGAAACGATGATTGTTCAATTATCCCCTACCACCTCTCATGGTGGCCATTACGATGGAACTATAATTAAATATGTTATTAATTATATTTATTTTATATATATTCTTCTGTAATTCCATTTCATAGCATACCATTATTCTTTTCATGTTGTATATATATACGATGATTTCATTTGAGGAAGTGCGGACTACCGCCCCCTCAAAGTGATATGACTGTTCATAACATACATGGAACGTATAAAGGAAGGTGTTAATGAACATTATTAACACACATAAGATATTATATTATAATGGAATAATAATATAAATATGTATAATTTGCTTTTTATTCCTTTTAAATGAAAAATGAAATGGAAGTAGCGTTCATGCGTACGTATGGACTACCGTCTCCACGAACACGATGAGATTCATTCCCTATCATATCCACTCAAGTATAATTCTCATTTGATGATTAAAAATAATGTTTAAGGAATTTATATAATTCTTTATATGAATATGATACAACCTATCCATAACAAACACGTCTTATGTAACAAAACATATAAAAGAAAACGAGTAATTTAACACTTGAAATGACGATAATACTAAAATATTATTAACAAGACAATATTAAAAGATCATATATGATATCATATTGATGTATATGATTCTTGTATAATTTAATAACAATTATTTAACTATTATAAAGGAGGTTAACCTACCCTCGACCAAGGAAAATTACAAGGTAATGGTTTATTTCAAAATCTCTTCATTATCCGAGGTTGTTTATACGTAATTATCTACTGGGACCACTTTATCATCCACATCCATGTTTCATAAAAATATATTACAAAATTTTTTTACTATTTACTAGAAAATGGGTTAAAGTAATTTATACCCTTAAGTGTTTTTAAAGGAATATTTCCGTCATTTTCCAAACAAGGTACTTTTTGACCTTTTCGAAAAATTTAAGGTTAGAATGTTTTTTTAACTTATATAACGGGTGCGTCTATTTTCTACCATTATAAACTCGTCGAAGCTTACCTTATAATCTTATAAGAATATTTTGAATGTAAATGTTTTATTTTATAATTATGTGACTTTTAAATGATTTCAAAATGAATATTTTAAGAATTTGTGAAAGGTACTCTTTATCAAGATCAGAATTTTAAATGTTTTAAAGATTTATCTTTATAAATATTTTTAATTAATGTCCATGTTTTCAAAATGATTTTAAGGATTTATTTATATGGACATGAATTTTTTGAAATGATATTTCTTTTCAAAAGTTTCAAAGTGGTATGGGACACTTTGATTCAAAAATCTCTTTTAAATTACTTCCTTAATAAATGTGTGACTTTTAAATGAGTTCAAAAAAGAGATATTTCTCTCAAATAGTTTGGATTTCATCTATGTCAATATACTTTGATGGATTTTAAGCTTATTTGAAGTTGATTTATTATGATACAAAACTTCCATATTGTATTGATGGTTTTGTGATAGGTTTAACTATGGATGTGTTATTTTTATACCATTCATGGTTTATGAAAAAAGTATTGACATTTCGTATGCTAGTTTTAATATGAATGTTTATGGTATATTTAAACCTGTTCATATGAGGAATACATTGGACTTAGTATGTGATGAGTGGAGCCCGCTATAGCTCCTCGATGCATCGATAGGTCTCATGAGAAAAACTAGTGTCTTAGCACGAGGCATTGACAAAATCTTATTTGTAGTCTTGGCACGAGGCCTTGGCTACGTGGTTATGATAGTCTGGAATTATGCATTACATCATTATGAATGTAGTTATTGATATTTCATGTGATTATTAAACTAGTAGAATATCCATGTGAATAAGTAAATGGTATTATTTCATTTTATTTCCTCCATATTATGCTGAAGTTCACGTTTAAAAGGCTTTTGTATTAGTTATACATTGACTTAAATGTTTATGCTTATTTATGAAAGTTTCTTCTATATTGTTATCCTTACTGAGCATCTGAGCTCACCCCGTTCTTTGTTTTATTTTTCCGAGGATTCGAAGAAGTGTATTGTGATTGATATGCAGGGTTAAGCCAAGGGAATAATGGCGTTCATAAAGGATTATTTATGTTATTTTGTATATTATAAAGTGTAATGTAACATTCATGAAGGTAATCTATTTTCCAAGATTGTTAAACCGATCGGTCCTTCGGGACTTGATTCCTTTTAATCATGCCAATTTATTAAAATAATGAAACGAATATGGGTAACTGGGGTCGGGGCATTACAGTTGGTATCAAAGGAAGATTAGCAATAACCTTGGAAGCTAGATTTAGATAAACTCTGATTAGAGAACATAAACCTAAGATAGACATTGAGGATTAGTATAGAAGAAATTCTTAGAATTTTGGTAGTGTAGAGAATTTTTGAGTTTTCCAAGCAAATACATCCCTGTCTGGATACGAGTAGGTAGAGGCGGCTCTGGAACAGATATACCTAGGGGTAAAACCCAAAAACACCGCTTTGAGCTAGACTCGAATGGGAACTGGTGCACGACAATGGGCCTTGCTGCACTCTTGGTTACAACACTCCCGGGGGATATGCTTAGGATAATTCTCATTTTCTTTACAAATCATTATGAAGGGTTTATGAGTATATACTTCCTCAATGAAAACATATTTATGATTATGGATTATATCCGTAAACGGTTCAATTTACATTAGGTATTTTACAAGTTTGGAATTATTGTAATTCATAAACTGACATAGTTTATGCTATTGTATAGAAATGGTGCCTAGTAGAAGGAATGTGAACTCCAATAATACGTATGATCCAAAGAGTAAGAAAGATCATATCTTTCACAGTATTAAGCCAAAATTTAGAAGTGAAATAGTCTCCCATGTATTCTCAACATATGAAGAAATAGTATCATGTGTTAATAAGATAAATGAATAATTCTTTGAGTCATGTGGCATTGAAGGCATGCAAGAGAAGAAAAGGATAGAAGAGAGAAAGATGGATAAAGGGAATAGGGAAAAGAAGAATTTTCCCATATGTGATAACTATGGGAAGAAACACCCTGGATCTTTCCTGAAGGGAATGAGAGTTTGTTATAAGTGTGAAGAAAAAGGACACCAAGTACGTGACTGTAAGGGTAAGAAAAAGGTTTCAAATGTAAAATGTTTCATCTTCAAGGAGTTGGGACATTATACGAACCAATGTCCAAATCATCAGAGTATGCCCCAAATGATACTATTGGACAATAATCAAGTTATGATACTGCCACAGATGAGGAGGAATGATTAGAGTTCTTATGTTGTTATTAAATAATTATGTCATGTGAGTGCTGTATCAACAATGTACTAGTTATAATAATTATGGAGTATATAAGGATTATACTGCAGTACTATTTTATTAAGGACTTGGGATTGTGTGGAACCAAGAAAAGTGACTCAATAACATGTTATATTTTTGGAACATATATGGTTGAGAGAAAGATAAACCATAATATGGTTCTGATACCGAGGTAGTGATTTTGGAATAATACATGATTGATTTGGATAAATTATATTGGATATTCTTGACTACCGTGAAAGTGATTAATGATATTCCATCATTGTTTGAGTTTACAAAATTTTTGGATAGAAGGAGTATATCCAGTATTCTATAAGGAATAAGGGATCATGAATGTAATCAATATGGTTTTATGGTAATTTAGGATGTTTTAGTGTTTTAAAAGAATACATGATGAAGGTGTTCACATGTTATTACGCGGAAAAAAGGATCTTCATTGTGTTTAACTTCCTTATAAATTTTTGACAGTGAGTTTGGACAGAAGTATTTTGGATAATTCTAGTTTGAGATTATTTTTGGATTTCCATAAAAGGACAACCCGGAGGTCGGGTGGTAACTTGTTGTGTCCGGCAAGGCCGCAAGACTTGAACCCGCAACCGAAGGGAGACAAGGGTGTATCACCTACCACTGACCCACGTGATGTCCTGGTTTGAATAATGTAGTCTTTAAAAAAAACGTTCTGGTAGATGAATTATAAATTCATTTTTTTTGAAACCTTATACGAATAGGATCAATAGAATATTATTTTTATGTTATATTATCTTTTAGAGTGAAAGATGAGTTTGTGGTAGAAATTAGTTAAAGGATGGGACTCTACTTGTCAAGTATATATTTTTCTTCTTCTCTTATTCTATGAAGAAATTAATTCTTATACTTTAACGAAGGGATCTTAAAACAAAAAATATGTTATCCGAATACCATATGTTTTGTTGAACCGATGGTATTTTAAATCATCATATATTGGTGAATTTAAGGCCCTCAATTTTACACTTGTTTGTGATTGATGACCTCAATAACTACCTATAAATATTTATGTTTTTCCTCCAATTATATGTCTCTAATTTCCATGAAGGTTCCCCTAATCGAGATCATAATTTGGTGGTGACCCTTTCATTTTACTTTTCCTCTTATTAAGACTACATTTTATTAACCTAATTTCCGATGTGGGTTCTAACACCTCAAGATTTTATGAGATATATTATTTTTAATTTATTTCATATCTAATTTTGTATGCTACACCAAGATTATCTTGAGCTATATGCAACACCACATTACCTTGCAGTATATGTAACACTATTGTTGGATTGTGTTACACACAATTTCAAGTTCATTTGATAGTAGTTATTCTACGCAAAATTGAGTGCGTATATATATATAAATATATATATATATTCAATGTATAAATGAAATATGGGTGGATTCTATTATACACAAAAACAAAAGATTCTTTCACTACACACAACCCTGACTTGGCTTGCGTTACACACAATCACGACCGTCCTCAATAGCGTGTGTAGTATGCAATACCGAGTTTCACTAAATAAGGATATATTGTTATAATATTATTATGGACTAGCCGATATGAATAGTATTAACTAAAATTTTTAATTTTATAACATTATAATTCATCTTAAACATTTTCTAAAACATGGTATGTGAACAAAATAAAATTTTCATGTAAAATAAGTATTTTTCAAAAAATGCAGTTTTGCAGCCTTTTGATGGTGCACCCGCATTAAATATAGTTTTAGAAATGTTTATAAGTTCAATTTTACAAAATAAAATTATTCTTTGGAATCAGGATATAAAAATTTACTTTTGATAAAATTTTCATATTATTCTGATAACTTTCATATTTTAATGAATAGTAAAAACACGCTATATAAAATTAAAAACAACTTTTTCATCGCAATAATTTATATGGTTAAATTATAATATTAAATTATTTTAAAGTATAAATAGAATATATTTTTACTATTTAATATAATTTATGTCATTATCATTGATTTTACATTGAATTCATAGGTAAAATCATTTCAATCTTTTGCAATGTTTTAACTTTTAAAACTCATTTTCTTAATAGAGGGATTAATTTTAAATTAATTACTGAAACTACTGTGTTTTGAATTTTGAAAAATGGATTCCATATTTGGAATCATTAGGTCCAAATTATGTTAATAGGCTACTTTTTATTTTTGGGCACTATGAATAGTAACTAGGGTAATTTTTATTTACTTCAGTTAAAGATAAATTGGGTAATTAAGGGTAAAACTAAGATTATAAAATTACCCTAACACATGCTAAAATTATATTGGATGACTAAAAGTCGACCCATATCACCTAAGGGTCAGATTAGATTAATTTTATGGACTTTTGACCATGAAAATAATTTAATTATTATTAAAACCAAAGAAAGTGACAACATGTCACTCTCTTAAATATTATAAGTATAATAATTTTAATTTTGTGATAAACTTCATAAAACTTCAAACATGAATAGTATCTAGAAATATAACAAAATTATCTACATCATGAGAATTATTTATAATTTTTAGGGATTAAATAATTGTCATTAATGGTGACACAATAGTGATGCAGAAATTGTTTATTTAGTGAAAAATAAATAATATAGTTTTTATTAAAATAACAATACCTATTAAAGGACCAGAAACTTGACCAAAAATTATTTTTCGAGTATATATATACCCTAATAATCCAAGCGTCGATTGGTGGACCATTTGGAGCCTTATAAAACCGATTATGACATTTATATTATTTTATTTTAAATGATGTCAAAGATGTCACCTTCATAATTTAATAAATATAACAATTTAAATGTTGTAATTTTAAGATGATAAATTCAAGTAAAAATATTATTAATAAATTTATTATATTTATATTCATCATAGGATTTTATTTTAAATTTTTATACAACAAATAAGTATATTAAATAATTATACAAAAATGTTGTAGCAATTATTTTATTCAGAGATATACGAAATAAAAGATTTTAAAAATATTAAAATAAATATTATATGAACTATTTAATGTGCTCCACTAATTTTATATATAAATATGACATGTTATGAATCTATTAAATCTTTTATTTCGAACATATATTCTTTTAGGATTTTATTTGAATTCAAATAAATGAATAGTGTCAAAATTGATGCTATTGTTATTTTATAAACATTAAATATTATAAAATTGATTAAAAATTAAAAAAATATTTAAAAATTATAAATTAAAATTTATATGGTCTAAAATTAAATAACTCATAAAATATGGACAATTAACTACATATAAGTAATTATTTACAATGATTTAAAATTTAGAATATTATTACCACAAATAAAATTAAATAGATTATATAAGGATAAATCAAGTTGATAATGTTTAAAATAAATTCAAAACTTGTCTAAATTTTATTGGTTGATGAGATTACAACTCTATATCATCTAATATTCTTATTTTAGTAGTTTTGGAGGTTTTTAGGTGGGGTTGGAATTTATTATAAATTAATATTTCTTATAATTCCAAAGGTGCCACTCTCCTCCCTTATAAAAGGGCACCTCCTCCCTCTCCTCCTCACACCTTTTTTAGCCTTCATTCTCGGCCAAACCCTGACCATTTACCTTATAAACATCTTTATAAACATTCTATAGGTTCTGGTCTTCTTGAAAGACCAATTTTAGTGCCCTAAGAGGAGGTTTCAAAGAGGCATGTCGAAGAAGAGGTAATATTCGTTACCGATTCTTTCAAATTTATTTCTTCTTCTACTTCTTCTTATTTAGTTGTTTCATTATGAAGTAATAACATAAGTATAACTAAAATACTAATATGTTATTATAAATATGAAAGAACCCTAATTCACCTTATATCCATCCTATGGAAAATGAAATCACCGCGTGTGCGTACGTATGGAATACCGTCTCCACGCCGTGGTGTAATCTGTTTTTCCACCACCACCTTACATGGATGGGTATAATGGTGTAAAGAATAACTATATATGATTATTATAATATCATACTGATTCTAAGATATTATAAAATTCACTCCAATTCAATTCAATAAATATGGAAATGATATCATCGCTCGTGCGTACGTACAGATTACCGTCTCCACGACGCGATGAGATTCATTTTTCATGTTAACAATTCAAGAATGATTATAAAGTATATATAATAAGTAATCATGAAATATATGAAATAATAATGCTACTGGATTTATGAATATATATATGTATTTTATCTACTTAATTCAATTCAACTCAATAAACAAATGAAAACAATGTTCATGCGTACGTACGACCTACCGTCTCCATGAACGGTGTATTTCTTTTCCTTTATCGATCTATTATATATATGTATATTCTGAATATATATTATATATAAATAATGTTTTATATTCTGAAATTAAGTAATCATGATCTAAGTAATCATATGAATAATTACAAGTCAAAACACGGATGACAAATGAAATGATTTTACCCAAAACACTCTTTAACATGGAATTTACAAAAGAACGGGTAATATAAAGTCATAAGTGAACCATATACGATATCATAACAATGAATATGATTCTTTAATAAGTATATGACATTATTTAAATCATTATACAGGATATTCGGATACGTACGAAGCATATCGGACCTAAGGTAAGGGATAATGTTGCAATCTCAACTGTTTTCTATCCGAGATAGCATATATGTAAGTATTTACTTGGGTTATATTTATCATCCATGTCCAAGTTGTATAATAATGTTTTCATGTATGTTTAAAGTCCTTTTTAACCATTTTTATCTTTTACTACATGGTATGTAAGGAATTTTTTTTTGTTTACCATATGAGGTACTTTTTGACTTTTCCTACAAAAGTACGAGAAGAATGTTTTTTATACGGCATAAACAGATTTTTACGGTTTCACAACGCCTTATTTTAATGATTCTTAATCTAAAATATTTCATAACTATTTAAAAAAATCAATGTCTTTTAAAATTGAATTGTATTTTGTGAAAAGAAAATGATTTTCAAGAAGAAAGAATATTTTCCTCAAGAATTCATTTCTAGTGTTTTGTCAAAACTATTTTACATCTAAGATGAAATTATTTTATATGTGTATGTTTCAAGTATAATGCCTCTATGATTTAAATGGTTTCACTTTTCTTATGATGAAATGATATCCATTTGTTTTATATGGTTTATGTTATGATGGGATGACGTTTATGAAACCCATTTTATTCTTTGGGTTATGATGAATGATTTATGTTTATTTTGTAGCACAAGTAAGAATGATTTCATTATGAGATGGGTGGGAACTATATCTCCCTCCAATTCATTGGGTAAAGATTTATATCTCATGAGACAGACATGGATAAAACAACAAGTAAATCCGGTTTAGTAATACAGGGCTGGAACGACAAGTAAACCCGGTTCAGTAAGGGACATCGTCCACTAAGATGGTCTTGGCAGCAATGCCTTGGCTACTATAGAAATCATATCATGTGCTTAATGTTTTCCATAATTACATTTTTTTTATTCCCATGCCATTTTATCATGATTGATGTTCCATTATGATTTATGCTTTATGTACTTCCATGTTTTATGTCATTGCTCAAGATTTTGATGTTTAAATATTATGTTCATGTTTTGAAGTTCAAATGTATATGGTTTGTTTTATTTTCTCCATGCTTACCCTTAATGAGCATTTGAGATCACCCTTTATATGTTTTATTTTCTCCAGGATATATAGAAAGGTTTTAGGTAAGAAAAAAAGGGATGATCTTTATAAGAGATGTTGAAGTTATTTCACCAAGATTAGAAGATTATGTTCCAAGTTTCCAAAGACACTAAAATATTACGGTCCTTTGGTGTCTATTTTTTTTATGTATTAGATATTCCGCAAAAGTAATGTAATGTCCATGTACGTCAAGATTTGGGTCTCTACAGTTGGTATAAGAGGGAGGTTTAGTTAACCTTTGGAAACTAGTATGAAATAACTTTCGTGAGATCCCTAGAGATATTTCTAAGGTATGTCTTGGGATGTCCATAAGGTTAAGTATACAGATAGGTTATATTCCTAGAATTGAACTAACCATATTAGAATTAAACCTAAGATGTTAGATATTGAAGTTACTCCCCATTTATTATGTTGTTTTCCCTTTCATGGTTTTTTCCTCTCACACTATTCTTTTTGGGTTTTAGACGATGGCTGGAACCCGAAGGAACCATGTTGATCAATGTAATGGAAAATGCAATGATTGTCCTCCTAACCAAACCAAAGTCATGGGAGATGGAGTGCCCAATCTTATTTCTATACTTACACAAGCTATAAATCATTCTGGACTTCCAAATGAGAAGAGAAAGGAGAAACATTCTGTTGAATCCTTCATGAGGCAGCATCCACCTTCATTCAGCGGGTCTTCTGATCCATTAGTGGCTGAACAATGGATCAGTACCACTGAAAAGATATTTTCAGTTCTACAATGTTCTGAGCATGATAATGTCATCTTATTAGTATATCGTTTGGAAGGTGATGCTGATCAATGGTTGAATCTTATCAAGAATATAAGGCAAAGAGATGAAATTGAGTCCATGGAATGGGATGAGTTCAAGAACTTATTTTTCAATAAGTACTTCCCTCGTATTCTTTGAACAAAGATGGAGAAGGAGTTTCTTGAACTTAAGAAAAAGGATGATGAATCTATTGGTATATACGAAGCGAATTTTACAAGACCTGCAAGGTATGTATCTGGCTTTATTATCCAACCTGAAAGTAAAGTTGATAGATTCTTCAGTGGCTTAAAACCAAGTCTTCGAAGGGAATTAGCTATAATAGACTTCAGTAGTTATGGAGAAATTTTGCTTTGTGCTATCAAGGTAGTACTAGAAGTTGGTGTAACATATCCATATCAAGGTTTTGACAAGAAACGAAAGATGGAGTTTAAGGAGAAATCTCAGAATAATGGTGAAAAGAAGATGAATGTTTCTTTATGTTCAAAGTGTGGAAAGAAGCATGGTGGAGATTGTATTAAAGGGACTAGAAAATGTTTTAAGTGTGGAAAAGAAGTTCATCGAGCAGCTGAGTGTCGAAGTAATGGAAAAAGGGTTGCTAATGATGTCAATAAATAAAATACTGCAGAGAACGCACCACCAACGCTTCATTGCTTCAAGTGCAAGGAAATGGGGAATTATGCTAATCAATGCCCTAATCCAAGGGTTAATGATGATCAACGTGAGAAACCTCTTAAGGCAAAGGATAAACGGAAGTCACATGTGATCACTTTTTTTGATGTTGAGTATGAAAATGATGTTGTGTAATGATTATGTTTTTATGTAATGAGATTTCAAAATAGTATCCTGGAATCTAATTTATGGTATCTGGAAATTTTACAATATCTATAATTATATGGTACCGGTAACCATGAAAAGTGATTCAAATATTTTGGAAAGCAGATGATATGCGTATAATGAAGGGATAAGGGGAAATAAATTAAATGTTTGATAGTATTAATTAGTTCATGACTGATATGAGGACAAAGTGATATCATGGTTTGAGTATATAGAATTTTTGGGATTTTGGTTTGTAGAAAGAGTCATCTATTGACAACATTCATGTTTTCACAAAGGTTTAATGGGTATTCATTTTTCAATAGAATACATGATTAAGGTATTCACCTGTCTGGAATGTGACCAACAAGATATATTTTACGTTATACGGGGGATAAATGATGGTATTCACATGCTCGATAGATGACATTTTTAGTAATTGTTTTCTTTATACTATGAGCATGGACAGAAGTATTTTGGATAAGCCTAAAGATTGGAATGAATTATTATAGTATTGTTTAAGGCTAGAACTTTTTGTTTCGATATTATTTATAGGATGTTATAATAATGTAGTTTTATAAAAAGGACAACCTGCGGGACGGGTGACAACCCGTCGCGTCGGACAAGGATGTGGGAATCGAACCCACAACCGAAGTGTGACATGCCTTTATCGCATACCACTGGCCTACAGGAAGTCCCCGGTTAGTATAAATTAGTTTTAATTTATTAAGTGGTATGAGATATAAAGTATAAGTTCATTTTAGGAACCATATATGATTAATCGACTTATGTATATTTAATAGTTTTTTCTAACCTTTTGTTTGAGACAGATGGAATGACCCATCATTCTATCACTTGATCTGCTAACACTTCACGAATAACAAATTCAACTTCATTTCTTTAAGAGATGAAGTGGAAATTGTTCAAGGCATGAACAATAGTGAGATTGAACCAAAATCATGTAAGTATTTATTTTAATTCATCATCTTTAGGGAAATGATCTTCAAAACCAAAAATGTTGTCCAAGTGTCCTCATATCCGATGAATCAGATGGTACCTTAGATCATCACAAATTTATGGCTTTGTGATTGTTGGATTTTTTAAAGCCATGTTCTCTACCACTCTCCATCAGAACTTGATGGTTAGATTTCTCTTCCATATACATATTTTCACCTATGTTATACTATGTGGAATCCCAGTGATTAGTTAATTTGGGTAACCGTTACGTTTCATACTTTAGTTTTTAAAGAAATGTTTTGGTATTCCTTTTTACGATGCGGGTTTCTATGAAAGAAACTCTCATGTAATAAACCATTTATAACCCCGATGAATTTCGAGGGCGAAATTAATTTTAAGGGGGGAAGAATGTAACACCCTGAGATTTTATGAGATATATTCGTTTTAATTTCTTTCATATCTTCTGTTGTACGCTACACCGATATTATCTTGCACTATACGCAACACCATATTAGCTTGCAGTATACGCAACACTATTTTTGGATTGTGTTACACACAATTTCAAGTTCATTTGATAGCAGTTATTCTACGCAACATTGGGTGTATATATATATATATTCAATGTATAAATGAAATATGGGTGGATTCTATTATACACAACAACAAAAGATCCTTTCACTACACGCAACCCTGACTTGGCTTCCGTTACACACAATCACGACCTTCCTCGATAGCGTGTGTAGTATGCAATACCGGGTTTCACTAAACAACAATATATTGTTATAATATTATTATGGACTAGCCTCTATGAATAGTATTTACTAAATTTTTTAATTTTATAACATTATAATTCATATTAAACATTTTCTCAAACATGGTATGTGAACAAAATAAAAGTTTCAGGTAAAATAAGTATTTATCAAAAAATGCAGTTTTGCAGCCTTTTGATGGCACACCCACATTAAATCTAGTTTTGACATGTTTATAAGTTCAATTTGACAAAATAAAATTCTTCTTTGGAATCAGGATATAAAAATTTACTTTGGATAAAATTTTCATATTATTCTGATAACTTTCATATTTTAATGAATAGTAAAAACATGCTATATAAAATTAAAAACAACTTTTTCATCGCAATAATTTATATGGTTAAATTATAATATTAAATTGTTTTAAAGTATAAATAGAATATATTTTTACTATTTAATATAATTTATGTCATTAGCATTGATTTTACATTGAATTCATAGGTAAAATCATTTCAATCTTTTGGAATGTTTTAACTTTTAAAACTCATTTTCTTAATAGAGGGATTAATTTTAAATTAATTACTAAAACTAATAGGTTTTTAATTTTTAAAAATGGATACCATATTTGGAATCATTAGGTCCAAATTATGTTAATAGGATACTTTTTATTTTTGGGCACTATGAATAGTAACTAGGGTAATTTTTATTTACTTTAGTTAAAGATAAATCGGGTAATTAAGGGTAAACCTAAGATTATAAAATTACCCTAACACATGATAAAATTCTATTGGATGACTAAAAGTAGACCCATATCACCTAAGGGTCATATTAGATTCATTTTATGGACTTTTTACCATGAAATTAATTTAATTATTATTAAAACCAAAGAAAGTGACAACATGTCACTCTCTTAAATCTTATAAGTATAATAATTTTAATTTTGTGATAAACTTCATAAAACATCAAACATGAATAGTATCCAGAAATCTAACAAAATTATATACGTCATGAGAATTATTTATAATTTTTAGGGATTAAATAATTGTCATTAATGGTGACACAATAGTGATGCCGAAATTGTTTATTTAGTGAAAAATCAATAATATAGTTTTAATTAAAATAACAATACCTATTAAAAGGAACAAAAACTTGACCAAACATTATTTTTAGAGTATATCTATACCCTAAGAATCCAAGGGTCGATTGGTGGACCATTTGGAGCCTTATAAAACCGATTATGACATTTATATTATTTTATTTTAAATGATGTCAAAGATGCCACCTTCATAATTTAATAAATATAAAAATTTAAATGTTATGATTTTAAGATGATAAATTAAAGTAATAATATTATTAAGAAAGGTATTATATTTATCTTAATAATAGGATTTTATTTTAAAGTTTTATGCAACAAATAATTATATTAAATAATTATACAAAAATGTTGTAGCAATTATTTTATTAAGAGATATACCAAATAAAATATTTTTAAAATATTAAAATAAATATTATATTAACTATTTAATGTGATCCACTAATTTTATAGATAAATATGAAATGTTATGAATCTATTAAAGATTTTAGTTCGAACATATCTTCTGTGAGGATTTTATTTAAATTCAAATAAATTAATAGTGTCAAAATTGACACTATTGTTATTTTATAAAAATTACATATTATAAAATTGTTTAAAAATAAAAAAAATATTTAAAAATTATAAATTAAAATTTATATGGTCTAAAATTTAATAAAGCATAAAATTATTTACAATTCACAACATATAAGTAATTATTTTTAATGATTTATTATTTAGAATATTATTACCACAAATAAAATTAAATAGATTATATAAGGATAAATCAATTTGATAATGTTTAAAATAAATTCCCAACTTGTCTAAATTTAATTGGTTAATGAGATCACAGCCCTATAACATCTAATATTAAGATTTTAGTAATTTTGGAGGTTTTTAGGTGGGGTTGGAATTTATTATAAATTAATATTTCTTATAATTCTAAAGGTGCCCCTCTCCTCCATTATAAAAGGGCACCTCATCCCTCTCCTCCTCACACCTTTTTTAGCCTCCAAGATCGACCAAAACCTACCCATTTCCCTTATTAACCACCTTAGAAACATTATATAGGTCATGGTCTTCTTCAAAGACCAATTTTAGTGCTCTAAGAGGAGGTTTCAAAGAGGCGCGTCGAAGAAGAGGTAATATTCGTTACCGATTCTTTCAAATTTATTTATTATTCTACTTATTCTTCTTTAGTTGTTTAATTATGAAGTAATAACATCAGTATCACTAATATACTGATATTTTATTATAAATATGAAACAACCATAATTCACCTTCTATCCATTTTACGGAAAATGAAATCACCACGCGTGCGTACGTACGGAATACCGTCTCCACGCCGTGGTGTAATCTGTTATTTCACCACCACCTTACTTGGATGGGTATAATGGTGTAAAGAATAACTATATATGATTATTATAACATAATACTGATTCTAAGATATTATATCATTCACATCAATTCCATTCAATAAATATGGGAACGATATCATCGCTCGTGCGTACGTGCGGATTACCGTCTCCACGATGCGATGAGATTCATTTTCCATGTTAACAATTCAAGAATGATTATAAAGTATATATGATAAGTAATCATGAAATATATGACATAATAATTCTACTAGATTTATGTATATATATATGTATGTCATCTAATTAATTCCATTCAACTCAATAAAGAAACAAAAACAACATTCATGAGTACGTACGACCTACCGTCTCCATGAACGGTGTATTTCATTCCCTTTATCGATCTATTATATATATGTATATTATGAATATATATTATATATAAATAATGTTTTATATTCTGAAATTAAGTAATCATTATCTATGTAATCATATGAATAATTACAAGTCAAAACACGGACGACCAATGAAACGATTTTACCCAAAACGCTCTTTAACATGGATTTTACAAAAGAATGGGTAATATAAAGTCATAAGTGAACCATATACGATATCATAACAATAAATATGATTATATAATAAGTCAATGACATTATTTAAATCATTATACAGGAGGTTCGGATACGTATGAAGCATATCAGACCTAAGGTAAGGGATAATGTTGCAATCTCAATTGTTTTCTATCCGAGATTGCATATACGTAAGTATTTACTGGGGTTATATTTATTATCCATGCCCAAGTTTTATAATAATGTTTTCATGTATGTTTAAAGTCCTTTTTAACCATTTTTTACTTTTACTACATGGTATGTAAGGAATATTTTTTTTGTTTACCATACGAGGTACTTTTTGACTTTTCTGACAAAAGTACAAGAAGAATGTTTTTTTATACGGCATGAACGGATTTTTACGGTTTCATAACGCCTTATTTTCATGAAACTTACTCTACAGGATTTCATGATTATTTTCAAAAAAATCATTTTCATTTAAAATTGAAAGGAATTTTGAAAAAATAAAATTATTTTCAAGAAGAAAGGATATTTTCCTCAAGAATTCATTTCAAGTGTTTTGTCAAAACTATTTTACATCTAAGATGAAATTATTTCATATGTGTATGTTTCAAGTATAATGTCTCTATGATTTACATGGTTTCACTTTTATTATGATGAAATGATATCCATTTTTTTTATATGGATTATGTTATGATGGAATGACGTTTATGAAACCAATTTTATTCTTTGGGTTATGATGAATGATTTATGTTTATTTTGTGGCACAAGTAAGAATGATTTGATTATGAGATGGGTGAGACCTATATATCCCTCCAATGCATTGGGTAAAGATTTATATATCATGAGATAGACATGACTGAAATGGAAAGTAAATCCAGTTCAGTAATACAGGGCTGGAATTGCAAGTAAACACGATTCAGTAAGGGACATCGTCCACTAAGATGGTCTTGGCAGCAATGCCTTGGCTACTATAGAAATAATATAATGTGCTTAATGTTTTTCCACAATTATATGTTTTATTCCCATGCCATTTTATCATGATTGATGTTCCATTATGATCTATGCCTTATGTACTTCCATGTTTTATGTCATTACTCAATATTTTGATGTTTAAATATTATGTTCATGTTTTGAAGTACAAATGTATATGGTCTGTTTTATTTTCTCCATGCTTACCCTTACTGAGCATTTGAGCTCACCCTTTATATATTTTATTTTCCCTAGGATATAAAGAAAGGTTTTAGGTAGGAAAAAAATAGGGAAGATCTTTATGGGAGATGTTGAAGTTCTTTCACCAAGATTAGAAGATTATGTTCCAAGTTTCCAAAGACACTAAACTATTATGGTACTTTGGTGTCTATTTTTGTTATGTATTAGATATTCTGCAAAAGTAATGTAATATCCATGTATGTAATGCTTTGGGTCTCTACATGGGTTTTCCTAAAGGTATTTTCTATTTTCAACCTTTTATTTTCAAAAAATAATTTCAAATTGTGAGGACGCAATTTATTGAAGGGGGGAGAATGTAACACCCCAATATTTCATAGTACATTGTTTCTTCAAATTAATTCAATAACTTTCACTACACACAACACTGAGTTCTAGCGCACCATGATTTACCAAACAAGCCGTTCAAAAGTGGTTATGAATAGTACTAACTGAATTTTGAACTTCATATAATCCTTATAATTTTAGAATCCATATTATGTGTTTCTTAGACATAATGAAATAACAAATACATTTTTTCAGATAAAAGAAGTATTTTTCAAAAAAAATGCAATTTTACTGCCTTTTAATGGCGAAGCCTTTTTAAATCTAGTATTTGAAACTTTTATATATTAAATTTCACAAAATAAACTTCTTCTTTAGAATAGTGACATAAGAATTTAGTTTTGATAATGTTTTGGTGTTTTTATGATAACTTTCATATTTGGGTGAATAGTGAAAAATACTATATTTTAACTGAAAACAACTTTTTAAATCAAAATAATTTATATTGATTAATTAAAAATTTTAATGGTTTGGAAGTATAAATAGATTATATTTTTATCATTTAATTCAATGATGGTAATTGTAAGTAATTTCACTTTGAAATTGGACACAAACAAGTGTCAAACTTTTTGTATTTATTATTTCTTAAAAATACACCTTTTGGTTTTGACAGCAGGAATTAATTTTAAATTAATAAATACAACTTCTATGTTTTGGATTTGGACAAATAGACTTCATTATTAAATTCTGAATATCAAAATTAGCTTCGGGTGAATTTCTGGTATTTTTCTAAAAACTTTTAATTTCTGATTAATAGTGAAAAACACTAAGTTATAGTTTAAAACAAAATTTTTATTTAAATAATTATTTATTTTATTTAAATTTAATTAGGAAAAAATAGATACATAATACCTATATAAGTTCAATGTAATTAATTTGAGTTAGTTTAGAATAATTTTAGATATATAAAAATTTTATTGAACTTTTCACCGTCTTTTACCGACCTCCTAGGAGAATTTGGAAATTCACATAAAACTTAATTTTACTGCTTCTGTGAGTGGAATTTCGAAAATCCGAGAGACATGATTAATATCAAGGAGTAAAATGTGGTTCAATGAGATGAAAATAATTTTTGGTGAATAGTAACATTTTACTTTTATTTACCACGGTAAAAAGTAAATAGGGTAATTAAGAGTAAAAATGATATTATTATTACCCTAACACATGTCCTAATTCTATTGGCTAAGTATAATTCGACAAAAAAAACTTAGGAATAAAATATGAACCTCTTTGGTCCACTTGGATTAGATTAGGACATTTATTATTATTTAATTCAAAGAAGAGTTAAAAGAGTTAAAATCAATGTTTAATAACTAAAATATTTTTAATATAGGGTTATTCATAAGATAAATTCAATTATAAATATTCATTAGAAAGATAAAAATATTTCCTACATAATGGTATTATATTTATAATTTTTAGACCTTAAATAAATTAATTTATTTATGATACAATGATGATGCAGTAATTACCTCATTAGTAAAATATTAAAATAATTGATATTATAAATACCAAAATAAATATAATTTGAGACTTTTAATGAATTAAACGAATTTTATTGGTTAATAAGACATGTTAGTATTGATTAAATGATTTTTATTCGAATTAATAAAGTTGTTAAGACTTAAAAAAATCAATTATTAAATAGTGTCAAAATTGACATGAAAGAGTTTTTTAAAAAACTATTATATTATTAATGAATATTATATTTCTAAAAATCTAAGGTTCGGCCAAAGGACTCATATCATAATAGGTGTATCATTAATGGACCACTTGGGGGTCTCATAGATGTATATATTTAGTTTATTAAGTATATAATATAAAAATACAAAGTGACATGGTAAATGTGAAACTAATTAACTAAGAGTTAAAACTAAAAGATAAAGTTAATATAATGACCCAAACATGTATAAAATCTGTTGGTTGAAAGGATTTTGACCCATCACCACCTTAGACTTTAAATAATCCAGTTTTGATCCATTATAAACCTAATATTAATTTATTATAAAATAAAACTTTATGTTTTTCATAAAAAGCCCCTCCTCCCCCTTATAAAAGGACACCACTTCTAACCAATTCCTCACACCTCTCAAGCCTTTTGGCTCATCAAAAATCTGCCCAATTAAGCTTCCTATATCGCTCTACTCCTCCTAGAATCCTTACCTTAGGTATAAGGCACTTCAAGAGTCCTTTTTGGTTCAAACCAAAAGGAGTTACCCAAATTAAAGGTAATGATTTCTCTTAGCTTCTTTTCTTTTATTTTACATCTCCAACCCCTAAAATCTTCTTATTCATTTATTTTGTAACAAAACCAGTATCCTAAATATACTAGGATATTGTTATGAGAAGTATTCAAACCACACTTACACACACCTCCATCTAATGGGTGAAGAACATAATGTTTCTGTGGATGACAACCAAATGCCTCACGAAACGATGATTGTTCAATTATCTCCTACCGCCTCTCATGGTGGCCATTACGATGGCACTATAATTAAATATGTTATTAATGATATTTATTTTATATATAACTTTTTGTAATTACATTTCATAGCATACCATTATTCGTTTCATGTTGTATATATATACGATGATTTCATTTGAGGAAGTGCGGACTACCACCCCCTCAAAGTGATATGACTCGTTCATACCATCCATGGAACATATAAAAGAAGGTGTTAATGAAATTAAGTAACACATATAAGATATTATATTATAATGGAATAATAATATACCTATGTATCATTTGGTTTTGATTCCTTTAAAATGAAAAATGAAATGGAAGTAGCGTCCGTGCGTATGTACGGACTACCGTATCCACGAACGCGATGAGATTCATTCCCCATAGTATCCATTAAAATATAATTCTCATTTGATGACTGAATATAATGTTTAAGGACTTGATTTAATTATGTATAAGAATAAGATACAACCTATCCATAACAAACACGTCTTATGTAACAAAACATATAAAAGAAAACGAGTAAGTTAACACTCGAAACGACAATAATACTAAAATATTATTAACAAGGCAATATTAAAAGATCATATATGATATCATATTTATGTATATGATTCTTGTATAATTTAATAACAATGATTTAACTATTATACAGGAGGTTAACCTACCCTCTACCAATGAAAAGTACAAGTTAATGGTTTATTTCACAGTCTCTTCATTATCCAAGGTTGTTTATACGTAATTATCCATTGGGACCTCTTTATCATCCACATACATGTTTCATAAAAATATATTTCAAAACACTTTTAATATTTACTATAAAATGGGTCAAATTCATTTATACCCTTATGTGTTTTGAAAGGAATCTTTTTGTCATTTTCCAAACAAGGTACTTTTTTGACCTTTTCGACAAATTTAAGGTAAGAATTTTTTTAACTTATACAGAGGGTGCGGCTATTTTCAACCATTATAAACTCATCAAAGTTTCCCTTACAATATTATAAGAATATTTTGAATGTAAATGTTTTATTTTATAATTATGTGACTTTTAAAAGATTTCAAAATGAATATTTTAAGAATTTGTTAAAGGTACTCTTTATCAAGATCATAATTTTAAATGTTTTAAAGATTTATCTTTCTAAATATTTTTAATTAATGTCCATGTTTTGAAAATGATTTTAGGGATTTATTTATATGGACATTAATGTTTTGAAATGATATTTATTTTCAAAAGTTTCAAAGTGGTATCGGACACTTTGATTCAAAAATATCTTTTAAATTTCTTCCTTAATAAATGTGTGACTTTTAAATGATTTCAAAAAAAGAGATATTTCTCTAAAATAGTTTTGATTTCATCTTTCTCAACATCCTTTGATGGATGTTAAGCTTATTTGAGGTTGATTTATTATGATAAAAAACTTCCATATTTTATTGAAGGTCTTGTGATATGTTTAACTGTGGATGTGTTATTTTTATACCATTCATGGTTTATGGAGAAAGTATTGACATTTCGTATGCTCGTTTTAATACAAATGTTTATGTTATGTTTAAACCTGTTCATATGAGGAATATATTGGACTTAGTAAGTGATGGGTAGAGCCCGCTATAGCTCCTCGATGTATCGGTATGTCTCATGAGACAAACTAGTGTCTTGGCACAAGGCCTTGACAAAATCGTATTTGTAGTCTTAGCACGAGGCCTTGGCTACATGGTTATGATAGTGTAGCATTATGCGTTCCATCATTATGAAAGTTGTTATTCATATTACATGTGATTATTCAACTAGTATAATATCCATGTGAATAAGTAAATGGAATTATTTCATTTTATTTCTGCCATATTATGCTGAAGTTCAAGTTTAAAAGGCTTTTTTTTTACTTATACATTGCCTTAAATGTTTATGGTTATTTATGAAAGTTTCCACTATATTTTTATCCTTACTGAGCATCTGAGCTCACCCCTTTCTATGTTTTATTTTTCCCAGGATTCCAAGAAGTGTATTGTGATTGATATGCAGGGTTAAGATGAGGGAATAATGGTGTTCATAAAGGATTATTAATGTTGTTTTGTATGTTATAAAGTGTAATCTAACATTCATGTATATAATATATTTTCCAAGACTGCTAAACCGATCGGTCCTTCGGGACTTGATTCCTTGTAATCATGCCAATGTATTAAAATAATGCACCGACTCTGGGTAACTGGGGTTGGGACGTTACAAAAACTAACTATCAGAGTAATTATAAAACAGATTTCTGTCATTGAAAATATAAGCAACAGATAAATGTAAAACAGAGTACTTGAAGGATAAGCACAACAATATAAACAAGAGGTTCAGTCTTAAGCCAAGACCTAATCCTCTCCACTTGGTGATCACCTGCCACCAAGCAGTTTATATTAAAAATGGTACACAGCCTGTATCGGGATTTACAACAGTTTTCAAAAACTGTCCAGGTTTTTCAACCTCTAACACAGTTCTGTGTGGCTAGATAAACTACCAAGACACACTAGGATTCTTCAACATTTATGCGTGGGAAACAAATGTAAAGATAGTTTGGTATGAGGATTTTTTAGGATCCCCCAGTTCAAGCATAAGAGACAGTGTGTGTAAAATAGACACACTACTCACAAATGTAAAAAACTAAACACAGTAGAGCTAAAGATGTTAGAAAAGAGTTTGGAGTGCTCTATGTGTTGGAAGATCAGCCCTGGACTCCTTGGAATGAAGGAAATGAAGTTCTAGTCCTTCTCTGCAAGTTTCCTCTAAAACAGAGTATCGAAACTTCGAGGTTTTAGATTCCAGGTGTAAAGATGATCAACTTCTTGGGTTAGTAGCTCTTGGTAGCACACCACCATAGCTTTGAGTATGTTCTTCCAACAGATCTTCGTGGAGTTCCAGGATCTCTAGAAAAATGAGCGCTTGAGTGTTCTTCTTCTCGTTACATGAAATTTTGGGTACTGGGTGTGTATCTTTCTTCTTTTCTTTATGTCTCTATTTATATCCTTCCTTTTGATCAAATTTTTCTTATTTGATTCAGCAGGGGCCGACAAGAGGAATGATCCACCCATGTGTGGTCTTCCTCGTACCTCGTACGGTTTCCTGGTATGCCTTCAAATATCATTAAATAATGTCAGGTGCATTAAATTATCAAACATGACCGTTATGCTAATATTAAGAAAATTGGTAAAGTAAAGAATAGGTTATCATTAGACTGGTAGCAGATCCATGTCACATGGTAGACTTCCAAAGTAAGCTAATCAATAGTGGACTTCATTGGTATGCTCAATAGTAGATCTTCAACTGTAGGATTCAGTTAGTATGATTCTAGCAGTAGCTCTGTAACAGAAGACTACATCAACAGTGACCTTTTCCAGTGGTAGACTGTCTCAACAGTTAACTTAATCAATGGTGGAGTTTGTCTATCGGTATCCTTCTACTAACGGTAGACATGTTCATTGGTAGACTTGAACTATGAATCTCTTAATAGAAGACTTGAGAAAGAGTCTTATAGTGGACTTCTAACATAAGCCTTGTCTCAGCAGTGATCTATAACGGTGACTCTTTGTCTGTAAGCTTTGATAATCATATCAACAGTAGACTTGTAATAGTGAACTTGTACCGGTAGCTTCCAACAGTGAATATAGATCTTCAACAGTGACCTTATAGCAACAGTGACCTAGAGTAACAGTGAGTTATAATGGTGACCTTGAACGTCAGGCTCTTACCAGTAGCCTTTAATAGTGAAGTTATACTTAGGAAAATTTAAACATAACACTTGATTTAGAAAATCCATGAGATTGAAAAAATATAGATTTATGCAAGTTCAACAATGTTAAGGCAGATTAAAGAAGATTACAAAATTACTAATACATTATAATCATAGAATTAAACATGATTTGGGATTATCAAAACAGGTGAGTCCAACAATCTCCCCCTTTTTGATAATCACAAATTATGCCATTTAATCTTAGGATAATTAGAAGATCATAAGATGTAAATTAATTTAAGAAGGAAGGTGTCACAGATAAGCATACAATACCTTGAAATCACATGATCCCAA
This sequence comes from Viscum album, assembly GCA_963277665.1. Classification (NCBI taxonomy): domain Eukaryota; kingdom Viridiplantae; phylum Streptophyta; class Magnoliopsida; order Santalales; family Viscaceae; genus Viscum; species Viscum album. The sequence continues at coordinate 514,998,479 of OY728167.1, read as the reverse complement.
AACATTAGCATAGTAAAACCTTATTAGCATAAAATTTATCCCCCTTTGTGATTTGAAAAAAGAAACACAAATAGAGATAACAGAGAATGCTTGTATTAATGGAAGTACATTACATGAACCAAAAATAATACACAGCCCCTATGAAAAGACACAAACAAACTCAATCCACATCAACCTCAGGCAAGTGTTATTTCACTTTGGATGAAGAATATGGAGGATGAGCTGGTGGATCAGCAGGTTTGGGAACGGATGCAGGAATGACTGGAGGTGCAGCAATAGAAGATCATGTGTTCCTGTAGTGGGTATCTCTCTGAGGTATTAGTGGAGTAAGGCTTATGATGGCCTCAACAAGAGACATCATTGAAGAAACACTAGGTTGGGATGCAGGTAAGGTAGAAGGGACTATGACAGGGGTACAGTCCACATGGATAAAGGGTAGGAGTAGGTTTCTGAAGTCCATAACAATGCTTCCTCCTCTTTCCATAGCGGAGATGAAATCATCCTTGTTCTCCATAAATTTCTCTAAGGCTGGAGTAAACTAGCCCATCCGAGTGACTTGTTCCTTGAAGGATCTGGTGACTGGTGGAATCTTGAGGTTTTCCAACAAAAGATTGAAATGAGCATCCATCTGATGCTTGGAGTAAATCCTTTTATACTAATAATCAATCTTTTCCTTTATACTCTTCTGGTCTGGGGAAACCTCTCTTAGGAAGTCACTAACTACCTTCTGAACATCTTTGGTAGTGGTGATAATGTGAGTCCCAGATTGAAAGTCAGGTGCACTAACACCAGATAGATTTGCTAACTCTTCACTAACCACTGTCTTGAATGCTGACAAGTCCACAGGTAGTGTAGTGGAGGTTGAAGCAGAAGCAGAGGCAACCAAAGGTGTTATAGTGAAATCAACAGTTTCCTTAAAAGACTTGGTTAACCCACTGATGAGATTCTTCACATCATCATCTTGGCCCTTCACATGAGCTTTCATGGATTTCGTAATTCTTTCAAACAATGAAACCATCTGTTGCACCACATTTCTGATATAGTGAATGTATTTTTCTGATTTGCCCCTAGAAGCCATTAGAGAAGGCAGGCTCACCACTGACTGTCTTAGAATTTCCACAAACTGAGACACATCCTTGAGTTGATTTTGTCATTGAGATACTTCTTAGAAAATTTTTCTTGAATGGAAGACTAAACTCTAGCCATCTCAGAGGCAGTCAGTTATTAAATTAAGGCCATTGTCTTTTCCATTTCAGAGGCCCTGTTATCAAACATCAGGTGCAGATCTGTTTTCAGTGATTTGAGACCATACTTAGTGACACAGTTCTTAGAAAAGACAACCACTGGAGGTACTGTAGTAGGTTCTGAAACAGTAGGTGGAGGGTGTCTTTTTTTGGCATATCACAATCAGAATCATCATAATCCAGCCCAAGTACCAAGTATCCAGGGTCTTTTGACCATTCTTCAATGTCATGAAGGAAAGATACATAACCTCTTTCAACAAGATGATCCCCCTCACTTGGATCTTTCTGTTGAGTAGTATCCTCTACCGGTTCTACTTTAGGAAATTCCACAACATCCTCTTCAACTATAGCAGATTCAACCTCTGTCTGATCCATTTGATCAACAGTGGGATGAGTCAAATCCTCCACTGAGTCATAAATGACCTCTATTTTAATGGTAGTAGATTCCACTTCTACTTCTTGGTCAGACACTATCCTGTCTGTATTACCTATCAGAGGGCTCAAACGGAGCTCATCTTCTTCACTGTCCTCATCATCAGCTTCAGCAACATCAGCGTCATTTCCTTCATCTTTATCACCAGCCCCCTTTTCCTCATGATCAGAATGATTTGAATCAATAGCCTTATCCTCTTCAGAGGTGTCCCTGGCAGTAGTCTGAGATTCTTCCTCTTCGTTGCTCTCAGTATCACTGTTCCTTAGAATAGTCTCTCTTTTTGGAAATTCTTTTGGAGGGATAGGTGCTTCAAAAGCTATTGTCCTTACAGGAATAGCAGGTAAATTAGGGTCACTCCCATCATTAATGGTGGTGTCTTATCTTTTAGATTCCATAGCTCCTTCAATTCCCTAATCATCATCTGAATAAGATGGTTCTGGCTCATCAGGCTTCAGGCCTAGATCTCTCTTGTCTTTTGGCCCGGATGGGTGAGTAGTATGGTCAAAATTTTCGTACACATTTCCTTCATCATTCACCCATGCCTTTTTCTAGGGATTCCAGCTAATTTTCATGTATTTGCAATTAACCTTGGAGATACAAACACTGATCCTAGACACTATCATCTCCTCTTTATTTCCATCCACACCCTTTACCTTTAGCATTACTGAGATTATCTTCGCAGGGAATAGGGCATTGGACTTTGAGCTTTCCTTAGTCATATCCTCCAATTGTGCCATCATCAACCTACATAGGTTGATCTTATCCCCATGCTTCAGCAGGTACATCAGGAATATGTCATGATATTTTAGCACTGAAAAATCCCCTCTCCTGGGACTAATCACATGCTGAATAAACTTAAATAATAGCCTATCTTCCCCATTCATCTCAACTGCAATGATCTTCCTCAATTTTTCATTCCCTATCAGCTCTTATAGAGCTTTTTCATACACAAAATGCTCACTGTCTAGAGGAGACACTCTAGAATAGTATTCATAAACTCCTTCATGAGGGACTCTCAAACAAGCAGCCCACTCAGTAGATGAAAAGCTAACTTCATTGCCATTGACTCTAGATACCAGTCTGTTCACAAAATCTTCCTTCTCAAACTTGAGAAATTCATAAAATTCTTTCACCAGTTTCAGGTAGTACGGCCCATTTTTGTTGGCAAAGCATTCATTCCATCCTTGGGATTCTAGTGCTTCCAACACTAATGACTTGCTCGACAACAACCATTCTTCACTCAGCTCCTTCTCAGCCACGATTTATCTATTTTTCAGATGTGGGTTGACAGGTCCCGTCGGGGTACTATTGGTGCCACTGGACTCGGCTCAAGTCCTCTTTGGCCTTGGCGCATCCTCATTAACAGTAGTGGGTCGCTTGAGTCGTTCCATAGAGGTTCGAAGCAGTTTGCAGGTTCAGTGGAGAGTTAGGGTTTAGGGATTTCAAGAGCTAAGGTTCAAGATTGAGGAAGAGAGTGGATTGAGATATGTTCGTAGCTTTAGTTTTATCATTTAGGGATTAGAAGTAAAAAAAACAGGAATAATGAATAGGAATAAAATGGTTTGGATTCCTGCAAAAATAAATAGTAAATACAAACAGTGAGGTACCCAACAATGAGGTTCCTAACAGTGAGGTTCCTAACAGAGAGGTTCAAACGGTGAGGTTCAACGGTGAGGTTCCAACAGTGTGGTTCCAACGGTGAGTTTCAACGGTGAGGTTCAACGGTGAGGTTCAATATTGAGGTTCAACGGTGAGGTTCAACGGTGAGGTTCAACGGTAAGGTTCAACAATGAGGTTTCCTATACTAAAATTAATCATACCCAACTCATGTTTGACATAATTTAACATCTTAGAATTCAAAGGCTTTGTGAATATATCAGCCAATTGATGTTCAGTTCCAACGAATTCAAGAGTGATATCACCTTTTTGATAATGATCCCTCAAAAAGTGATGTCTCATATAAATATTCTTTGTCCTAGCATGAGATACTGAATTTTTGGAAATGTTAATAGCACTTGTATTGTCACACTTTATAGAGACATATTTGAATTGATATCCATAATCTAGTAAAGTGTGTTTCATCCACAGAATATGAGGACAACAACTACCAGCAGCTATGTATTCAGTTTCAGTAGTATATAATGCAACAAAATTCTATTTCTTAGTACACCATGATACTAGTGACTTGCCCAAAATGTGACATGTCCTAGAGGTTCTTTTTCTATCTAACTTGAAACCGGAAAAATCAGCATCAGAATAACTCAACAAATCAAATGATTGTCCTTTTGGATAAAATAATCCTAAGTTGGGAGTATATTTGAGATATTTTAAAATCCTTTTAACAGTAGTTAAATGAGACTCTTTTGGATTGTCTTGAAAGCGAGCACACATACATACACTGAACATAATGTCAGGTCTACTAGCTGTAAGATAGAGTAGACTCCCTATCATACCTCTGTAGTTGGGTTGATCCACTGGTTCTCCAGCTTCATCAGTATCCAACTTACAAGTGGTACTCATAGGTGTGTCACTACCTTTACTACCATCCAAGGCAAAACGTTTTAAAAGATCCTTAATATATTTATTTTGATTCAAAACAATACAATCTTTGTTTTGAAAGATCTGAAATCCAAGGAAAAATTTTAGGTCTCCCATTAAACTCATTTCAAACTCATTTTGCTTCATTTTTGAAAAATCAATAAATAAAGAATTTTTAGAAGATCCAAAAATATTATCATCCACATACATTTGTACTATCAAAACATCTTTGGAAATTATTTTAATAAAAAGAGTAGGATCATCTATCCCTTTGGTAAAACCTTTTGAAATAAGAAAAGAGCGGAGCCTATCATACCATGCTCTTGGAGCTTGTTTTAAACCATATAAAGAATTAGAAATTTTAAAAACATGATTTAAAAAATGGGGATTTATAAAACCAAGGGGTTGTTCAACAAACACATCCTCAACTATATACCCATTTAGAAATGCATATTTGACATCCATTTGATAAAGTTTAAAATTCAGATGAGTTTCATAAGCAAGTAGTATCCTAATGACTTCAAATATAGCTACAGGTGAAAATGTCTCCTCATAGTCTATTCCTTCTTCTTGACTATATTCTTGTGCAACTAACCTAGCTTTATTTCTAACTATATTTCCAAACTCATCAACTTTGTTCCTAAACACCCATTTAGTGCCTATTATCAATGTTTCCTTAGCTCTTTCCACAAATTCCTAGACATTGTTTCTTTCAAACTGATTTAATTCATCTTGCATAGCCATTACCCAAAATTCATCATTGATAGCATCATTAATATTTTTGGGTTCAAGATGTGAAAGAAAATCTTGATGTTCAACCTGGTTTCTTAGAGAAGCTCTTGTTTGTGTTCCTCTATTTAGATCACCTACGATAACATCTAGAGAATGATTCTTAAGAGTCCTAATGCCTCTAGGAAGGGTTGAACTAGATTCCTCATTTTTGTCTATTGGTTCAGAATCTACAGGTGCAGATTCTGGAAAAATTCCAAAGCTGGACACTTTCACAGGGGATTCACTATCTTTATCATTAAAGTAAAGAATTGAAATATCTTCCTCAAGATGTTCAAGAGAGGTTTTAGGCTCATGTGGATCAGTCTCATCGAATTTTACATGAACTGATTCTTCCACACATTTGGTTTTCTGATTGAACACTTTATAGGCTTTACTTGAGATAGAGTAACCTAGGAAAATTCCTTCATCACTTTTGGGAGATTGTTTTTCAAGATTATCCATAGTATTAAGAACAAAGACTTTGCAACCAAATACTCTAAATTAATTAACCTTAGGCTTTCTATTGTTCCAAAGCTCATAAGGGGTCTTCTTTAGAACAGGTCTAATTAAAACTCTATTGATGATATAACAAGCTATATTTATAGCTTCAGCCCAAAAATAGATCGGTAAATTATACTCATTGAGCATTGTTCTAGAAATTTCTTAAAGGGTCCTATTCCTTCTCTCGACAACTCCATTTTGTTGAGGTGTTCTAGTAGTAGAGAAATTGTGACTATAGCCATTGTGTGAGAAAAAAGATTCAAACTCATGATTTTCAAATTCATGGCCATGATCACTTCTTAGGGTCTTAATTCTAAGTCCAATAAAATTTTCTACATACTTGGAATACTTAACAAAGTAGGAACATGCTTCACTTTTGTGAGCGAGGAAGTATACCCAAGTATACCAAGAAAAGTCATCTACAAGAACGTAAACATAGTGCTTCCCATTTAAACTTGAAACTCTTGATGGTCCAAAAAAATCCATGTGAACCAACTCAAGTGGTTGAGAAGTTGAGACTTATTTCTTTGGTTTGAAAGAAACTTTGTGTTGTTTTCCCTTTTGTCAGGGATTACAAACTTTTTCAAGTGGGAATTCAAATTTAGGTAAGTCTCTAACTAAAACTTTCTTAGATAACTTCCTAAGAGTTTGCACATTGCAGTGTCCTATCCTTCTGTTCCATAACCAAGATTCCTTGTGAAAATCATTTAAACAAGAAACATTTTTTTGGGCAAAGAATTTAAATCTACATCATATACATTTTCATTTCTACATGCAGTGAAAACTAAATCATTTTTTGAATTAAAAACATTGCATGCATCATTTTAAAACATAACATTAAATCCATCATCACATAACTAAGATATGATAAGTAAATTGTACATTAATCCATCAACAAAAAGTACTTTAGAAATTAATAATGTATCAGGGTTACAAATCTGGACTAAGCCGATGATTTTTCCTTTTTCATTATCACCAAAGGTGACATGCCCTCCATCAACTCTAATTAGACTCTTGAAGAAAGAATATTCTCCTGTCATATGTCTTGAACATCCACTATCAAAGTACCATAAGGTATTATAGGAACTTTTTAAACAATTTCCTTGCAAAACAGATCAAACAGGGGTAATTTTGGTACCCAGATCTTCATGGGTCCAGAGAGGTTAGCAAGTAAAACATTGGGAACCCAAATTTGATTTATAGGTTTTCTAAAATAAAAAAACATATTTTGAGACATAAATACTTTTTTAGGTCCTTTATAAATTTTTTTCTCAAAAGATGGTCCAGAACTAGAACTAGCAGTGAACTGTCCAGATTTTGGAACAAATTTGGTTTTACTAATTTGACTATGTTCGGGCTAATATCCTAGACCAGTTGTATACTTTGGAATAATTTGTTTTCCTAGAAACTGTTTCAAGGTATCCCTACCAATAGTAAACTTCTAAAGATCCTTTCTTATTTTTTCATTAGATAATTTTAACTCTGTATTTTCCTTTACCAGCTTAGCAAATTTCTCTTTTTCAATATCCAGATTTGACTTGTAATTTTCATTTAAAGCATGCTATCTTTTTAATGACTTATATTTGTCCTTGAGTTCCTTAAAAGTATCCTCAAGCATTTCTCAATATTAAAATAATTATTCTTTAGTCATATATTCATCATTTTGAGAGTCACTTTTATAATAACTATTATCCAAAGGGGAATTAGGTGTTACCTCAGATGTCTCTGTCATAAAGCATAGATTTGCTTGTTTGTTCTGTTCTGAGTCTGAAGCATTAGATCCACTTGAGCTATCTTTTGAAGCACTCCATGTTTCTTTCATAGACTTTTTATAACCTTTGCCCTTTTCATCAGATTTCTTCTTAAATTTCAGCTTGGGGCAGTCATCCTTCACATGAACTTTTCGTTTACATTCATGGCATACTATTTCACTTGTATTATCATTCCACTTACTGTATTTATTCCAATGTCCTTTATGATCGTACTTTCCTTTGATGTTTGACTTCCAAGAGAATTTATTATTTTCGTAGAACCTTTTGAATCTTCTGGCAAGTTGTGCCATCTCCTCATCACTGTTTGAATTTGACTCTTCACTTGTAGAACTGTCTATAGGTACTTGAACTTTTTCTTTGTCTTTTCTCTTTGAGTTAGAAGTCTTGAATGATATTGACTTCTTTCTTGGTTCTTCTTCTATTTCTTGATTCACCTTAATCTATTCTTCATACATCATTAGTTTTCCAATTGTCTCTTTTACTGGTATCTTGCTGATGTCACACGATTCTTGGATAGACACAGAAGTGCCTCTCCATCTACTAGGTATGCCTCTAAGAAGCCTCATGATTTGATCATTGTTGTCCACTGGTTTTCCAAGCAGACTCATGGTATTTACTATCTCATTAAACTTGAGATACTTTTCAGAGATAGGTTCATCATGATTCATCCTAAAATTGTCATATTTAATAGTATAGGTATGTAATCTCATTTCTTTAACATTGGTTGTTCCTTCATGAGAAACAGCCAAGGTATCCCAAATTTCATAAGTAGTCTTACAGGCAGATATTCTATTAAATTATTCATCACCCAAATCACAATATAATGCATTCATTGATCTACAATTATTATTATAAGTTGCTTTAGTTACTTGAGACCATGTATCCCTAGAAGTAGCTAGTAATGCATGTTGTTCTTCAATTGTGTCCCAGATTTCATGTCCTAATATTTCAAGATACATTTTCATTTTCAATTTCCACTGACCGTAGTTATTTCCATTAAATAAAGGTAGTCTGTTAGTAGCAGCACCCTCAACTCGGTTATCCATAGAAAATTTCAATTTTAAAGAAATGAAAATTTAGATATAACATAAATCTTGAGATCTTTAAGATACAACTAAAATCACAGTTGAAAAGAAATTGAAAATCTTGAAAAACTAGTAAAAATTAGCAGTCCTCTGATACCAAATGTTGGTCAGAGTAGACACTCAAGAGGGGGGTGAATTGCATTCTAATTAAAATTTCTATTAAAAACATTATGGTTAAAATCTGCCAAATAAAAACAACCTAGTTAATTTAAGAATTAGAGATATAAGTGATTTATTGTTCAATTGGTTTCTAAAGAGGTTTATTAGTCCTCAGTTGAACCAATGTGAATACTGATTCAACTTTTGAAACAATTTTACTAAATTAATCACATATACACACTAACCAAAACTAACTATCAGAGTAATTATAAAACAGATTTCTGTCCTTGAAAATATAAGTAGTAGATTAATATATAACAAAGTACTTGAAGGATAATCACACCAATTTAAACAAGAGGTTCAGTCTTAAGCCAAGACCGAATCCTCTCCACATGGTGATCACCTGCCACCAAGCAGTTTATATCAAAAATGATACACAACATGTATTGGGCTTTACAATAGTTTTCACAAACTATCCAGGTTTTGCAACCTCTACCACGGTTCTGCGTGGGAAAATAAACTACCAAGCCACACTAGGTTTCTTCCATAGTTATGCAAGGGAAACAAATGTAAAGAGAGTTTGGTATGGGGATTTTTCAGGATCCCCCAGTTCAAGCATAAGAGACAGTGTGTGTAAAATAGACACACTGCTCACAAATGTAAAATACTAATCACAGTAGAGCTAAAGATGTTAGAAAAGAGTTTGGAGTGCTCTATGTGTTGGAAGATCAGCTCTGGACTCCTTGGAATGAAGGAAATGAAGTTCTGGTCCTTCTCTTCAAGTTGCCTCTAAAACAGAGTATCACAACTTCTAGATTCTAGCTTCCAGGTGTAAAGATGATCAAATTCTTGGGTTATCGGCTCTTGGTAGCACACCACCACAACATTGAGTATGTTCTTCCAACAGATCTTTGTGGAGTTCCAAGATCTCCAGCAAAATGAGTGCATGGGTGTTCTTATTCTTGTTACTTGAAATTTAGGGTACTGGGTGTGTATCAATCTTCTTTTCTTTATGTCTCTATTTATATCCTTCTTCTAGTTCATCTTTTTCTTATTTGATTCAGTAGGGGCCGACAAGAGGAACGATCCACCCATGTGGGGTCTTCCCCGTACCTTGTACGGTTTCCTGATATGCCTGAAAATATCATTAAATAATGTCAGGTACATTAAATTGTCAAACATGACCATTATGCTAATATTAAGAAAATTGGTAAAGTAAAGAATAGGTTATCATTAGTCTGGTAGCAGATTCATGTCACATGGTAGACTTAAACAGTAAGGTCTTCAACAGTGGACTTCATCGGTAGGCTCAATAGTAGATCTTCAATGGTAGGCTTCAGTCAGTCAGCTTCTAACAGTAGCTCCGTAATAGCAGACTACTTCAACAGTGACCTTTTACACCGATAGACTATCTCAACAATTAACTTCTTCAACGGTGGAGTTTTTCTATCAGTAGCTTTCTACTAACGGTAGACATGTTCGACGGTAGTCTTGAACTGTGAAGCTCTTAACAAAAGACTTGAGAAAGAGTCTGACGGTGGACTTCTAACAGAAGCCTTGTCATAGAAGTGACCTATAATAGTGACTATTTGTTTGTAAGATGTGATAAGAATATCAATAGTAGACTTTTAATAGTGACCTTGTACCGGTAGCTTCCAACAGTGACTGTAGATCATCAATAGTGACCTTCTAGAAACAGTGACCTAGAGTAACAGTGAGCTATAAAGGTGACCTTGAACAGTAGGCTCTTACTAGCAGCCTTTAACAGTGAACTTATACTTAGAGAAATGTAAACTGAACCCTTTATTTATAAAATCCATGCAATTGAAAAAATATAGATTTATGCAAGACAAACATTATGAAGACAGATTAAAGAAGATTGAAAAATGACTAAATCATTATAATCATAGAATTAAAATTGATTTGGGATTATCAAAACAGGTGAGTCCAACAAAAAGTTTATAATGTAATCAAATAATTTACATAATTTTGTTTTATATAAATGTAAATAATGTACATGATGAGTTGGACTCAAGGTAAGAGACACTTTACTTTTAAAACATCATTTGAAATGTTTTCAAGATTTATATTCTAAATCTTTTATTACATTTCCATATTCTTCAAATTAATTTATGAACGTATTTATATGATAATAAATGAATTATAAAAGATATTTTATTTCAATTTTTACTTTCTTTCATAGGTTTTCAAAAATTAATATTTTAATTTAATTTCTATGAAATGTTTTGACAAAAAAAACAAATGTTCTATTTTAATGAATGTGACATCAATTGGTTGCCCTGCCACCATAAAAATTATTTGGTGTGTGGATTCATTTACAAGAATTATTTATTTATTCAAATAAAAACACTAGTTCACATTATTATTAGTATTTTCAAAAATATTTTTAAATGAAATTGATATTTTGATATCTAGAAATGTTTTTCTTATGGGTGTAATGAATATTTTTATGAAACATTTCATGTGTTATGATCAGTTTGTGGTTATTGGTAATTGTTTATAATGTGGAATGGTTCCATTATAAACCATCTGTGTATGGTTCTATTATAAAAAATGTATGGGTGGATCTAATATAAAATAATAATGAGTGATTTCATTATTAACCAAGAACGGGTTATCCCGTTATAGATCTCAAATGTATTCGGTATTTGTAAGAGTTATTATAAAATTTATATGGAAATGATGTCCCAAGTTACCTATAGGAATTTTTTATGATTTATAATTAGTTTATAGGGATTTTTTTTTATTTTATAAGGTAAGATAATAATCTTTTTTAAGTAATAATTATGCCCTTTTGGGTAGAAAGGTTTGTTTTCAATGAAATGTTTTCTGGGATTCTAATTTTTTTCCAAAGAAACCCTCGTTATTATGTTTTTTACATTATTAATTCATATAAATTGTTTTATGAAAGTATTTTGGTAGTAAATTAGATTTCATGTGTATGTAAGGGATTATTAGAGATTAGAATTTGTTATATGAAAGGAAACCTATATTTTATGATTACATGGATTTGAAAAGGACTAATGGGTTTCTTTCTTCTTCTATATATCCCATACTAAGATTTTTGTTCTCATTATCCTTTTTATATTTTTCTCATAGGGTTTAAGGATGAGTAGAAATAATGATGAAGAATTATTATGGAAAAAATAAAAGTTGGGTATAGTGGGAATAATTATATCTAAAATGTATGGGTATTGTTATGTTAGAGTTTTTCATAATTCACTAAAACTCTAAACATAAAAGTTCCTTGGTTATTTAAGGGATCACATGTTTCATTTCGGTGTTTTATGTTTTTAATGTTTGAAATTGGATCACATTTCTTATTATCAAATCATGAAATTTAAATGTAATGTTTCTTTCACCAGATTTGAGAGTGCAAGTTTAAGGCTATTATATTAGGGTTAGGGATTATATTTAAGATTAATTTAGTTTTGTGTTTTGAGTTTAGTTTTAATGTTAGGGGTTAGGTGTTAAGGTCTATAAGCTTAGGTGTTTATGATTTAATATATAGGTTATGGATTATAAGGTTTGGGTTAGAGGATCAAGTTTATAATTTAAGATATAGTTTGGGTTATATAAGTTTAGAATTTGAGATGTATTTTGAGTTATATGTTTTGAATTTATTATTATGTTTCAGTACTAGTTTATAATTTCAGATTTAGTTTTGTCAATAGGTTTAGTTTTAAATTTAGTGGTTAGGTTTTAGGATCTTAGGGATTTGGATTAGGTTTAGTGTTAAGCTTAGGGGTTATGTGTTAAGGTCTAGAGGGATTTGGTATTTATGATTTAAGATATAGTATTGGGATGAGGATCAAGGATTAGGTTGGGGATTATATTTAGGGATTATGTTTAGGTATTAGATTAAGTACTAATTTAGGATTAGGTTATGAATTTAGTTTTCTGGTTAGGGGTTGGTTATTAAGGTCTAGAGGATTAGTTGTTTATGATTTTATTTTTAGTTTTAGGATTAAGTTTAGATATGAGTAATAGGATTAGGTTAAGAATTTAATTTGTAGTTTGGTCTATATAGTATTATAATTTTAAATGTAATTTGAGTTATGTGTTTGGAATTTATGATTTAGTTTGGGATACAGGTTTAGAATTTATGATGTGGTTTGGGATATAGGTTAGGTGTTCTGGTCTTGGGGGTTTGGTGTTTTAAGATTTCAGATGCAGGATTGGGATTATGATTTTGGAGTAGGTTGTTGAAGTATCAATTTAGGTTTGGGTTACTAGATTATTTTTATGGATAGGGGTTAAATGTTAATATATAGGAGATTTGGTGGTTTAGATTTATTTTTTAGGTTAGGGATTAGATATAGGGGGTAGGTTGAGGATAAAATTTATTTATAGGTTATAAATTTAGCTTTAATGTTTGGGGCTAGGTGTTAAGGTATACATAGTTAGCTAAGGATTTAAATTAGGGTTCAATTATTGGTTTAGTTTAAGGTTATGAGTTAGGTTTTAAGGGGTATAAGATTCGATGTTTATGATTTAGGTTTTAGGTTTGGGATTAAATAGATTTTTTAGATTAATTCATTCCCTTTTTATCAGTTCCACTATACATTAATTAATTCATTAAACATTAATTAATCATGAACAATTCCGCATTAAATTTCATTAGCATCACGCCCAAAGTCAATTGTTCCGTCAAAAATTAAAAACTCATCATTATGTTCCAGCATCTACATTCCCATGGGTTAACACCATTTATTCAATTATTCTTTATAGAAATACTTTCCCGAATTCCAAGGCATTCTTAAAAAACATTATATACTAATAAACACAAGGGGGCTCAACACGGTGAGTAGATGTACTACCCATTGAGTCTTTGCCACTTATAACTAGAGAATATACCCATCTTTCCTTGAGAAGCTAATCACAAAAAGTACATGGCATGCCCCATGTGTCTTCGCCTCTTTCGGAAGAAGGGTAAGTAAGACCAGCTGCCTTGAGTAGTGGGGAAAAGTAAATCAGATAAACAACCAAAATAAATAGCAAGCATCCAAAAATCACATCCATCCCATTCCATCATCTCTGATGTCCTCCCTGACACCCACATGCATAAACCGATGCATCTCACCACTCTAGGCTTCATCTGCTACCGCAACCAAAATCCTCCATGCCCCCACATATCACAACATCCATCTAGGATCACATCACAACACAAGAAACAGGAAAACAAACACAACATTAATTGGGCTCTTGTCCCTTTAACAATTAAGAGGGTAACTCAGAACCCCTTAAGGAATTATCAAAAAATCAGTTCTTTAATCCATATTGAATTAACAGATTTTTTGTTTGTAGGTTCCAAATTTGGGAAACCTAACCAGTATGTTATCAAAAATAAATAAACATGCTTACTGCACTAATTTGATTGACATAAAATTACAACAAGAACTAGATTCGTTTTCATGCCTCTTTATCATTAGCCAACAATTATCAATTAATCCCGATTTACGTTCTTTACTGATTTCCATCAAGAACAAACAAATAAGCAAAGAAAGCATAGATATCACACTATCTAGAAAAACAAGAGGCAATAACATACGATCGGTATCAATTTATTTATTCGGTTGAAATATTTATTATGTCATTTCCATTGTCATCCAGTGGGATTAAACATGCTAAAAATACAGTTTCACATAAAAGAAAGAGAAGCAACGAATCCCCTACCTCAAACAGTTCCTCATGTTCTTTATCCACACAACGGGTTACGATCCTCCTCTCACGACAACTACATCCACCCGAGGATGCCACAGTATGACAACACCAACCAAACCCCAAGAAAACCCCATTAAAAGCATGGAGATTACATTCTATAACATGGAAAGGAGAAACATGGGGAGATAATCCCCAAAGGAATGACTATAAAACATACCTTATATCAAAGATTGACCGATATAGCTCAGTTGCATCAAAATAGAGCGGAACCAATCTGAGGAGTAAATTTTGATTGTGCAAATCCTACAGGAAGGATTGAAAGGTTCTACCGTCTCATAGCCGAGAACAAAGAGGAATAATGAGGGAGGATGATATCTTGTCCCTTTTGAAGATTTAATGGGGTGACATTTAAGATACGTTTAATTCCCCATTAAAAGAAGATCACATTAACCCACGCGGTTTGACCAAGTAAAAACATCCCGAGCCATAGGAATAATTAATATTGGATTTATGGTCTTTGAATCGTCCTTAAGAGTCCTTAAAATAAGGCTTCAAATGTATATTATGTCAAAGAAAACATTAAAGGGGTGAAACTATAGGAAGCTGGAAACACTGTTCAAAGTCCACTGTTAGAAGTCTGCTATTAGAAGTCCGCTGTTAGATGTTCACTGTTAGAAGTCCACTGTTAGAAGTCCGTTGTTAGAAGTTTGATTTTAGAAGTTCGCTGTTAGAATTCCACTGTTAGAATTCCGCTGTTAGAAGTCCGCTGTTAGAATTCCGCTGTTAGAAGTCCACTGTTAGAAGTCTGTTGTTAGAAGTCCGCTGTTAGAAGTCTACTATTAGAAGTCCGCTGTTAGAAGTCCGCTATTAGAACCACACTGGTAGAACACTGTTCACCTACCTTTATAGGTTACCGATAGAACTATTCACCGATGGAACTTCTCCTTGAATTGGAAATTTGGAAATGTGTTGAGTATATGTCACCTTGACCTCCCGAAACACCTCAAACACCATATTTTCACAATGTAATGGACCGGAGAGGTCTAGACCATTACAGTGGGTATTAGTGTTAGAGTTAGGGTTAAGGGGTCGGGGGTTATGGTTAGGGGATGGGTCGTGGGATGGGGGTGTTGGGGTTAGATTTGTAGGGGTAGTTTATGGTTGATGTTAGGGTCGGGGGTTAGAAATAGGGTCTAGGTGTTAGGGTTAGGGTTATTGGGATTGGATTAGGGTAGGGTTAGGTTTAGGATCTGGGGTAGGGGGTTAGGGTCTGAGTGGGTCTGGGGGGTGGGTTTAGGGGGAGGGTTTTGGACCGGAGTTTGGTTCAGGGGTTTGGGTTAGGGGGATTAAATTATAAGGTTTTGGGTTTGGGTCAAGGTGGTGATTAGTATCATGGATAGGGTCTTGGGTTAGGGTTGGGGTTGGGGTTCGTGTGTGTTGGGTGTTAGGTTCATGGGGTTATAGTCGGGGTTACTATTTTGATCAGGGGGTTAGTGTTCGGGTCAATTGGGGGGGGGTTATGTTTAGAGTCAACGGTGTTTGAATTAGGGTTACATTTGGGGTATTATGATTATGTTTGGGGGGTTGGGTTTTGGGTTAGGGTTTGGATAATAAGGTTAGGGTCAAGTTTAGGGTCATGAGGGTGGGGGGGGGGGTTACTGTTATGGTTATTGTCAGGGAGGTCAGGGTAGGGGTTATGTATGGGGGGTTAGGGTTTAGGTGATGGTTGGGGGGGTTAGGGTTTGGGGGTATGGGGTTAGGGTTTTTAGGTGAGGGGTTAGGTTCATGGGGGTTAGGTTTAGGGTTGGGGTGTTAAGGTTACCCTCACAGTGGTTAGAG
The DNA here is from genome assembly GCA_963277665.1 of Viscum album. Classification (NCBI taxonomy): domain Eukaryota; kingdom Viridiplantae; phylum Streptophyta; class Magnoliopsida; order Santalales; family Viscaceae; genus Viscum; species Viscum album. Next base: position 514,982,512 of record OY728167.1, on the reverse strand, counting down.
ATAGGGTTGGGGATGGGATTGGGGTTTTGGATATGTTAGGGTTTGAGTTAGGGTATGTTTTGTGGGTTAGGGTTTGAGGTATGGTATAGGGGGTGTTAGGGTTAGGGTTATGGTTAGTATGAGGGTAAGGGTTACAGTTTAGGGGTGTAAGCTTAGTTTTGGGGGGTTTGATTTGATGGGGTGGGGGGTTAGTGTTATGGTCATGGAGATAGTGTTAGGGATGGGGGTCAGGATTTGGGTAATGTCATTATTGTTAGGGTCTGGGGTTTAGGGTTAGGGTTAGGGAAGGTGGGTTAGGGGGTTAGGGTTAGGGTTGGGGGTGTTAGGTTTAGGGTCCTAAGGGTTGGTGGTAAGTTTGGCGTATGGTAAATAGGTTTTAGAGTTAGTGTTTGAGTCGGAAGGTTGGAGTCAGGGTTAGGTAATGGTTATTGTCTGGGGGTTAACCTTAAGGTTAGGGTCAGGGTTGGGGTCATGGTTGGAGTGTTACAGTCAGGGTTATGATCAGGTTTAGGGTAGGGGGTTAGGTTCGGTGGAAGAATACTTCAGATAAGACTTGTTAATTTCCTATGTAAAATAAGTTTTCAACTTATTTAATATGGAGGGATTGGTATTAAAATATCTAAAAATTCAATCAGTCTTTACATGATATTTTAATGTGGAAAATCATCGATGAAAATTTGGAGGCAATTTTTTTTTTGAGTTCCATATTCTTAAGAAGGATCCAAGTTGGGAATCTAATATATGTGGACTCTTCCATATAGCCAACCCTCAAATATTTTTTTCTCCATCATTTTAGTTAATTATCATAGGCTAGACAACAACAATTTATCAATTAAATTCTAGTCAGATAACAAGATATGTATTACTATTCTTAACATCTTAAAATCTCCTAACCCATCCGTTGAATTTTTTTTGATCATGGAGAGAATTGAGAATTAGATCGACATACTTCCTTCTTAAATCAAGGAAATGGTTTTGAATTATAAATTCATTAATGGAGATATTTTTTTTGGGAACCTATACCTAGTGGGAGGCTCACCTCTTAATTATTCTATAAAGAATCTTTGCAGGGGAATATGAAAAGGTGGTCAAAGAGTTTGAGAAAAAGCTAGATTATCCCATTTAGATTTTCCCTTTCACAGAGGGTGATGTATTCCAAGATCAGTACTAATTATTTTATTTTATTTTTTAGAATCATTTTGGGCTCGATATATGTACTATGTAATCAGAATAGGGATGAAATTGATAACATATTTCTATGATGTGTTACTTCAGCCGTATTGTGGATAGTCATTTCCATTTTTTCAAAGTGATGTTTCCTGGAACCACCATCATCCAAGATCACTTATTTTTATTTATTATGTTGAAAATTACTCATAAGATTCATCATACATTACTTATGGATATATCTAAATTTATTCATGTGATATGGACTAGCTAGAACAAGTTAGTTCATGAGAATATTAAATTCTATCTATATTCATATTTGTATTGAGTTATTGTTTCTTTGAAGAAAACAAATTCTCTTCAAAATGGTTATTATGATAATTATATATATGATCTTACTATGATTAAAAAAAATTTCATTAAAGGTAATTATCATCCTCATAATGGAGAATTTTTAAGCCATGTGGATCCCTCCATTTCTATGCCAGATCAAATGTATCACAGATGGACCTTCAACAAGAAAACTATGTCCTTTTTTATATGGTGTGATTTTTAGAAATCATAATGGTGATGAAATGGGATTCCCTTATGTTCTATGTGGAATCACTACATTTCATATTGATTAAATTCTTGGTATAATCACTACGATTGAAATGGAAAGGCAATGAGGTTGGTTCAATTTGTGTCTTGAAAGTTATTCCACCACTATTATACAGGCTATCAAAAGTGGAACTATTCAACTCTCATGGATATTTAATGCTAGATGGATCAATTTCATGGACTCTCATTCATCGATGAATTATATCATTAGAAATACATATCATGAAGAAAATTATTTTCTTGATGGGATTGAAAATAAAGGGGTAATTGTTCCTAATATTACATGTCTTAATGATGTACATGATGATCTCTTTTTATTCTTACAAATGGATTCTTGAAAAAAAAACATACTTCAAACTTCTACCATTTTTAATTTTATTCAACAAAGAAGTCTTATCCTTTTTGGAAAGTTCTCATCCTCTAAAAAAATATTTATATTAGTCTATTCAATAAAATATTTAATAAATAAATATTTATTTATTAACTTAGGAATAATTAAATTGATATACAATTCAGCTCATATATTCTAAACATGAAT